>CM042844.1:9211979-9364479 GCA_023653725.1 Bungarus multicinctus
AGTGGAGAGAGGGCTAGGGAAAGGGGAGAGGGAGAAGGAAAGAGAGAGAGAAAGGGGAAGGACGGAGAGAGGAGAGAGAAAGCGATGGAGAGAAAGAGAAAGGAGGAAAAAGAAAGATGAGGAAGAAAGAAAAAAGAGGAAAAGGAGAAAGAGAAAGAAAGAGGGAGGAGGGGGAGAATGGAAAAGAAAGAGAAAGAGAAAGGACAAGAAAAGAAAGGAAGGGAAGAGAGGGAAGGGAAAGAGGGGAACAGAGAAATAAAGAGATGAGCGAAAGGGGGAAAAGAAGGAGGGAGAGAGAAAGAAGAAAGATGGAAAGCGAAGAGAGAGGGAGGGAAAGGGAGAAAGAGAGAGAGAGAAAGGGAAAGAGAGAAAGAGAGTGAGATAAAGGGAAAGAGAGAGAGAAAGGGAAAGAGAAAGAAAGAGGGAGGGAGAGGGAGAAAAAGAGACCTCGTAATTATTATTATTATTTTATTATTATTTTTATTATTTAAATTTATATACCGCCCCCTCTCCCAAAGGGACTCGGGGCGGTGAACAGCCAGAGTAAAAATACACATATAAAACACAAATACAATATTTAAAAATTAAAAGAATTAAATATAATTGGCTCTTACAAAGATTAAAACAAGGGGATTAAGAAAGATTAAAAGCCAGATTAAAATTTAAAAACCCCTAGGCCAGACCGGCTTGCTGAAATAAATAAGTTTTCAGCGCACGACGGAAGGTCATGAGATCAGGGACGGTCCTCATCTCCGGAGGTAATTCGTTCCAGAGAGGAGGTGCTCCCAATGAGAAGGCCCGCATAATTATTCAGAGAGTACCTGGGGGAGGACCCAAGTGCCATAGAGGTCGTCCTTGACTTATGACCACAATTGAGCCCAATATTTCGGTCGCTATGTGAGACATTTCTTAAATGGGTTTTGCCCCATTTTACGGCTCTCCTTGCTAGAGTTGTTCAGTGAATCACTGAAGTGGTGAAGTTACTAACCCAGCTGTTAAGTGAATCTGGTTGCCCCACTGACCTTGCTTGTCGGAAGGTCGCAAAAGTAGAGCACGTGACCCCGGGACACTGCAACCGTCATAAACCGTTCCCAGTTTCTTAGAGGTAGTCCTCAACTTAGGACCACAAACGAGCC
Organism: Bungarus multicinctus; assembly: GCA_023653725.1. NCBI lineage: Eukaryota > Metazoa > Chordata > Lepidosauria > Squamata > Elapidae > Bungarus > Bungarus multicinctus. The sequence continues at coordinate 9,213,116 of CM042844.1, forward strand.
TTAAATTCACGTTGCTGAGCGAGACATTTGTTAAGTGAGTTTTGCCCCATTTTGCAACCTTTCTTTTCACAGTTGTTAAGTTTCTAAGCCGGTCGTTAAGTGAATCTGGCTTCCCCCCCATTGATTTTGCTTGTCAGAAGGTCGCCAAAGGGGATCGCATGACCCCGAGACACTGCAACCATCATAAATATGAACCCGTTGCCAAGCTTCTGAATTTTGACCCTGGGGATGTTGCAGTAGCCGTAGGTGTGTGAAAAACGGTCATAAGTCATTTTCTTAAGTGCTGTTTTAACTTCGAACGGTCAGCAAATGAACTCTTGTAAGTCAAGAACTACCTGTGCTGTGCAGAGGACTAGCAACTTGAAGCCCACCTTTAGAGACAAATGCACTGAGGCAGTTTGGGAAGCAGAAAGTCACCCTCTAAGAGAAAAGCTTGGGCGGGGTGGGGGGTGGGGTTGGACTAGATGACCTACAAGGTCCCTTCCAACTCTGATTATCTGTTCAATCTGTTATCTGTTCAATCTGTTAAAACTGTGTAGTTTGCATTGCGCCAATAAAGGAGATTATTTGTAGCTCAGGGTTGACACAAGAGTTTCCCTTGGTGCTCTCTGAGCTTGGTCGTTTTCTTGCAGACATTTTCAATACCTGATTAGGTAACGATACCAGTGCTCCTGTAGGAAGAAGAGGGAGTTTACACCGAAGTTTGGGGAACTCAATAGGACCTAGAGCGGAGTGGTTACAGTGGCCTAGAGGTGGACCTCTCACCTCTCACCATCAGGAGGCTGTGAGTTTGATCCTAGGTAAGAGGCAGATTTTTCTCTCTCTGGGCACACTGAGAATATATCTCCTGAACAAAACTCCGCACTGGCGACAGGAAGGGCATCCGGCCATTAAAACACTCTGCTAGCTCCATTCGGTTGCCCAGATTCCACCCCGCAAAGGGATTCTGGGGTCGTGAAAAGAAGAAGGTGAAAGGGAATAGAGCAAAAGAGCTTTTTTTCCCCACCCCTCCCGGTTACCTGAATGGTTGTCTGATAAAGTGCTGGGCACCCGTTTCAGAGCCGGCTTCAGAGGTTTACGGGGTTCGCTCTGTAGAGGGAGGGAGGAGGAGGATTCCTCTGGCACGATCTGGTTGGAGAAGGAAAAAGAAGAGGAAGTTAGAAAGGGACACGACTTCAGCTCGGAGGCCTAATGGCTTGTGAGAAAGACTTTGGGGGACGACGAGGGGAAGAGAAGCTCCCCTGGAAACAATCAGATAAGAGACAGGGGAGCCCTCCGTGGCTTAACGGTCAGAGGAAGAAACTGATGGTCCCAATGGTTCATCTGTTTAAAAAAAAGGAGATGGGAGATTTGTGTTTTCAGCTTAGCCAAATTTGTCAGGATATTCATGAACTAGCAGAGGCCTGGTAGCAAGGTCAGTCAATGCAGAGGCAGAGCAATGAAATCAGCCAACGACAACTGTTTGGAAACTGAAACTGGACGGGGGCGTGGCTCTGTATTAAGCTCTGAGCTCTGAAGCTGCCTTCTAGTCTGCAACTCTGAATCAAAACTGAAAACTGTTCTCTCCTCTGCTTGTGTTTTTCCACGTTGGAAGAATCTGCTGTTGGTATTGTAAATTTACTTCATGTGCTATTATGTATATAAAGAAGTTAATGAATCCTTCTGAATCAGTTATCTGCGTGTGCTTTCTGGATGTGATTTTCTGCAACGAACTCTGATAAAATTCTGTTAACTTAGCTTTGCAAAATAGGTAGCTCTAGACATAACGAGCCGCTTAGCGACAGTTCCGAGTTATGGTGGACCTCCCTGGGGTGAGGGGTAGGGTACTTATGATCCGGATTCAAAGGTTGTAATGGCCTCTGAGGCAGGGGTGAGATTCTACCAGTTGGCACCTATTCTCTAGAACCGGTTGTTAACATTCTAAGCAGTTCGGAGAATCAGTTGTTAGAAGAAATTACTGGCCTAATCCTGTAAGGAAGGCAGGAAGGAAACATTCTGGTGTTGCTTACAGAAACTTCTTCTCCATTAACCCTTATTACATTCTTGGCAGGACTAGACTTCCTGTCTCAGGAACTTCTCTGGAGTTTCTTTTCCCCTCCTTTGCTGGTACTTTGCTTGTGTGGAGTGACCATTCAAAGTTACAATGGCACTGAAAGAAGTGACTTACGACCATTTTTCACACTTACGACTGTTGCAGCATCCCCACAGTCATGAGAGGCCAGGCGAAGAGATGCGTGCCTCGATGTGAGTGATATTGAGTTGGCCACGCCCAGCCAATAACATGACCACCAAGCCATGTCCACCCAGTCACATGGTCACCAAGCTACACCCACCACCTAAGCCACGCCCACAGAACCAGTTGTTAAAAAATTTAAATCCCACCCCTGCTCTGAGGTCATATGACCACATGTTGTGCACTTGGCAACCAGGCTGCATTTAAAGCCACGGACATGTGACTACATTTTACTTATTTAATTAATTTAATTATTTTACGCGCAGCAGCTCTAGGCAGTTGCGGGCAGTTACGAAGGTTTTGCTGAAAACTGGCATTTGCTTCTGGGTTTTGGCAAAACCAGCCCGTAGCAAACCATTAGCTCACTGAATGAGTGCCGGGTTTGTTTAATGACCATTGCAAAGAAAGGTCATACAATTGGGTCAATCATGTGGGTGACCTGATTTACAACTGTCCTTAATTATGATGGTGATGGGGAGGCTTCATGACGGTCATTATTCGAGGACTGCCTTTAAAGTAGAATTAGGTGGTATTTCCTATTGGGGTTACCCAGGAGGCCTGATAGTTACTTTGCACCCAGTAGGTGACTGTGTGTTTCTCTTTTTCCAATGGTTTTGTAGGAGATAACCAGGCCGAGACTGAGGGAGGGGTCAAACGCGTCATCAGTCATGAATCCCTGCGTGCCCACAAGAGATCTAAACACAGCTCACCATGAATGCTTTCATTTCCCTTGACCGCTAGTAGCTCAGCTTTTTGGAGGGGTGCGGTGGCCCAGAGGTGGAGCTCTCGCCTCACAATCAGGAGGTTGTGAGTTCGATCCGAGGTACAGGCAGATATTTCTCTCTCTGGGCACAATGAGTATCTAACCGCTGAACAAAACTCAGCATTGGTGACAGGAAGGGCATCCGGCCATTAAGCACTCTGCTTGCTCCATTCAGTTGCCCAGACTACACCCCGCAAAGGATTATGGGGGGGTTGTTAAAGGACGGTGATGTTACTAGCTCAGATTTTTGTAGAGAGCTTAAGCTCGCAAAAAAAAATATCTTTACATTCCTTTGAGCTGCCTGATTCTCCCAATTTCCCTGGCGTTTGACAGGTTTTCAGTTCTTTACAAAATGAAAGGTGTTGGCAAAGTCACCGCTGAAGTAAAGAGGGCCCCCTGGTCACCTGAAAACGCACTCCTGTGTCTGGCATGTGGTGTGGCTCCTTGTTTTCCTGGCTCTTCTCAGGGACTCGGTGCTCCAGCTGGGTTTTCTCCTGCATGAACTGCCGGCGGCGGACGTAACTTAGCTGGTCGTGGAGGAGGGAGCCAATCTGAGTGCGGTCAACGGATCCGAGCAGGATCATGGATTCTGCAGAGGGAAGCAAATGGGACCTAAAGATTAGGAGACGCATTTACCAGCACGGTTAAGCTTACTTGGCGTTAAGCTTGACATTTCCAGTTTATCGTGCTGACCAAATCAACCATTTCTGGATCCACAGCAGGGGTGGGATTCTACCAGTTCGCACCTATTCGCTAGAACTGGTTGTTAACATTCTAAGCAGTTCGGAGAACCGGTTGTTAGAAGAAATTACAGGCCTAATCCTGTAAGGAAGGCAGGAAGGAAACATTCTGGTGTTGCTTACAGAAACTGCCTCTCCGTTAACCCTTATTACATTCTTGGCAGGACTAGACTTCCTGTCTCTGGAACTTCTCTGGAGTTTTTTTCCCCTCCTTTACTGGTACTTTGCTTGTATGGACTGACCATTCAAAGTTACAATGGCATTGAAAAAAGTGACTTATGACCATTTTTCACACTTACGACTGTTGCAGCATCCCCTGCCGCCCTGTTTAGAGTGACCCGCTCTCTACTTGAACCGAGAGCGCGGGATGACCTCTTGCAGGGTAGGGCGGAGAAGTTTTCCCGATTTCTGCATGATAAAATCGCTCAGATTCGGGATGGGCTCGACTCCAATTGGATGGTCCCGGGGGAGGTGCCCGGGGCAGGTCTTGTGAGTGTTATCTGGGGGGAGTTCGACCCTGTGACCGCCGAGGGTGTGGACAGGTTGCTGGGGGGTCTGAATGCCACCACCTGTTTATTGGACCCGTGTCCTTCCTGGCTGGTTTCGGCCGCCAGGGAGACGACACGAGGCTGGCTCCAGGGGATTGTCAACGCTTCTCTGAGAGAGGGGGTGCTCCCTACCGCCTTGAAGATGGCGGTGGTGCGCCCCCTCCTCAAGAAGCCCTCCCTGGATCCAGCTATTTTAAATAACTATCGTCCAGTCTCCAACCTTCCCTTCGTGGCGAAGGTTGTTGAGAGTGTGGTGGCACGTCAGCTCCCCCGGTACCTGGAGGAAGCTACTTACCTCGATCCGTTCCAATCGGGCTTCAGGCCTGGACATAGCACTGAGATGGCATTGGTCGCGTTGGTCGATGATCTCTGGAGGGCTCGTGACAGAGGGTTCTCCTCTGTCCTAGTCCTATTAGACCTCTCGGCGGCTTTCGATACTATCGACCATAGTATCTTGTTGCGATGGTTGGAGGGGTTGGGGATTGGTGGAACCGTCCTCCGATGGTTCTCCTCCTTCCTCTCCGACCGTTCGCAATTCGTGTTGGCAGGAGGGGAGAGGTCCACCTCTAGGCCCCTGGTTTGTGGGGTGCCTCAGGGGTCGGTCCTCTCTCCCCTCCTGTTCAACATTTATATGAAGCCGCTGGGCGAGATCATCCGTGGTCTTGGGGTGAAGTGTCATCTCTATGCAGATGACACTCAGTTATACATCTCCACCCCGGACCACCCCAACAATGCTGTGGGGGCTATGTCTAGGTGCCTGGAGGCCGTGCGGGATTGGATGGGCGGGAACAGACTTCGGCTCAACCCATCCAAGACCGAGTGGCTGTGGTTCCCGGCGCCCCGATATAGCCAGCTGATACCTTCGCTGGCTATTGGGGGGGAAATTTTGCCCCCCACAGAGAGGGCTCGCAACCTGGGAGTCCTCCTGGATGTACGGCTGTCGCTTGAACATCACATTGCGGCCGTCTCCAGGGGGGCGTTTCATCAGATCCGTCGGATCTACCGGTTGTGGCCCTTCCTGGATCGGGACGCCTTGCGCACGGTCATTCAGGCCCTTGTCACCTCTCGCCTGGACTATTGTAATGCCCTCTACATGGGGCTCCCCGCGGGGAGCACCCGGAGACTCCAGCTGGTGCAAAATGCAGCCACGCGGGTGATCATGGGGGCGTCGCATAGCGCCCATGTGACGCCTCTCCTGCGCGAGCTGCATTGGTTGCCGGTGGCTCTCCGGGTTCGCTTTAAGGTTCTTGTTCTGACCTTTAGGGCGACCCATGGCATGGGACCAGGTTACCTGCAGGACTGCATTCTGCCAGTGATCTCCAACAGGCCGGTGCGTTCCCATAGAGAGGGTCTGCTCCGGGTGCCGTCAGCCTCTATATATCGTCTGGCGGCGCCGAGGAGTAGGGCCTTCTCTGTGGGGGCCCCCGCCCTCTGGAACACTCTGCCTCCGGAGCTTCGTACCGGCACGGACCTGAGGGCCTTCAGGCGCACGTTGAAGACCTGGCTCTTTGAGCAGGCCGGCCTGGGCTGAGATGGTTTTAATTGGTCTCCATATCATTTTTAATTTTAATTGGGGTTTTAAGGGGGGGGTGGGGTCTTCTTATTTTTATTAACCAGCCAACATTAATTTAATACTTTTTAAACTTTTGTATTCTCTGTGGGGTTTTAGATGGGCTGTGCACCGCCCTGAGTCCCTTGGGAGAAGGGCGGTATATAAATTGAAATAAACAAACAAAACACAGTCATGAGAGGCCAGACGAGGAGATGCGTGCCTCGATGTGAGTGATATTGAGTTGGCCACGCCCAACCAATAACATGACCACCAAGCCATGACCACTACCTAAGCCACGCCCACAGAACCGGTTGTTAAAAATCTGAATCCCACCCCAAACCACAGTATGGGAGAATCTGAAAAAGGGATAATTCTCTATATTTTTCAAATAATCCAGAGTGGGTTGGACTAGAAGACATCCAAGGTCCCTTCCAAATCTGTTACTCTGGTGCTATGCAAATGCAATGCAAATGCAACCAGTGACTCAGTTTCCAGGTAGCTAGCTTGAGCCACTAGATAAAGTCCCAGTTCTCTTACATTTCTGGCGAGCTACTTCTCCCAGCAACCTCTGGTGCTATGCAAATGCTATACAAATGCAACTAATGACTCAATTCCCAGGTGACTAGCTTGATCCAATAGAGGCAGTCCCAGTTCTCTTAAATTTGTGATGAGCTTCTTCTCCCAGCCAAGAAATTAAAAGACGCTTGTTCCTGGGAGGAAAGCTATGGCAAATCTAAACAGCATACTAAAAAGCAGAGACATCACTCTGCCAACAAAGATGTGTATAGTCAAAGCTATGGTTTTCCCAGTTGCAATGTGTGGCTGTGAAAGTTGGACTGCAAGGCGATCCAACCGGTCAGTCCTAGTGGAGATCAACCCTGACTGATCTTTACAAAGTCAGATCCTGAAGATGAAACTCAAAGGCTTTGGCCACCTAATGAGAAGCAAGGACTCACTGGAGAAGAGCCTAATGCTGGGAACGATTGAGGGCAATAGAAGAAGAAGGGGACGACAGAGAAGGAGGTGGCTGGATGGAGTCAGTGAAGCAGTCGGCGTGAGCTTAAATGGACTCCAGAAGATGGCAGAGGACAGGAAGGCCTGGAGGAACGTTGTCCATGGGGTCACGATGGGTCGGACACGACTTCGTAACTAACAACAACAACTTCTCCCAGCATCCTCTGGTGCTATGCAAATGCAATACAGATGCAACCAGTGAGTTCTCAAATGACTAATTTGATCCACTGGACCAAGTCCCAGTTCTCTTACATTTACGATGAGCTATTTCTCCCAGAAAACCTCTGGCACTACGCAAACGCAATGCAAATGGTGACTCTCTTCTCTATCCTACTTAGGGGCTCTGGCACAGCTGCCTTTCAAATGTTGGCACATGGCACTTGCAACTGCCGCTACAATTTGTTTCAAAGTGCAGCTATTTCCCTAACCCCCTGCTGCACATGACATGTAACTCTGCTTGTTCCTCCAAAAGGCCAAACGGCTGTTACAAGGATTGTGGCAAAGTTGAATTGCACGCACAATGGCGCTGCGGAGAACTGGCCAGCTTCCTGTCCTTTTGATAGCAAATCTGAAGTCACCGGGCTTAAAGCTTATCCGTTAGTGTCAGAGATAACTGACTGTACAAAAACGAGCCAGTGCTGTAATAGCTGCCCTCACTCTTTCCTCAAGACTTAAAAGCGTTCTCAGTTCCTAATTTCCAAACCAATGGCATTGTCTGCCTCAGAACATGATCCAATTTCTCAAAATCTTATTTTTAAAATATTAAATAGACCAGATGGGATCTGGCCAAAGCCACATTCTCCAAAAAATCTTACGGAGACATGTTGATTTATGTTACTTTCTGTGGTAGACCTTCGTTTGTGGAATCAGAATGACATGAAGTCATTAGTAGCGCTTTAGAAAAACTTTAGTAAGGCCACACTCGGAGTACTTGCATCCAGTTTTGGTCATCACATTACAGAAAAAGATGTCGAGACTTTGGAGGGGGGAGGGGAAAGGGTCCAGAGAAGAGCAACCAAGATGATTAAAGGCCTGGGAAGCTAAAACATATGAAAAATGGTTGGAGGATTTGGGTTTGGCTAGTCTGCAGGAAAAAAAGGATTGCGGGGGACGGACATGGTAGCAGTATTGCAGTATCTGTAGGGCAGACACGAAGAAGAGGGGGTGAACCTATTTTTCCAAAGCAGCAGAGAGGGCAGGACAAGAAACAATGGATGGGAACTAATCAAGGAGAGAAGCAACCTGGAATTAAGGAGAAACTTTTTAACTGGGAGGACAATTAACCCATGGAACAGCTTTGTCTCCAGAAGTTATAAGTGCTTCAACTCTTTTAAGAATAGAGTAGAGTAGAGTAGAGTAGAGTAGAGTAGAGTAGAGTAGAGTAGAATAGAATAGAATAAATAGAGTAGAGTAGAGTAGAGTAGAGTAGAGTAGAGTAGAGTAGAGTAGAGTAGAGTAGAGTAGAGTAGAATAGAATAGATTGTTTGGTATCCTACTTGAGCAGGGGGTTGGACTAGAAGACCTCCAAAGTCCCTTCCCTTAACTCTGTTATTCTATTCTATTCTATTCTATTCTATTCTATTCTATTCTATTCTATTCTATTCCATTCCATTCCACTCCACACTATTCCTATTCTTTGAAATGATAAATCATTGTCCTTCTTCTCCAGTTGAAGAATGCCCGTGTGCTGCTGAAACCCTTTGAATGTTTCATCAAAGATTGTATTGGTTGCAAATGTATCGCAAATGTTTCTAGGCAGAGGAACACACAACCACAAGCACCGCAGATCACAAGTGCAGACTTTTGACTGTTTATCTCCACTTTTGCTTCTTAGATGCCACCAGCAGAATCAGCATTTATTTCTCTTTTTATAGTCTTTTTATAGACTTTTTATAGTCCTTTTATAGACTTTTGCATTAGTCAAGATCAAAGTGTTCACTCAGGTGGAAAACTGAGTAGGGACTCTTCAGCAAGATCCCTTTACCTCCCCCACTGGCTTGCTCAGGGAGATCTGGGGAGAATCTTTAAAAAGAAACAAACAAACTCTAGAAGTTATTAAACAACATCTGCTCCATAGAGGTGTTCAATAGAGATTGCAGCTTCCTAAAGTAAGTGAGAAAATAAATTTATGGAGACAACATATTCCCTGCAGCCCTGGCCACTAAAAACAGAGTCTTGACCATGCATAAAGAAGATGGACATTTTTAACCAAGGAAGGAAGGAAGGAAGGAGAAAGGAAAGGAGAAAGGGGGGAGGGGGAGGCAGGGGAAGGAAGGAAAGGAGAGAGGAAGGAAGGAAGATGAGGGGGAGGGGGGAGGAAAGGAAAGGAAGAAAAAAGGAGAAAAATGAGGAAGGGAGGATGGGAGGGGAAGGAAGGAAGGGAAAAAATGAGATAAAGGAAGAAAGAAGGGAGAAAAGAAGGGAGGAGGAAGAGAAGGAAGGAGAGAGGGAAGAAAGGATGAAGGGAGGGAAGAAAGAAAGGAGGGAAGTAGAAAGAGAAGGATACAGATAAATGAGGAAATAAGGGAAGGAGGAAGGGGGGAGAAAGGCAAGGGAGGGAGTGGAAGGAAAGAAGAAAAAAAGGGATAAATGAAGAAGGAAGAAAGGGAGGGAGAAAAGAAAGAGGGAGGGAGGAAGAGAAGGAAATAGATAAATGAGGAAATAAGGAAGCGAGGGAGGAAGGGAGGGAGAAAGGGAGGGGGGAGAGAGGAAGGAAGGTAGGAAGGAAGAAAAAAGAAAGGAGATAAATGAAGGAGAAAGGAAGGGGAGAGAGAAGGAAGGAGGGAGGAAAGAAGGAGGGAGGGAGGAAGAGAAGGAAATAGATAAACGAGGAAATAAGGAAGCGGGGAGGAAGGGAGGGAGAAAGGGGAGGGGGAGAGAGAGGAAGGACGGGAGGAGGAAGAAAGAAAAAAGAAAGGAGACATCAATGAGGATAAGGAAGGAGGAGAAAGGAAGAGAAGAAAGGAAAAGGGAGAAGGGAAAGGAAAGAAGGAGGGAGGAGGAGGAAGAAAGGAGAGAAAAGAAGAAGAAAGAAAGAGAAAGAAAGGAAAAGAGAAAGGAAGAAGAGGAAGAGAGAGGAGAGAAAGAAAGGAAGGAAGAGAAAGAAAGGAAAGAAAGAGGAAAGAAAGAAAGAAAGAAAGAAAGAAAGAAAGAAAGAAAGAAAGAAAGAAAGAAAGAAAGAAAGAAAGAAAGAAAGAAAGAAAAAGAAAGAAAGAAAGAAAGAAAAAAAGAAACTCTTATTTGAGGTCAGGCAAACCATGGGTTATTGGAGACTTTATAGCAGTGTTTCTCAACCTCAACACCTTTAAGCTGTGAGGACTTCAACTCCCAGAATTCCCCAGCCGGGATTACTGTGTATAGAATTCAGTCCTCTCAATTTCTCTGACCCGGCACCCTTCCAGATGGTGGAACACACATTGGATGTTTTCCATGCAGAATTTGCTGCTCCGGAGATCTCCACTTTTCTTACTGCCTTGTGCTTTTAAATTTTTTTTAAAAAATATGTTGTAGTCACCCTGGGGAGAGAAGCTAAGGACCCCTTCCTACCCTTTCCCCGCTCTTCCTGTGAGATGCAGACTAAGCAAAACTACTAATTTGGATGACTAATACAGCACAGGACTGCAATTGTTGGGGTTGTTGGTTTTTTTGTAAGAGGAGCAGCTGTAGCTCGAAACCCAGCTTGAAAGAACCTCTGTTATGCCAGTGCAGGAAGCAAAGCATGATGGGAAGGAACAGGGGAAGTGAATAAGAACATTCAAACTGAGGTCTACCACCTGGATCAGGCCCAGAGTTCACGGGAGGCAGCATTCTGAGTCCCAGCCCAGGGGCCTATCGGTTGTACTTCAACAGGAAACAATCCTTTTCTATGGTAGCTCTCTACAAGCCGGGGCTCAAAATACGCAGGTAGACCTCGACTTACACCAGCTCATCCAGTGAGCATTTAAAGTTACAATGGCATTGGAAAAAAAGGGGGCTTAAGCAGAGCCTCTTGGGGCTCTGGAGCAGAGGTGGGTATTCAGCAGGTTCTGGCCAGTTCTGGAGAACCGGTAGCGGAAATTTTGAGTAGTTCAGAGAACCAGCAAAGAACACCTCTGACTGGAGATTTTGCAGCATCCTTCCCCTGCCACACCCACTAAGCCACACCCACAGAACTGGTAGTAAAAAAATTTGAATCCTACTTGGAGGCTATTTAGAAGCCGGAAATGGGCCCATTTCTGGTCTTCCCAAACTTCTGGTAGGCCCATTTTTCACCGTCCCTGAGCCTTCACATGCACCCTGCACCTACCTCCACCTAAAGCAGGCCATGTGGGGCAGTGGAGAGATTCAAAAAATGTTACTACGGTTCTGTGGGCGTGGCTTGGTGGGCGTGGCAGGGGAAGGATACTGCAAACTCTCCAGTCAGAGGTGGGATTTGCCGGTTCTCCAAATTACTCAAAATTTCAGTTACTGGTTCTCCAGAACTGGTCAGAACCTGATGAATACTCACCTCTGTTATATAATGTATAAAAACCCCCATAAATCGAGCTTCATCTAAGAGGAATTTCAAAAATATCACATTGGCAGTTATGTTTGGAATGGATCGTTTCCCCTCTTTAATTTTCAATCGAATTCAGCGACAAGGTGCAGCCTTTTGATGTTGTTATAATTTGGGCTCGGTGATGTCAGTAGCTGCTCGGTTGACTCACCGATCGATAAAGCGTTTAGGAAAATAGCAATTGCATCCGCATCTTTGGAAGAGACATTGGGACAAGCTGGGGGAAGCTATATTTGTCACCATGGAAAACGCAGTCGGCTGTAACCCGTGCGCCGATGTTTAGGCGCCGATGCTTCCGCTTGAGCATCTGAATGCTCAGAAAATTGCAACACCAGAAGCCGTAACAAAAAAAGAAAAGAAAACCAGGTGTGCTTTATGCGATGTTTCTCAACCTTGATAAAGAAGTATGGATCTATTCCCAGATTCAAAAGTTTTAACAACTGGTTGTGTGGGCGTGGCTAGGTAGGCGTGGCTAGGTGGGCGTGGCCATTGGACTGGGTGGGCGTGGCTCTTTTTTTTTTTGCAGCAACCTCCCCACCCGTTTTGGGGGCCTTCTGGGCCTCAGGGAAGCCTCCTGGCGGGGGTACATTTCTGCTCCCAGAAGGCTTCCCTGGGGTCAGGAAGGAAATAACGGAACCTGCAGGGGCGCACAGCACTCCCCCACCCTCCATTTTGGGGCCTTCTGGGCCCCAGGGAAGCTCCCTGGGGGACATTTTTGCTCTCAGGAAGCTTCGCTGGGGCCCAGGAAGGCAAAAAATGAAGCGCGGGGGAGCCTCAGGGAAACCTCCTGGGCGAAGCAGTAAGACAGTAAGGGGAATCCTGGCAGAGCTCGGATGATAGGAACAGCTAATTGTCGGGAGGGAAAAAAACAAAAAATACCTTAAGCAGTGACTGGGCGGGGGAGAACGCATTCAGTGATGTCGGGCGTGCACACATGTAGCGCATGCGCACTGAGGACTGATTGGGCGGGGAAGGGGGGGCAGGTGGAGAGGGGCGGGGCCAGCCAGGAGAGCAAATTTGCCGGTTCTCCGAACTGTGCAGAATCATAACAACCGGTTCTATAGAACCGGTCCGAACCGTTAGAATCCCACCCCTGGGAAGGGGATGGTTTTGCACATATGTCTGCCACTTGCGCAAACAGAGCTTCACATGCACACCCGCTACTTTGTTGTGGCCTGTCGACCGCCGGCCCCTCCAGGAGCTGGCGGAGATGAGGAGGCAGCGTGGGAGTCAGAGTCAGCATCAAGGCAACCTGAGAGATGGTCCTAACCTAAGCCGGTCTGGCCTAGGGTTTTTAGGGGATTTTTAATTAGGGTTCGTCTGGTTTTTAGTTTTTAGCCCTCTTTTTTAGCTCTCAGCCTTTTATATTTTATATTCTTTTAGTAGCTTTTAATTTTGTACTGTTTTTCGTATTTTAATGTGGCTGTACATCGCCCTGAGTCCTGTTAGGGAAATAGGGCGGTATATAAGTTTAAAAATCAGAAATCAGAAAATCAGAATCAGCTCTGAGGGGGAAGAGGGAATGGAGTTGGCAGAAAGAGAGAGAGAGAGAGAAGAAGTAGAGCCTGGGCCGTCCATCAGCCCTCAGATGGAGAGTCAACAGTCCCCATGTCCGGAGGTGGCTGATGAGGAAGAGGAGGAACAGCTGGGTCCAGTGTCTGACACACGGATGCACAGAAGGCAGAGGAGAGGAGAACAGTGGAAATCTATGGGCTGATCCTTTGGATGGAAGAGTCACTGCTGCTAGCAAAGCCCCACCCTAGCTCTGGGGATAAAAGGCAGGGGGTGGAGATGAATAAATGTGGCAGACAACTATTCATCTCACTGCTGGACAGATTTGTTAGCCTGTGGTGAGAGAAAAACATTTTGGTGGGGCTGCTGGTACTCCTAATAAAGGAATCATTGATTTACAGTAACTACAGAGGGTTTGTCGTGTTCGGGGAGCTGGGTCAGAACAAAATTTCTCCCCATGGAACTGATCCCTGGTGCCTGAAAAATTGGGGGCCATTGCTGTAAAGCACTATGGAGCGGTATATAAATCTAAGCGCTATTGCTGGTTGTAAAAAGTAGATTGGGGGTATTTAGTTCTTGCTTGCAAAAGGCAAGTTCTACAACTACTGAGCTCCTCCTACGTTCCCACCTGCTTGCCCATCCTTTTCTCTTACCAGCTGATTCCACCAGAGCTAGGCTTTTCATCTTGGTGCTGTGTAACACATCCTGAAGATCCCGGTATCTACAGTTCAGGGTGATATAACGCACATCACGCACCATGATGTCCTCCACACGTACATTGTACTTCCTGAAAAATACAAACAAGCTGCCTGGATTTACACAATTAACTTGATCATTGATTTTACCTACTTTCCATGCAATAAATTATAGGAAGTCCTCGACTTACGACACAATTGAGCCCAACATTTCTGTTGCTAAGTGAGACAGTTGTTAAGTGAGTTTTGCCCCATTTAATGATCTTCCTTGTCACTGCTCTTGTTAAATTGGTAACATGGTTGCTAAGTGAATCTGGCTTCCCCCCTGACTTTGCTTGCCAGAAGGTTGCCAAAGGTTGCATTGTAGGTTGGATCTGGGCCTCTGGAAGTTCCATTTCGGCCTGCAATGGACCGGAGGAGGCCCGCGGAGGTCTGAATGGGAGCATCGGAGGAACGCACGCAGCTGAGAGACTGGAGAGGAGACTGCTTGCTAGATCTTCACAAGGTAAGTGATTCGGCGTGGCAGGTTGGGGGGGAAGCAATTGTGGGGAGCGTGAGGTATTTCAGTGGGTCGGGGAAGGGTGGACCTAGGCAGGTGGCCTATTCCATCACTAGGCCCCCCCATGGCCTTCCTCACTCTGAAATACTTCATGTACACTTAACAAGCCTCACATTCGATTAGCAAATGCTTTGGCAAAAGGAGGGAGTGATTCCCTTCAAGATACAAGATTCACTCCCACAAATCCCCAGGTTACAAATGGAATGGGCAGGCTCCATTACATTTGTAACATGAGGACTCTGGTATTCTGACTCTGTTTTGAATTGTAGCTTTCATCAGCTCTGACTAGCATACACATTATTCAGAGCGCTATGCATCCAACTCCCCACAGTATTACAACCCTAAGTATAGGACTCGCCCAGGGATGGGCTGCTAGGGGTTCACAGGGGTTCGGGAGAGCCCCTAGCTAAGATTCTGTGCAGTTCGGAGAACCCCCAAATCCCACTCCTGGCTGGCCATGCCCACCCCATCCTGCCCCTCCCAGGAGTCCCCACTCAGCCTGTTTTGGATGCAGATAAGTGCAGAGCTCGCGCAGAGGCTCGGGAAGGCCGGAAATGGGCCTCCCGGAAGTTCGGGAAGGCCATAAATGGGCCTCTTTCTGGCTTCCAGAGAGCCTCCAGAGCCTGGGGAAGCCGTTTTCGCCCTCTTGGAGGCTTGAGAAAAGCCTCCAGAGCCCAGGGAAGGTAAAAATGCCTCCCCAACATGGTACAGGAGGCTGACTAGGCCACGCCCACCATGGCCACGCCCACCCAGCAACCAGGCAGAAAACCCATTGCTAAAATTTTTGAAGCCCACCCCTGATCTCGCCCACATCCGTGCACACTTACTCCTGATGTCCCCAACCCAGCTCTGGCAGGTACGGCAGTTTCTTGATCCGGATGATGCTGTCGTAGAGGGAAGGCTGCAAACTCTGGGCCACGGCGTTAGCCAAGATTACCGCAATCATAACCGGCAGGATGTGTGAGATCTGGCCGGTCAGCTCGAAGACAATGACAGCGGTGGAGACCGTGTGGGTGACGGCCCCAGAGAGAGCAGCGGCACCTGGGGAGGAAGAAAGGGAGCCGTGTCAGAGAAGAGCAGGATCGCTTTCTGCATCAGGAGATGGGGAAGGCATCTGATTGGGCCCACAACAGAGGTGGTATTCAGTAGGTTCTGACAGGTTCTGGAGAACCGGTAGCGGACATTTTGAGTAGTTTGGAGAATCGGCAAATGCCACCTCTGACTGGCCCCGCCTATCTATTCTCTGCCTCCCATTGAGTCCCAGCTGATTAGCTGGGTCTCCTTTTGTTGCCCTGCACAGGAGAACGGAGCTGGAAAGCAGGTTAATGGGGTGGGGAGAGAATGTGGATTTTACACTAACCTTCCCCTGCCACGCCCACCAAACCACACCCACCACACCATGCCCACCAAGCCATGCCATGCCACGCTCACCAAGCCATGCCCATAGAACTGGTAGTAAAAAAATTTGAATACCACCATTGGAAGGTGACTCCCTGGAAGAGGGGCCCAATTATTTGAGATTCACATTTAGAGATATTTTTAGTTCTCTTTCAAACAGGTTTCCAGGCTGGACAGACTAGACAGAACCAACAGTCAAGCCCTTGGGACACCTGGAGAGCATATTCTGAGCTGCTCTGGGTACAGGTACAGGTCCTCCTCGACTTATGGTAATAATCGACCAGGGAATTATGTCGAGACACCACACCACACGACCATATTTGAAGTTAAGGCTGCTTTTTTTAAGATGGTCATTTAGTGACTGCTTCGGTCATTAAATGAATCCATTTTCTCCAATGGCCATTTTTGTGCTAGAAACTGGAAATTAATAGCAATAGCACTTAAACTTCTATACCGCTTCACAGTGCTTTCCAGCCTTCTCTAAGTGGCTTACAGAGTCACCATATTTGTTCCTAACAATCTGGATCCTCATTTTACCGACCTCGGAAGGATGGAAGGCTGAGTCAACCCTGAGCCGGTGAGGATTGAACTGCTAGCGGTGAGCAGTGAGTTAGCCTGCAATGCTGCATTCTAACCACTGAGAAACCATGGCTGTTCTGTAGTGGCTCCGCCTGCCTTCCTGCCTTCCTGCTTATCTATCTATCTACCTATCTATCTATTATCTATATATCTACCTACCTACCTATCTACCAATATCTATCCATCCATCCATCCACTTACCTACCTACTTACCTACCTACTTACCAATATCTATCACCCATCCATCCATCCATCCATCCATCCATCCATCCATCCATCCATCCATCCATCCATCCATCCACCTACCTACCTACCTACCAATATCTATCATCCATCCATCCATCCATCCATCCACCTACCTACCTACCTACCAATATCTATCATCCATCCATCCACCCATCCATCTATCCACCTACCTACCTACCTACCAATATCTATCATCCATCCATCCATCCATCCATCCATCCATCCATCCATCCACCTACCTACCTACCAATATCTATCATCCATCCATCCATCCACCTACCTACCAATATCTATCCATCCATCCATCCATCCACTTACCTACCTACTTACTTACGTATCAATATCTATCATCCATCCATCCATCCATCCATCCATCCATCCACCTACCTATCTACCAATATCTATCTATCTATCTATCTATCTATCTATCTATCTATCTATCTATCTATCTATCTATCTATCTATCTATCATCTATCTAATCTCTCTGTCTCTGTCTCTCTCTGTCTCTCTGTCTCTCTCTCTCTCTTCGATCCAACTTATATGGCCACCCATCTCACTTGCATGTGACTCTATGAATGGTGTACATAGTTAAACACAAGTACCAATTACAACCTGCCATCCTTAAAACCAATTACAAATTATTAAAACTTCCTGTGATGCCACTGAAGTGGGCTCTCCAAGAGCTATTTGAATCTCACTCTGCCCATTTATGAGATGGAAGGGTGGTCCTTCTCCCTCTGTAAGACCAACATTGAAACACCTCTCTCTTTGTTACTATTTTAACCTTCTTTCTCTTTCTCTTGCAGCCTCAAAACAGCTCCGCCAACCAAACTATTGTGTGAATGCAGCTGCTAATGCTTTAACTGAGGTGGTGAAGCCCTGATGAAACCAACCCTCCTGAATTTTTGGGGGGAGAAATAGAAGAAAAGGCGCCTCTCTTACCTACCACTGCGTAACCCCCTGGCACAATGCGGTAGATATTGCTGTCAGTGTGAATGCCATCGGGGAACCAAGCTGCCATGCTCTCGCCCATCAGCCTCCCAAAAGCCGCCCCTGTTGCAACGAGAGGAACAAATCAGAAGGGTGAGAAAGGAGAAGATGGACAGATGAGGGACTTTCTCTGGTCTTGGGAGGAAGGAGAAACCAATTTTCTGGGTCTGGGCTGGGGAAATCAAAGGAAACCCATTAGCTGCCTTCCCAGAAGACAAAAAGGTCCCCTCAAATAGAGGTAAATCCTCGACTTACAACAGTTCATTTAGTGACTGTTCAAAGTTACAAGGTGCAGGGATGGGCTGCTGGGGGTTCAGGAGAGTCCCTAGCTAAGGATTCTGTGCAGTTTGGAGAAGCTCCAAATCCCACTCCTGGTTGGCCCCTCCCCTCCCCTCCCACCCCACCCTGCCCCTCCCCTCCTAGGAGTCACCACACGGCCCATTTTAGATGCAGGTAAGTGCAGGGCAGGCACGGAGGCTCAGGGAGGGCAAAAAATGGGCTGTCAGGATTCCGGCAGTTACCCCCATTTAAATCATGAGTCTCGAGCCAAACTTCCAAAACTTCAAAAGGATTTATTGGGAGTTAACATGTCCAGCACTGCCTGTGTGTAGCCGACTCTGAGGCACATCATTCATTGACCCTGGTTTTCCCCCACTCCCTGGGTATATCATAGCTCATATTCTCCAATGGGACACATCCATAGTCATCAATCATGTTCTCCACTTAGATATTTGCAAGGCAGAAACTTCAGTCAACTAGTTACTATCTTTGAAAAACTATTTATAGAATGCACTTTTGATTTGCAAGCTGCCACACTGCTCCCAGGGGTGGGATCCTACCAATTCACACCTATTCGCTGGAACCCGTTGTTAATGTTCTAAGCGGTTCGGAGAACTGGTTGTTAGAAGAAATTACTGGCCTAATCCTGTAAGGAAGGCAGGAAGGAAACATTCTGGGGTTGCTTACAGAAACTGCCTCTCTGTTAACCCTTATTACATTCTTGGCAGGACTACAATTCATGTCTCTGGAACTTCTCTGGAGTTTTTTCCCCTCCTTTGCTGGTACTTTGCTTGTATGGAGTGACCATTCAAAGTTACAATGGCACTGAAAAAAGTGACTTACGACCATTTTTCACACTTACGACTGTTGCACCATCCCCACAGTCATGAGAGGCCAGGCGAGGAGAGGCGTGCCTCGATGTGAGTGATGTTGAGTTGGAAACGCCCAGCCAGCCACATGACCATCAAGCCACGCCCACCAACTAAGCCACGCCCACAGAACCGGTTGTTAAAAATTTGAATCCCACCCCTGACTGCTCCCCCTTCTCTTTATGTTGGCAACTCTAAAAAGACCCTAGAAATATTTAATGAGTTAA
This sequence comes from Bungarus multicinctus, assembly GCA_023653725.1. Taxonomy (NCBI): domain Eukaryota; kingdom Metazoa; phylum Chordata; class Lepidosauria; order Squamata; family Elapidae; genus Bungarus; species Bungarus multicinctus. Next base: position 9,231,855 of record CM042844.1, read on the forward strand.
CATGGGCCTCCTGGAAGTTCGGGAAGGCCAGAAATGGGCCTGTTTCTGGCTTCCAGAGAGCTGGAGAGGACAAAAAGCCCCCCCCCACTGCATGCCGACTAGGCCACACCCACCATGGCCACGCCCACCCAGCCACTGGGCAGAGAACCCTTTGCTAAAATTTTTGAAGCCCAGCCCTGTACAAAAGCACTTGACAAAAGGGGCTTATGACAGTTTTTCACACTGATAACTGTTGCAGCATCCCTATGATTATGCGATCAAAATTAAGGTTGTTTGGAAACCGACTCATATTTATGACGGTTGCAGTATCCTGGGGTCGTCGGATCCTCTTTTGCGACCTTCTGACAAGCAAAGTCAATGGGAAAGCCAGATTCACTTAAGAATTTATTAATATAAATTACTTATAAATTACTAATTTAAGAACGGGAGGGTTTCACTTAACAACTGTCAAAAGAAAAAGTCGTAAAATGGGGCATAACTCACTTAACCCCTCTCTCTTTAGCTTAGCAAGCTAAAACTTTGGGCTCAATTGTGGTCGTAAGGTGAGGACTAGCTGTAAACCCCTTGCAATAACAGAAGAACAGAATGGTCACTGTTGCAGGTGTTCAGTTGGTAACATGGCTGTTAGGTTAATCTGGCTTCCCCGTCGCTTTTGCTGGTCAGAAGGTCGCAAAAGGGAATCACATGACCCTGGAACGGTGCAACCGTCATAAATATGAGTCAGTGGCTAAGCGCCTGAATTTTGACCATGTGACCCTGGGGGTGCTGCAGCGGTGATAAGTATGAAAAAAGGTCACAAGTCACTTTTTTCAGTGCCGTTGCAACTTCTGAAGGACTCGAATGGGGTATGTCTAGTTTGATGAAAAGAAGGACTAGGGGAGACATGATAGCCGTGTTCCAGTATCTCAGGGGCTGCCCCAAAGAAGAGGGAGTCAATCCATTCTCCAAAGCACCTGAGGGCAGGATAAGAAGCAATGGATGGAAACTAATCAAGGAGAGAAGCAACCTGGAACTAAGGAGAAATTTCCTGATAATTAGAACAATTAATCAGTGGAATAACTTGCCTCCAAAATAATAGACTGGACAGACACTTGTTTGTATAGGGTTTTTTCCTGCCTCAACAGGGGGTTGGACTAGAAGACCTCCAAGGTCCAACATTTCTCTTATATTTCTATTTCTATCCTATCCTATTCCATTCTACTATACTTGTATTCTATTTCTACTTCCCTTCCCTTCTCTTCTCTTTCCCTTCTCTTCTCTTCCCTTCCCTTCTCTTCTCTTTCCCTTCTCTTCTCTTCCCTTCTGTTCTCTTCCCTTCCCTTCCCTTCTCTTCCCTTCTGTTCTCTTCCCTTCTGTTCTCTTCCCTTCTCTTCTCTTTCTGTTCTTTTCTCTTCTCTTTCCCTTCTCTTCTCTTCCCTTCTCTTCTCTTTCCCTTCTCTTCTCTTCCCTTCTCTTCTCTTTCCCTTCTCTTCTCTTCTTTTTCCCCTTCTCTTCTCTCTTCCCTTCTCTTCCCCCTCTTCTCCTTCTCTCTCTCTTCCTTCTTCTCTTCTCTCTCTTCTCTTCTCTTCCCCTTCTCTTCTCTTCCCTTCCCTTCTCTTCTCTTTCCCTTCTCTTCTCTTCCCTTCCCTTCTCTTTCCCTTCTCTTCTTCTCTTCCCTTCCCTTCTCTTCTCTTCTCTTCTCTTCCCTTCTGTTCTCTTCCTTTCCCTTCTCTTCTTCTCTTCCCTTCTCTTCCTTCTCTTCTCTCTTCTCTTCTCTTCTTCTCTTCTCTTCTCTTCTCTTCTCTTCTCTTCTCTTCTCTTCTCTTCTCTTCTCTTCCCTTCTCTTTCCCTTCTCTTTCCTATTTCCCTTTCCATTCCCTATTCTATTCCATTCCATTCTACTATACTTGTATCCTATTTCTACTCTCCCTTCCCTTCCCTCCCCTCCCCTTCCCTTTCCCCTTTCCCTTCCCTAGTCTATTCTATTTCCTATTCTATTCCTAACCTATCCTATCCCACTCCACTCCACTCTAGAGGACTATCTGTATTTGCCTGGAAAAGGTAGGGCTCAAATACAGGGCGATATCAAGAAAGGATGCAGCTTCAAACTGAGAAAGGGGGAGAACAGGGCACAGAAGATGAACTTACCAATGACAAAGACGGGCATGAAAGCGCCGCAAGGCACAGGAATGGTGGTCGCCAAAGCTGACATCCAGAACTGAAGTAAGACAAAAGGACAAATGTTGATTAGCAGGAGAGAACGATTCTCTGTACTGGCTTCCCTGGTTTGGGGTCAGGGGGCTTTAGCCTACAATTGCTATAGCCTGCAGCCAGCAGGCCTCTTGGTGGCACTGGTAGTCCTTGACTTATGACCCTTCGTCCAGTGATTGTTTGACTTCCAACTGGTCTTTGCACTGAAGAATAGAATAGAATTCCTTATTGGCCAAGTATGATTGGACACACAAGGAATTTGTCTTGGTGCAAATGCTCTCAGTGTACATAAAAGAAAAGATGCATTCGTCAAGAGTCAAGAATCATAAGCTACAACACTTAATGATAGTCATAGGGTACTAAATAAGCAATCAAATCATAATAGGAAACAAATAAAACAATATAAATTGTAGAGTTACAAGCAACAAGGTTATAGTCATAAGTGGGAGGAGATAGGTAAGAGGAAGGATGAGAAGAAGAATAGTGGTACAGTCTTAGTAAATAGTTTGACAGAATTTGAGAATCAATTGTTTAGCAGAGTGATGAGAGGTGGGTATTCAGCCGCTTCTGACCAGTTCTGAAGAACCAGTAGCAGAAATTGTGAGTAGTTCGGAAAACCGGCAAATCCCGCCTCTGACTGGCCCCGCCCCCATTTATTTTCCGCCTCCCGAGTCCCAGCTGATTGGCTGGGTCTCCTTTGGTTGCCCTGCAGAGGAGAACGGAGCTGGAAAGCAGGTTAGTGGGATGGGGAGGGAATGGGATTTTGCAGTATCCTTCCCCTGCCACGCCCACCACACCATACCCACCAAGCCACGCCCTTAGAACCAGTAGTAAAGCATTTTGAATCCCACCACTGAGATGGATGGCATTCAGGGAAAAACTGTCCTTGTGTCTAGTTGTTGTATGCAGTGCTCTATAGTGTTGTTTTGAGGGAAGGAGTTGAAACAATTTATGTCCGGGATGTGAGGGATCTGTAAATATTTTCACAGCCCTCTTTTTGACTCGTGCAGTATACAGTCCTCAATGGAAGGCAGGTGGGTAACAATTGATTTTTCTGCAGTCCTAATTATCCTCTGAAGTTTGTGTCTGTCCTGTTGGGTTGCAGAACCAAACCAGACAGTTACAGAGGTGCAGATGACAGACTCAATCATTCCTCTGTAGAACTGGATCAGCAGCTCCTTGGGCAGTTTGAGCTTTCTGAGTTGGCGCAGAAAGAACATTCTTTGTTGTGCTTTTTGGATGACGTTTTTGATGTTAGGTGTCCATTTTAGGTCTTGAGATATGATAGGAATGATAATGAAACGTCCGTCAATTAATGAAATGACCGCTGCAGGGGCCCCACAGGATCACGATGGAGGTACTTAGCTACCAGCTCACAGTTATGATGGTCATGGAATTCTGGGTCGCATGATCACCCCTTGCGATCTTTCCAGCTGACAATGAAGAATTGAGTCTCTCTTTGAGAGAGACGGGCGGTACAGCAATGTGAAAAATAAATAGAACAAAAAAAAAATGGAATAAACAGAAACTTAAAAAATGGGGGAACCAGCAGAGAAGATTGCGAGCCGTGGTCACATGATATTTCCCTTACACATTGCAAAAAAGTTTATAAAACTGGGTGTCATGTGATGCCTCGCTTAACGACCACACTGATTAAATCAAGGACTACTTGTATTGGCTTCAAAGCTGAGGCTGGTTGTTGTGGTTCACCGGCAGCTGGTGCAGATGGCAACGGAGTCGGACAGTGGGGAAGAAAGGGGACCAGTCCGGGAGTCTGGAGAGGACTCGGACGAGTGTTCTGCGTTCGATGCAGGGATGGGGCCAGGACCATCTGGGAGTGGGGTACAGACTCTGGAGACTCCGGAGTCTTGCAGTAGCGAAGCAGAGGACCGAAGGGAACCTGTTCCCAACGCACATATGCACAGAGCTGCCATAAGGCGAGAGCAGCTGAAACAAAAGGGACGACTCGGGATTAAGGCTGGGAGGTGATTGCCCCTCTAATAAGGGATAAAAGTCAGACCTCAACGACGAATGCTTTGCAGGAAGCAAAGTAGTTCAGTAATTTCCGAGTCCTTCTTGAAGCTCTGTGGACTCTGGTTGGTTTTTTTTCTGGAACTGTTTATAATTTGTTCTGGCTGGGAATGAAAGTAATTCCCAGCGTTGCATTAAAATAGGTTTTGCTTTTAAAATAAGTTTGTGTTTCATTAAGTTTGACTGGGTCAGCACACCGGTCTCTGAAAGGCACTGGGTTCCAGAAAGCTAATTGATGGCGTCTCTTCCTCCAAATCAAAAGAGAGACAAGAGACTTCTCTGTACACCTCCATCCTCGACTTACGACCACAATTGAGCCCAACATTTATGTTGTTAAGCGAGACCATTGCTAAGTGAATTTTGCCTCGTTTTACCACCTTTCTTGCCACAGTTGTTAAGCGAATCATTGCCATGGTTAACTTAGTTATGCGGTTGTTAAGTGAATCTGGCTTCCCCATTGGCTTTACTTGTCAGAAGGGGATCACATGACCCTAGAATGCTGCAACCATCATAAATAGGAACCAGTTGCCAAGTGTCTGAATTTTGGTCATGTTACCATGGGGATGCTGCAACAATTGTAAGTATGAAATATGGTCATAAATCACTCGTTTTAGGCCTCTAGTAACTTCGATCAGTCACTAAACGAATGGTTGTAAGTCAAGGAATACTTGAACTTTGGTTTGTTTGTTTTTAAAGGGTGTTTGGAACAAGAGAAAAAAAATGGGAAGCCAGGATAGGTAAGGAATTGAACTGGGGATCAAAACAGCAACTAGCTGGGTCATTGCCAGCTTGAAAGGAACTGAACTAATTTAGAATTTTTCTTGTTGTCCACTGAACTACTGGAACTAGTATTTACTGAATTATGATTAGCAAACATTATCAAATAACCAAAGCAACATACATTTTAATGACTTTTCTCTGTTCGTTACCATTTATGTAGCTTTGGTTATTTGTTAATGATATAAAGATATAAATATACAAAAAATAGACTAAGATTTAAAATGTACATGTGGCCTAGAGGTGGAGCTCTCGCCTCACAATCAGGAGGCTGCGAGTTTGATCCTAGGTCAATGTGGCTAACCTTTTGGGACTCCTGTGCCAAAAATTGTGTGCACTTGCATGCCAGCACCCAGAAGGTAATGTGTGCACGGCCCCCACAGCCCCTGCGCATGCACGTGCAATGCCCCCCCCCCCCATGCTGCTCCGTTACCTGCACTGCGCCTCCCAGGTGATTTTCGGCCCGTTTGAGGCCTTTTTTGGCCTCCCAGAGGTTCGAGGAAAGCTTCCGCAGGCTTTGCAGGCTGAAAAATGGGCCCGTTTCCTCACTTCCAGTATTTCCGGAAATATAGGAAGTGACAAAACAGGCCTATTTTTCAGCCTGCAAAGGCTTTCCCTCAAGCCTCTGGGAGGCCAAAAAAGGCCTCAAACAGGCCGAAAATCAGCTGTGAGGCGTGCATATGCGCAGTGAGGTAAGTTTGCCTGTGGTTCGCGTGCCGGCACAAATGGCTCTGCGTGCCACCTGTGGCATGCGTGCCATAGGTTTGTCATCACGCTCCTAGGTGGAGGCTAATATTTGGAACAGACTCTCCTGCTCGAGCAGGGGGTTGAACTAGATGACCTTCAAGGTGCCTTCCAACTCTTGTTATTCTATGATCTATGTAGAAACTTATCGTATATGTGAGGCATTCTAGTGTCATATTATAATCGATTGCGATTGAGATAAACTATAAAATCCATCCAAATTTGATAACGATTTCTGTCTCTGACTTCTCATTATTTTAACTTTTTCATCATTTATCTTAATGTGGCAATTGAAGAGGCCTTGTTAATCCACATCTCGTGATCTAGGATTAACAGAAGAGCTCTTGACTTTACGCCTTCCTTCTGTTTGTCTTCCAATGATCCACTCTGACGGAGATATTAATTTTCATTTATCTGTCTCCTTCCTTCCCACCCTCCAGATGCTTTCCTGCCTCCTGCAATCATTTTCTGCCACTTCAATCATTACAACTTCTTATTCCAGCTTTTTTCTCCCACTGATATGTTATTCAGGGCTGGGCTTCAAAAATTTTAGCAAGGGGTTCTCTGCCTGGTTGCTGAGTGGGCGTGGCCATGGTGGGCGTGGCCTAGTTGGCCTCCTGCACCATGGCCGGGGGGGGGGGGCAATTTTGTCTTTCCCGGGCTCCAGAGGCTTTCCTCGTGTCTCCGGAAGGGCAAAAATATAACTGACTGTTTTGGTTCTATAACCCAACAAGACAGACCCAGACTCCGGGGAGTAATTAGGACTGCAGAAAAAACAATTGCTACCAACCTGCCTTCCATCGAGGATGTGTATACTGCACGAGTCAAAAAGAGGGCTGTGAAAATACCTACAGACCCCTCACATCCCGGACATAAACTGTTCCAACTCCTTTCCTCAAACCGACGTTATAGAGCACTGCACACCAGAACAACTAGATACAAGGGGAATTTTTTCCCGAATGCCATCACTCTGCTAAACAAATAATTCCCTCAACACTGTCCAACTATTTACAAAGTCTGCACTACTATTACTGTTAATCTTCTCATTACTCCTTATCACCCATCCCCTCCCACCTGTGACTGTAGGACTGTAACTTTGTCGCTTGCATCCTTACGATTTATACTGTTTCCTAGTATGATGACTATTATTAAGTGATGTACCTGATGATTCTTGACACTTGTCAAATTATCTTTTCTTTTATGTACACTGACAGCATTTGCACCAAGACAAATTCCTTGTGTATCCAATCACACTCGGCCAATAAAATTATTCTATTCTATTCTATTCAACTCTATTCTATTTTCTATTCTATTCTATTCTATTCAACTCTATTCTAAATTTTCTATTCAACTCAACTCTATTTTCTATTCTATTCTATTCAACTCTACTCTATTTTCTTTTCTATTCTGTTCTATTCTATTCTATTCTATTCTATTCTATTCTATTCTACTTAACTCTATTTTCTATTCTATTCTATTCAATTCTATTTTCTATTCTATTCTATTCAACTCTGCTCTATTTTCTATTCTATTCTATTCTATTCTATTCTATTCTATCTATTCTATTCAACTCTACTCTACTCTACTCTACTCTACTCTATTCAACTACTCTATTTTCTATTCTATTCTATTCTAAAATGGCCTTCCCGGGCTCCGGAGGCCCTCTGGAGGCTGGAAACTTCCGGAGCCTCTGGAAGGTCTGTTTTTTGCCTTCCCCAAACCTACACGCAGGTCCTACACTTACCTGGCATCCAAAATGGGCTGTGTGGAGACTCCTGGGGGGGTGGGGCAGGGTGGGTGGAGCCATCCAGGGGTTGGATTTGCCGGTTTGCCAAAAATTATAACATTATACCGGTTCGCCTGATGCTACTCATAAGACTGCTTTTTCTGTCTCCCATTCCCCTTAGTCTGATGTTGAAAAGGCAAAACAAACTCCCCTTCCCTTTGATGATTAATTTCCAACGACGGATAGTCCTCCACTTACGACCACAGTTGGGACCCAAATTTCTGTGGCTATACAAGACAAAATGCATTTTGCCCCCATTTTACAACTTTTTTTTTGCGACAGTGGTTAAGTGAATCGCGGCAGTTGATAAGTTAGCAACACCGTCGTTAAGTGAATCTGGCTTCCCCAATGACTTTGCTTGTCAGTAAGTCGCAAAAGGCAGTCACATGACCCCGGGATGCTGCAACTGTCATAAATATGAATCCGTTGAGAAGCATTTGACTGGGATACTGCAATGGAGATGTGATAAGCAGTCGTAAGTCACTTTTTTTAGTGTCGTCGTAACTTTGAAAGTCACTAAACGAATGGTCATCAGTTGAGGGACTAGCTTATACCTCTGTGTTCTTATTCTGTCGCTTTGGAAGTCTCTTCCCTGAACCTCTGAAATAATATAGATCCTGGCTTAATTCCTCTGTTGGAAAACTAGATTGGTGTGTCTATTATCTTACTTACCCGTGTTTCCCCGAAAATAAGACTGGGTCTTATTATATAATTTAAAATAATCTTATAATCTTATTATATAAGACACCCCCTCAAAAATAAGCCCCACTGCTTTATAAGACTGGGTCTTTATTTTCTTTTGGAACCCAAAATAAGCAGTAGGGCTTATTTTTGAGGGGGTGTCTTATCTTTTCCCATGAATGGGAGGCCCACTTCTGCTTGCTCATGGCAGGGCAGGAGGCACAGCGCGGCACACCAGTGCCACTACCGCAAGGTGGGGGATGGAGCTGCCCCACATGCCCCACACTGTCTTACCTCAGGGCCCCCACAGCCAGCCACCCCGACACTTGTCTCACCTCGCAACTGCTTTCTTCTGCTCTGTTGGGGCAACACGTCACTTCTCCTCCTGCTCTATTGCGGCTGCAAGCAAGCAGAAGAAGTGGCTGGCGGCTATGTGGGCTCCTGCTACACATGTCTGCTGGTGGTGCCACCGCAAGACAGGGGTCAGGGTGTGGATGGCTTGGCTGCGGGGGCTCTGAGGTAAGCTGGTGTGGGACGTGCGGGGGCAGCTCGGCATCGCAAGCAACTAGATGGAATGGGCAACTGGCCGGCCGCACAGACTCTTAAGTAGGGGTTATTTTGGGGGTAGGGCTTATATTAGGTACGTGCACAAAACATGCTATGTTTCCAGGGGGTGTTTCCAGGCTTTCAAAACGCCACCGAATTCGAATTTGAGGATAGGTCTTATTTTCAGGGAAAACAGGTTATTTCTGCATTTAAATGACAAGGCCCAGCGTTTCCAGGATTTAAGTTATTTCAAGCTATGCGAGAAAGGATCACGCATTTCAAGGTTCACTCATGACGAAAGCTTTCCCAGCCCTTAGGAAACTAGCTGATCAGGAAGAAAAGCCTAATCTAATTTCCCCGCGTTGGAGGGTTTGTCAACTTCCTTCGCCTGGTTACTGAATTAGCCCCTTTCGAGGGTTGCACAATGCATTTAGACCATAATCTCATCAAGCAAATTGGGTTTGCAATAACAAGCTGTCATAAAAGGATAATAAAGGTTCATTGTCAACCAACGTAGCACGATGTACCGTTCCCTTTGACAGACCTTTTGCTTCAACTTGTTATGTGAATACTCTCCCTTTATTGAGAGAAAAGCCAGGATTGCAGTTTTCTTCTCAGTACCTCCCACATGCTTGATATCTTATTTATCGGAACTCATGATTGTGTTGTTCCCATCCTTTTATTCATCTTTCCTAACACAGAAGAAAGTGGTTTGAGGCACCTCCTTCCATTTCAGGGAAGACAGTTGCTCTCCGGGTTCAACACTGACATCCAGGTAAGCAGAGATTACCATCACAATCAATACTAAGCAATGATCAATGAACAGTATCTCAATCATAGAACCACCAACTCAGAAAAACAACCAAACAGTAAACAACAATCCAGTCAAGGAACCATGAAGAAGAAAACAACACTTCCACTAACACTGAGAGGGAAACTACTTATATAAACAAAGAACAAACCCCTTCTCCCTTCTTGCACTGATGATGTTACCTAGTTGGGTAATGAAACGTCTGCTAGAAAACAGCCAAGTTCAGGGAGCATCAAGAATTCCACAATACCAACAGATTTTGTTCTGACTTAGGCTTCCCCAAAAAGCAGATTCTTTGTCCCGGCAAAACCCCTTTTATTAAATGAAGGTGAATTACTTGCATTCACCTTCAGACAAAGGCCTGGCAAACAGTCTTTCAAGGGTGGAATTAAGAGCACAGACTTTATCTAACTTGGAGAGCTGCCAAGTGCATATTTTCAAACGCAGTGCTGACAAGGAAGGCCTCAGCACAGAGTCTCTAAGATGCACAGACAGATCTTCACACTGCTGCAATGAAAGCAGGGGTGGGATTCTACCAGTTCGGACCAGTTCTGTAGAACCGCTTGTTATGATTCTGTGCAGTTTGGAAAACCAGCAAATCGTGCCCCTGCTTGGCCTCGCCCCTCTCCGACCACCCCTCCCGTCCCCACCCAGTCAGTCCTTTCCGCGCATGCGCAACATCACTGACTGCATTCTTTCCCACCTAATCACTCCTTAAGGTATTTCGTTTTTTACCTTTCCCGACGATCAGCTGTTCCTATGATCAGCTGTGCCCAGATTCCCCTCAATGACTTACTGCTTCGCCCAAGAGGCTTCCCTGAGGCCCAGGAAGGCAAAAAATGGAAGGTGGGTGGGTGTTGCGTGCTTCCCCCAAGCTCTGTTTTTTTTCCATCCTGGGCCCCAGGGAAGCCTTTTGGGAGAAAATATGCCCCCCCCAGGAGACTTCCCTGAGGCCCAGAAGGCCCCAAAATGGAGCGTGTGTGGGGTATTGTGCGCCCCCTGGCTCTGTTTTTTATCTTCCTGGGCCCCAAGGAAGCCTTCTGGGAGCAAAAACAACCCCCCAGGAGGCTTCCCTGAGACCCAGAAGGCCCCAAAATGGGGGGCTGCTGAAAAAAGGCCACGCCCACCCAGTCACATGACCATGCCCACATGTCCATGCCCACCTAGCCACGCCCACAGAACCGGTTGTTAAAACATTTGAATCCTACCCATGAATGAACAAATTGTTTCCTTTTGCGCCTTTTAAAATTCCTTTGGGAGGGGCCATTCACTGTCCACCTGTGACTTTACTCCCACATCGACCCTTAGTTCGTAATTGTTCTTTTCTTTTGGCAGCTCTGCGCATGCGCAGGCTGGAAACAGGCTCCAGCTGCTCCTTCACCTCACTGTGTCCGACTCCAAAGGCAGCTGATAACTGCCAGTCTGCCCTGGCCCCATTTCTGCCTCTGATGCACGGCCCTCTCCCGAGCCATACTCAGCCTCCAGGATCCTCCCCAACCTCCTCACTGTCCGACTCTGCTAGACCAACTCCGCTAGTCGCCGGCGGGCCACAACGGTTAAATCCAGAGTTGTCACAAAGTCACAACACACCTTCATCAGGATGAAAACCACCAAGGTGACAAAGACGTTGGCGCGGGGATGTTTCCAGGCTTCGGAAACGCCACCGAATTCGAATTCTTCTGCCAAGCCCTGCTTGGCCCATGTGCGGTTATCAAACAAGGTAACCAGGGTTTCCTTCTGGGTGAGCTGAAAGGGAAAAGGGAGAAGGTTAGAGACGCAATAAGTGCCAAAAGGTTTGTGTTGATTTCTCCTAGGCCCGTGATGGCGAACCTATGGCACGCGTGCCACAGGTGACACGCAGAGCCATTTGTGCCGGCACATGAGCTGCAGGCAAACGTACCTCACTACGCATGTGCGCGCCTCACAGCTGATTTTTGGAACGGTTTGAGGCCTTTTTCGGCCTCCCAAAAGCTTGAGGAAGGCTTCTGCAGGCTTCTGCAAGCTTTGCAGGCCGAAAACTAGCCCTGTTTTGTCACTTCCGGTATTTTTGGAAAAACAGGAAGTGACGAGATGAGGCTAGTTTTCGGCCTGCAAAGCTTGCAGAAGCCTGCAGAAGCCTTCCTCAAGCCTTTGGGAGGCTAAAAAAGGCCTCAAACCGGCCAAAAATCAGCTGTGAGGCACAAGGCAGGTAAGGGGCTGGCAGGAGTGGGTGGGTGATTGCGCATGCATGCTTAGGAGGCGTGGGGGATGCGCATTGCCTTCTGGGTGCTGGCATGCGAGCATGCAAGTGTGCACACAATTTTTGGCATAGGAGCCCAAAAAAGGTTAGCCACCACTGTCCTACGCCTTATAGTTCAACCAGCCAGAACTTTGGATTCAATTTCCAGAAACAGTGGAACAACTTGCCTCCAGAAGCTGTGGGTGAACTGCAGTGATTCACTTAACAACTGTGGCCAGATAGGTCGTACAATGGGGCAAAACTCACTTCACAGGTGTCTTGCTTAACAGCAGAAATTTTGGCCTCAATTTCTGGCCGTACGTTGAAGACTACCTGTAATTGCATGAAGCCGGATTGGAGAAGTCCACTTTGGGTATTCAAAACTTACCTGGCCTGCCATGAATTGCCCGAAACCAGGTGGGAAAGTCAGCGTTGCTATGAGGAAGGTGACAAGAGCAGGAAAAAGCAGGCGCCTGCCGAGACCGCAAGAAAACAACACAAGGTTACATGACAGCACATCACAACTTCACTTCCTACTTCTTTGACTGCAAATCCTGGTGCCCTCCGGTGGTGTTGAGTGTACACTTAAGAGTTGATGGAGGGATATCTTAGGCCAGAGGGGATGGGCAACAGTGGCCCTGGAACCACATTGGCCCTCGACCACAGTTTGTGGTATATTGTCAGGCACAAAGGATCAGGACCATATTGTTGTGTTACAGAAGATTTATTTTCAGCCCATACAAAAGTCACCTAGTCCAGGGGTTTCCAACTTTAAGCCTGGAGGACTAACTCCCAGAATTCCCCAGCCAGCTTTGCTAGTCTATGCAAAAGTCCAGTCAATTAATGATCAGCACTAAATTGGTTCGAGATCAGGGGTCGGCAACCTGCGGCTTTGGAGCCGCATGTGGCTCTTTCATCCCTCTGCTGCGGCTCCCTGTCGCCAGTCGATGTCACAATTTTGAGAGGAGCTTCCGTTTTTTGGGGGGGAGGGGGGGGGAAGCATGGCATTCCAGGAGAAGACTCTATGGCAAGGGGCTGGTTTTCCGGTCGGCTCCACAATCGATAGGGCTTTCAGTTAGGACAGGTAGAGGAAAAAGGACGCTGAGCTAGGAGGAGACTCTATGGTGGGGGAACCATAGAGTCTGTTCTATTCGGCTCCAGAATTGAATGGGGGGCTCCTGGTTAGGATCTTTGTGGCTCTTTGAGTGTTGAAGATTGCCGACCCCTGGCCTAGATAAAGGGTCAGAGGAATTCAAAAGGGGCTGGACTTAGATTGTGGCAACATAAGGATTCTAAGCAGATGCCACATTTAATTCTGCCCCCATCTCTGCTTGCTCTTCTCCTACATTTATGAAGGCACCTCTTAGTTTCTTGCCCTTTTTGGGAGGCGACCAGAACGAAACTCTAGTTTTAACTCTAAAATAGGCATCACATATTTTTATATTTTTAAAATATTAATAAATGCAAACCCTTATCCACACGTGGGAAGTGATGCCTTCCTTTGTGAGCATCTTCCCAATGTCAACTGATAAAATATTTCTATGTCTTTTTAGAGTTGCCAACAGAAAGGGAGGGGGGAAAGGGGTTCGAAAGAGCAGTGTGGCAGCTTGGAAATTGAAAGTGCATTCCATAAATAGTTTTTTAAAGATAGTAACTAGGTGACTGAGGTTTCTGCCGTGCAAATATCTAACTGGAGAACCTGATTGATGACGCTTGGCTATGGATGTGTCCCATTGGAGAATATGAATTACGATACACCCAGGGGGTGGGGGGAAACCAGGGTCAAGGGTGGCAATAAATGATGTGTCTCAGAGTCGGCTGCACCCAGGCGGTGCCGGCATGTTTAACTCCCAATAAATCCTTCTGAAGTTTTTGGAAGTTTGGCTCGAGACTCATGATTCAAATGGGGGTAACACCCTCGATGTTAAACCCGCTGACCTCAAACCTGGCTCTTTGCACGCCTTACTTTTTCATCAGGAAGCGGTTGATGGTTTTTTGTTTACGCATGAATTGCACAATCTTGCGATTGAAGTAGACAAAGAGAGCTCCTCCGAAGCCACTGGCGATCCTAAATGAAGAAAAGAGGGGTTAGCAGGAGAGAAGAAGGCTGATTTGGGAAGAGAGGGTCCACATCCAGAGGCAGGGGAGGCCCCACCAAAGCGAGTGAGGCTCACCCGATCACTGCAAAAGCCGGCAGCTCCTGCAGATCGAAGGGGAAGTCGAGTCGGAAGCGGGTTTTGAAAAGAGCTGTGATGGTTTCTGGGGGAAAGAGAACATGACAAGGAGTGACAATTTAAATAAAGAGTTGAAATGTGTTTGAATATTAGTAGCTCGGGATGGTAACTAGGCTGTTGGTTTGCGCTCTGAGCTTGTTAATTTGCTTGCAAACATTTCGTCACCATTCGAGGAGACATCGTCAGTGCACTTTGAGTTGTGCTGTGCTGTGCTGTGCTGTGTTCTGACAGACGAGAACAACTCAAAACGTACTGACGACATCTCCTCGAATGGTGACAAAAACTTTGCAAGCTAATTGCCAAGCTTGGAGCGCAAACCAAGAGCCTCAAATAAAGGATGTACAGATCTCTGTACCATGAATACAGGCAGTCCTCATTTTACGACTATATGGGTAGTCCCCAACTTACAACCATTCCTTTATGATTGTTCAAGGTTACAAGAGAGCTGAAAAAAGCCACTTAGGAACATGTTTCACATTTACGACCGTTGTAGCATCCCCAGGGTCACGTGATCAAAATTCAGACGCTCGGCAACTGACTCATATTTATGACGGTTGCAGTATCGAAGGGTCATCTGATAGCCTTTTGTGACTAAATCTACTAAATCTACTGAAGACCTCGTTCCAGGAATTAAAAGTTTTGCCAGACTCCCTGCAACATGCTTTAACTAATTAAAATGAGGTCGAATTATCCTTAATTCTGTGTGTGATGAGCATCCAGGCTAGATTAAGTTCTACAGGCCAGGAGTCTCCAAAGCGTGGCAAATTTTAAAGACTAGTGGAGTTCAACTCCCAGAATTCCTCAGCCGACTGAGGAATTCTGGGAGTTAAAGGCCACAAGTCTTAAAAGTTGCCAAGTCTGGAGACTCTGCTATAGACTGATGATGTTTGAGCAAGCCTGTTGGATTTTAAGATTCATGGTAAGCTATCCTGACTTTAGCAAAATAGGTCAAATACAACACATTGGGAGGAAACTACCGTATTTTCCGGCGTATAAGACGACCGGGCGTATAAGACGACCCCTGATTTTTGGTTGACTTTTTTCAAAGTCATCTTATACACCAGAAAATACGGGTATTCAAAATTAAGCTGCAAGGATTTGTAAATGCTTCTCCTTCCTTCGCGCTCGCATCAGCCTTCCTCCTCCGGCCCCAGAGCGCTCGCATCAACCTTCCTT
Organism: Bungarus multicinctus; assembly: GCA_023653725.1. Classification (NCBI taxonomy): domain Eukaryota; kingdom Metazoa; phylum Chordata; class Lepidosauria; order Squamata; family Elapidae; genus Bungarus; species Bungarus multicinctus. The sequence continues at coordinate 9,247,049 of CM042844.1, forward strand.
CGCGCTCGCATCAACCTTCCTCCTCCAGCCCCAGGGCGGCTCTCTCGGTCTCTCTCCCACACACACGGAAGACGACCAGGCCTCCCGCGGAGCATGATGGGCCGGCAGAGCGGCCGCCGTCTTGATCTCTTCGGGAAGGGGAGGAGCGTCTCCCGGCGACGCCCGTAATATTTTCCGGCGTATAAGACGACCCGGTGTATAAGACGACCCCGGATTTTAGGTTGTCTTTTTTTGGTTTCAAAAGTCGTCTTATACGCTGGAAAATACGGTATTATGACCTACGATCTCTCCTATTTTACATCTGGGTCGTTGTTTCAGAATTCCACCCCAAATGTACAGAAGCTCAGAAAATACCTCTGTTTCTCCAAAAAGAAGGCCCAGCTGTTTTTTTCGGAGGCCAAAAGAAAATAGTAAGAAAATAAGCTCGGCCTTCTTTTTGGAGGGTTCTAATTATTGAGTCTGAAGACAAAATGGAGGCCAGGGCAATGCGTGCGAGTGGCGGCAAGTGGCTGCAGAAGAAGGCGGGGCAGGTGTCAGGGTGTGCAAGGCCTGGTAAGTAGGGCAGCTCCACCACCCCATCCTCACCCTAGCTTATTTATTTACCTGTGTGCCTCGGCCCACCCTCTGCACCCCAGGGTAGGCAGGGTCTTAATTAGGGCTAATTTTGTGGCTGGGGCTTAATTTAATTGCATGCACTCAAAAACATGGTAAGGCTTCTTTTCAAGGTGGAGAAACACAGTATCTACAGACCCCTCACATCATGGATATAAACTCTTTCAATTCCTCCCCTCACGATGCCACTATAGGGCACCGCATGCTAAAACAAGTAGACACACGGACATTTTTCCCCCATGCCATCACTCTGCTAAACACCTAAATTCCCAAAGCGCTGTTTTACGCCTAAGGATATTTTCCCATGTAGTAAGGCTGTGTTACCATTATTATCCTTGTCATCTTTCCAATGACCTTCTCCTATCGGTTTATCTTATCGCTTATCACTTGGTTGTTTCTATCTTATGATTTATGATTCTGTCTTATGACTTACGATTTATTACTTGGTTGTTGCTATCTTATGATTTATGACTCTATCTCATGACTTACGATTTATCACTTCGTTGTTTGTATGTGCACTGAGAGACACATTCCTTGTGTGTCCAATCACACTTGGCCAGTAAAGAAGATTCTTAAATATCCATGTGGTTTGGCAATATCCAGGGATGGGCTTCAAAAATTTTAGCAAGGGGTTCTCTGCCCGGTTGCTGAGTGGGCGTGGCCAGGATGGGTGTGGCTACTCGGCTCTTGCATTATGGGGAATGGGGTCGTTTTTGCCCTGCCCGGGCTCCGGAGGCTCTCTGGAAGCTGGAAACGGGCCCATTTCCATCCTTCCCAAACTTCCGGGAGGCCCGTATTTCACCTTTCCCGAGCCTCCACGTGCGCCCTGCACTTACCTGCATCCAGGGGTGGGATTCAAATTTTTTAACAACCGGTTCTGTGGGTGTGGCTAAGTTGGTGGGCATGGCTTGGTGGTCATGTGACTGGGTGGACATGGCTTGGTGGTCATGTTATTGGTTGGGTGTGGCCAACTCAATATCATTCACATCGAGGCACGCATCTCCTCGCCTGGCCTCTCATGACTGTGGGGATGCTGCAACAGTCGTAAGTGTGAAAAATGGGCATAGGTCACTTTTTTCAGTGCCATTGTAACTTTGAATGGTCACTCCAAACAAGCAAAGTACTAGCAAAGGATGGGGAAAAAAAACTCCAGAGAGGTTCCTGAGACAGGAAGTCTAGTCCTGCCAAGAATGTAATAAGGGTTAACGGAGAGGCAGTTTCTGTAAGCAACACCAGAATGTTTCCTTCCTGCCTTCCTTACAGGATTAGGCCTGTAATTTCTTCTAACAACCGGTTCTCCGAACTGCTCAGAATGTTAACAACCAGTTCTAGAGAATAGGTGAGAACTGGTAGAATCCCACCCCTGCCTGCATCCAAAATGGGCTGCCTGGGGACTCCTAGGAGGGGAGGGGGGGCAGGGCCAGCCAGGAGTGGGATTTGGGGCTTCTCTGAACTACCCAAAATCTTAGTTAGAGGCTCTCCCTGCAAACGTCCAGCAGCTCGCCCCTGGCAATATCCCCCAGGCCAGATTCTCGTTACACCTGGATGCCACTTAATCCACTCCTGATGTCTTGCAGGAAGAAACCACAACGGTACCTTCATCTTTGTTCCACACCGCGAGGACCCGGAAGATGAACGCGCTGAAAGTGGCCGCGAAGAAACCACGCCAATAGTTGCGGACAGCAAAGAACGTGGAAGTGACTTCGATGCTGAAAAGGACACCTAATGGAGGAAGGAAGAAGAAAAAAAGTGGGAAATTGCTGAAGGCATCTAAATTCAGCTCCATTTATCCAGGCTGTCAACTCTGAATGCGCTGTCCAGCCAGTGTATGGGAATTGGATAGTTAGGTAGCAATTGTGAGCTGTCCCCTTAAGGGAATGCATCATGGTAAATATAGTTAAAGGCATCCTGGGAAATGTAGTTCATGTCACGTGGCCACATCTGTAATCCCGATTGGTCATTAATTTGACCCTTGATGGGTTGGGGGAGTTTTCCTCACTTTTGCCTGAATTCCCTAACTCATGGCAGCTGCTTTCTATCACTACGAGATGGGTTAGGAGATAACCATCTTTTACCTACAAGGCAGATATGCAAAGGAATTGGAAATAAAGAAGAACTTCATCACAAATGTGAGTCATGAAGATACCTGATGAACCAATAAAAAATACTTTGTATTGATGTTTTGTTGAGTTTATCTATCTGCATCTGTACAGCTTACAAATCCACCACTGTACAGAATACAGAAAAGTAAAAGATGGTTATCTCCTAACCCATCTCGTAGCGATAGAAAGCAGTTGCCATGAGTGAGGGAATCCAGGCAAAAAAGTGAGGAAAACTCCCCCAACCCATCAAGGGTCAAATTAGTGACCAATCGGGATTACAGATGTGGCCACGTGACATGAACTACATTTCCCAGGATACCTTTAACTACATTTACCATGATGCATTCCCTTAAGGGATAGCTCACAATTGCTACCTAACTATCCAATTCCCATACACTGGCTGGACAGCACACTGAAACTGGTTGAGGCCATTTTGGAGGCCTCAGGGTTGCCAAGCAACAGGGGTAAGGTGAGAGAATAGTAGATGGGCGTTTGTAGCCAAAGGGTGGGCTTCAAAAATTTTAGCAATAGATTCTCTGCCCGGGTTGCTGGGTGGGCGTGGCCATGGTGGCCATGGTGGGCGTGGCCTAGTCGGCCTCCTGCACTACGTTCCGGAGGCTTTCCTCAAGCTTCCAGAGGGTCAAAATGGCCTCCTCGGACTCCAAAGGCTTTATGGAAGCCGGAAACCGGCCCGTTTCCAGCCTTCTCAAACTTCCAGGAGGCCAATTTTTTGCCCTCCCTGAGCCAATGCACAGGCCCTGCACTTACCTGCATCCAAAACAGGCTGCGTGGAGACTCCTGGGAGGGGTGGGTGGGGTAGGCGGGCCAGCCAGGAGAGAGATTCGGGGGTTCTCCAAACTGCACAGAATCTTAGCTAGGGGCTCTCCTGAACTCAAGAAGCCCACCCTTGCAATTGTAGCCAAAGCAATAAATTTTTCCCCTGGGAACCAAGGACATTCTCACAGGTGGCTGGCCAGGGGAGGAGTGAAGTAACCAAGCAATCAGCCAGCACCTTGATTGGACAGCGTGACCAGTGTCTTGGGGGAAAAGGGAAATTTTTACTTATTCGCTGAAAGCCGTGGGAATTTTCAGAGTCGGCTTTCACCAGTTTGTGCCACTCTGATATATCCAATAAATTGTTCTTTGAGGAATCTTCCTGCCTCAGAGTTCTGCTTTCTATGGGTGCAGGGGTACATGCCGACACAGGTCTCTTATTCTGTGGGTCAAACATTAACTCTGTGGTAAATTGGGCAGCCAATAAATTTTACAAAAAAAGAAACTAACAAACAAACATTGACTCTCCCACAGGTGTTCTTCTTCGCCTTTCAAGTTTATCTTTCCTCAGTTTTCAAGAATGCAGCCTCCATTTCAATACACATGGTCCTCGACTTATGACCCCCAATTGAGCTCCACATTTCCGTTGCTAAGTGAGCTTTGCCCCATTTTATGACTTTCCTTGCCACGGTTGTAAAGTGAACCACTGCAGGTGTTAAGTTAGTAACATGGCCGTTAAGTGAATCTGGCTTCCCCACTGGCTTTGCTTTTTAGAAGGCCGCAAAAGGGGATCACATGGCCCAGGGACGCTGTAACCGTCATAAATATGAGTCAGTTGTCAAACATCCGAATGTCAATCACGTGACCATGGGGAGGCTGCAACAGTCGTCAGTGTGGAAAAACGGTCATAAGTCACATTTTTAGTGCCATTGTAACTCTGGAATGGTCACTAAATGAATGGTTGTAACGTCGAGGGCTACCTGTATCACCTTGAAAAGAACACTGTTAGCCAGAACGGATGGGACCAGGGGTGCCAGCCATACATCTCAATCATTACAAGATTGAGGGTTGGATTGGATGACCTTAGTGATCTCAGCTCTGAGACTGGGAAGGAATTGGAAGTGAAGAAGCTTCTTGGATGAGAAGCAAAACATTTTAAAGAAAAGTTAAGGAAGCCCAGTTGCTGTTTGGAGAAAAGAGCTTCTGGGATGCCTTAATTTAATTTAATGGCCCTGAAAAGTATCTTGTTTATTGCAGGAAATTGATGAATAGCCCTCTGTGGCCACATCTTTCCTCTTCAAGAAGGAATGACGCACAAAGGCACAACAGACAACAACAAAAAGATTAGAATGAGCCAGCACTAAAAATCCAGAGGCTTGAACTTTAAAGTAGGGTCTTCAACCTTGGCAACTTTAAGACTGGTGGACTTCAACTCTCAAGAGTTCCTCAGCCACCAAAGCAAAGACTTGTGGACTTCAACTCCCAGAATTCCACAGCCAGTGAAACAACTTTAAGACTCGTGGACAACTCCCAGAGTTCCACAGCCAGCAAGGCAACTTTAAGACTCATGGACTTCAACTCCCAGAGTTCCCCAGCCAGCAAGGCAACTTTAAGACTTGTGGACTTCAACTCCCAGAATTCCACAGCCAGTGAAACAACTTTAAGACTCGTGGACAACTCCCAGAGTTCCACAGCCAGCAAGGCAAATTTAAGACTCATTGGACTTCAACTCTCAGAGTTCCTCAGCCACCAAAGCAAAGACTTGTGGACTTCAACTCCCAGAATTCCACAGCCAGTGAAACAACTTTAAGACTCGTGGACTTCAACTCCCAGAGTTCCACAGCCAGCAAGGCAACTTTAAGACTTGTGGACTTCAACTCCCAGAATTCCACAGCCAGCAAAGCAACTTTAAGCCTGGTGGACTTCAACTCCCAGTTTTGCTGGCTGAAGAATTCTGGAAGTTGAAGTCTAAAAGTCTTAAAGTTGCCAAGGTTGGAGACCCCTGCTTTAAAGGAATTATTTTTAAGTATCCTCCTTCTCTTTTGAGATCTCCGTTGGGCCAAAGGTGATTGATGCTGTCAATCAAGATTCATATTTGCAAGGAAGCATAAACATCAAAAAAGAAGGAAAGAAGACACTTACGGCATCTAACAATTCTTTCGAAAACTAAAATGATTGCAAATTTGGAGAGTCGATTTGCACTGCAGGAGAACGGCAGTGCAATAAATACAGCAATCAACAAGGAGGTGTGTAACACACCCATGTGGGAGGGTGTATACAAGTAGCTCTTGACTTACAACAATTTACTTAGTGACAGTTCAAAATGGCACTGAAAAAGTTTGCATATGACTATTCGTTTCACACCAATCACTAATTTACATCCCACAGACGGTACTTAAAACCAAGGAGGATGACTCCACATTACCAACCCAAGCTACTAATAATATTCAAAGACATTTCAAAGAGCTTAAAGTCTCAGTTCCCTGGAGGCAGAGAGGAAACTGTTTCCATGCCATTTGCCCCTAAATCACAGCAAGTCAAAGGCAGATATAAATACGTTTGCACAAAGTGGCCATTATTGAAAATAACTTTATTCTGTTGGGGGTGGCTGGATTGCAAGGCGACTCTCCTTCCTTCCCTCCCTCCTATCACAGACAATATCCTAGCCTAAGATCTAAATATTTTGACAATCCCAAACACACACGAGGTCCATTTGGAAATTCCTTTGTTTTTAACAAAACGTTTATTTTCCTCCTGGATTCAATGGGGGGTAAAGGGGGGGGGGGATTATTTCTTGGCAACCTTAAACGCTGCCTGAAATCAAAAGCCACGGACTCCCTCTGCCCACTACCCTTATCAATGAATGCAAAACAGCACAGGGGTGGATTTGAAAAGAATAAAACCATTTATTTCTTTGGAAAGGAATTTGCCTTGGCAGCAGCATGTCTGGGCTCAGCTTTTGTTAGCCAGCATCAAAAAAAGACAACATGGATACTAGCCTTTCCTATCCCCACCAAGTTTCCTCTGCCTTCTGTAATCCTTTTCCAATTTTTTTTTTTAATGCAACGAGAATTTTACTGATTTAAGAGTTGGAAGGGAACTTGTAGGTCATCTAGTCCAATCCCCGTCCCAAGCAGGAGAGACCCTACACCATTTCTGACAGATGGCAGTCCAATCTCTTTTTGAAAGTCTCCAGTGATGAAGCTCCCACAACTCCCGAAGGCAACTTCTGTTCCATGGTTGATTGTTCTCACTGTCAGAAAATTCCTTCTTATTTCCAGGTTGAATCTCTCCTTGTTCAGTTTCCATCCATAATTTCTTGTCTGGCATATAGGCGCTTTAGAAAATAGCTTGACCCCTTCCTCTCTGTGGCAGCCACTCAAATATTGGAACATTGCTGTCATGTCTCCCCTGGTCCTTCTCTTCCTTAGACTAGCCATGCCCAGTTCCTGCAACCATCATTTTTAGCCGCCAATCCACTAATCATCCTGGTTGCTCTTCTCTGCACTTTTTCTAGGGCCTCAACATCTTTTTTGTAGTATGGTGACCAAAACTGGGTGCAATACTCTAGGTGTGGTCTTACTAAGGCTTTATAGAGTGTTATTAGTACCTCCCTTGATCTTGATTTGAATCCCTCTGTCGATGCAATTTAGGATTGCATTGGCTGTTTTGGCTGCCGCCGCACACCTCTGGCTCATGGTTAGCTGGTTGTCCATTATTTTATAAAAGAGTTCACAGATATGACTTACGATGACAATCGCTCCCTTTTTATGACCCCTCCATAAACCCTTAATTCGGGGCTTCAGCCCAAAACACCTGTTGCAAAGCAAGGTAGTTCTAACGTGAGTTTTGATCCATTTTACAAGCCTTCTTGCCACGGTTGCTAAGTGAATCCCTGAGGTTGTCAAGTGAGTAACACGGTTATTAAGTGAATCTGGCTTCCACATTGTCAGAAGGCCGCAAAAGGGGATCACACAAAACCAGGACACTGCAAACCGTCATAAATACGAGTCAGTTGCCAAGCATCCAAATTTTGATCATGTGGCCATGGGGAAGCTGAAGGTGGTTTGTTTGAAAAAAAAAGGTCATAAATCATTTTTTTTCAGTGCTGTTGCAACTTTGAATGGCCACTAAACGAATGACTATAAGTCGAGGACTAACCAAACAAGCGTTGGGAATTGTGTACAGAGAGTCCTCAACTTACGACCAAAATTGAGCCCAAAATTTCGGTTGTTAAGTGAACATTTGTCAAGTGAGTTTTGCCCCATTTTACGACTTTCGTTGTCATAATTGTTAAGTGAATCACTGCGGTTGTTAAGTTAGTAACATGGTCGTTAAGCGAATCTGGCTTCCCCATTGACTTTCCTTGTCAGAAGCAGTGGTGGGATTCAATTTTTTTTACTACCGGTTCTGTGGGCGTGGCTTGGTGGATGTGGCATGCTTGGTGGGCGTGGCATGCTTGGTGGGCGTGGCATGCTTAGTGGGCATGGCATGCTTGGTGGGCGTGGCATGCTCAATGGGAGTGGCATGGGAAGGATACTGCGAAATCCCCATTCCCACCCCACCCCACTAACCTGCTTTCCAGCTCCGTTCTCCTGTGCAGGGCAACCAAAGAAGACGCAGCCGATCAGCTGGGACTCAATGGAAAGTAGAGAATAGAGGGGGTGGGGCCAGTCAGAGGTGGGATTTGCCGGTTCTCCGAACTACTCAAAATTTCCGCTACCGGTTCTCCAGAACTGGTCTGAATCGGCTGAATACCCACCTCTGGTCAGAAGGTCACAAAAAGGGGATCACTGCAACCATCATAAATATGAACCAGTTGCAAAACCTATGAATTTTGATCATGTGACTTTGTGGGGGATGCTGCAACGGTCCTAAGTCTGAAAAACGGTCATAAGTCACTTTTTTCAGTGCCGTTGTAACTTTTGAACGGCCACTAAATGAATGGTTGTAAGTCAAGGACTACCCAGACAAGCTTTGGTAAGGATGTGCATCAGAGGTGGGTATTCAGCAGGTTCTGACCAGTTCTGGAGAATAGATAGCAGAAATTTTGAGTAGTTCAGAGAACCGGCAAATCCCGCTTCTGACTGGCCCCGCCCCCATCTATTCTCCGCCTCCCGAGTCCCAGCTGATTGGCTGGGTCTTCTTTGGTTGCCCTGCCCAGGAGAACGGAGCTGGAAAGCAGGTGAGTGGGGTGAAGAGGGAATGGAGATTTTGCAGTAACCTTCTCCTGCCACGCCCACCAAGCCTCGCCCACAGAACCGCTAGTAAAAAAAAATATGAATCCCACCACTGGTGTACATTATTTTGGAGAAGTGCCATTAAATTTATTATAAGGTTATCTCTTCCTAGGAGTTTGAGGTTCCACCCCCACTCCTATTCTTCTCCTCCTTATATTTATTATAAGTAATTCTTGAAATCCTTGTCTCACAACAGCCTTATTTATTTTCTTGCTGAAACTATTTCTCAAAAAAACCAGGAGTGCCACAAGAAGGATTATAATGTCGCTTTAAAGTTTGAAAGGCCCCCAGGTTCAAATTCCCAGCCCATCCTTTGGTCTTCAGGGGATGCATTTACCCCAGAAGGATAATCTGGTTACACAATTAACATGTTTTGAGTTAATAAAAAAAAACATGAGCCACTAACAGAAGCCACAAAACATATTCTGACCTACTTTTGAACACGGGTCCCCCCCCTAAAAAAAAGCATACAGCACCCGGTATTCCCAGGCGGTCTCCCATCCAAGTACTAACCAGGCCTGACCCTGCTTAGCTTCCGAGATCAGACGGGATCGGGCGCGTTCAGGGTAGTATGGCCGTAGACAATAAATGAAGTCTTTGCTGCTGCTTTTAAGCTGCCTCTCGGCGCTCACCTTCCCAACACTCCGCACAGCGATCAGCAGCACTACAAAACGGACCCATCATCCCCTGTCCCCATGTCCTCCATTCCTTCCCAAAACCAGGACGCCAATTCTAAGCAAGCGGAGGCAAAAGGCTGTGGCCACCCGATTTCAGCCAAAGAAGGCTCGGAGTGGGGAAAACGTAGCATAGAATTTCCTGTAAGGGCTGCAATTTTTAGAAAAAGTGGAAGACAGGCTGGACGGGGAAGCAAGGAGGCAAAAGGCTTTTTTTTTTTAAGTTAAACAAAAGGTGAAGAAAAAAGCCTACAGCACCCGGTATTCCCAGGCGGTCTCCCATCCAAGTACTAACCAGGCCTGACCCTGCTTAGCTTCCGAGATCAGACGGGATCGGGCGCGTTCAGGGTAGTATGGCCGTAGACAATAAATGGGTCTTCGTTGCTGCTTTTAAGCGGCCTCTCTGCGCTCGCCTTCTCAATATTCTGCACTGCAATCAGGAGGACTACTACAAAACGGACCCATCATCCCCTGCCTCCAGGCCCTCCATTTCCCCTTGCTGCTGCTGCTTGCTGCTTTTCTACGCTGCCCTGTAAAGCCAGGACTCCATTCTAAGCAAGCGGAGACAAAATTAATATATACCGATATGTGTGTATGTATGGTGCAGATATATATTATGTATGTATGTATACAGCATGTGTATATGTGTGTGTGTGAGTTCTGTATGTGTTTGGGAAGATACGCACTGTCTCTTGAGGCCAGGCTACAGAATTTCCTTTTTCATGTGGGCCAGTGTGCTCACAATAAAGATGGGGAGCGGGGGCAGACAGGAAAAGTTAAATTACCTTAAATATTTTAAATATCTGGCCACCCGATCTAAGCCAAGTTGGGAAAACGTAGCGTTGCATTTCCTGCAGGGGCTGCAATTTGCAGAAAGAGTGGAAGACAGGCAGGACGGGGAAGCAAGGAGGCAAAAGGTTTTTTAAAAAAGGTAAAAAGAAAAAAAAAATAAAAGGTTAAAAAAAAATTAAAAAGCCTACAGCACCCGGTATTCCCAGGCGGTCTCCCATCCAAGTACTAACCAGGCCTGACCCTGCTTAGCTTCCGAGATCAGACGGGATCGGGCGTGTTCAGGGTAGTATGGCCGTAGACGTAAAATCTTTTCCTTGCTGCTCCTTTTAAGCTGCTTCTCGACTTAAACTGACACAACAATAGTATCAGTTGGCGTTCACTGAACCTACAGCTTTAACAGAGGAATCCACACCCCACCCCCAAATGGTCCATGAAAACGATTAAAAAAAAAAAACCTCTTCTGACTAGGCCAGGGGTCCCAAAACTTGGCAACTTTAAGACTTGTGGACTTCAACTCCCAGAGTTCCTCAGCCAGCAAATCTGACTGAGGAACTCTGGGAGTTGAAGTCCACAAGTCTTAAAGTTGCCAAGTTTGGCGACCTCTGGACTAGGTTTTTACCTCACCCTTCTGCATTTTGCAGCAAGAGGAGCTTTTCTCCTTTTCCTATAATCGACAACCTTTAGGCTAAAAAGTTGCCCCCAAACGGATGGAGGCAACCATGAAGGGGACAGAGTGAAAACTTTTGGAAGGTCCTCAACTTACGACTACAAGGGAGCCCAACATTCCTCTTGCCGAGTGGGACAGCTGTTTAAGGGAGTTGCGCCCCCATTTTATGACCTGCCTTGCCACTGTCACTAAGCGAATCCCCACAGTTGTTGAGTTACTAACACGGTCGTTAAGTGAATCCGGCTTCCCCGTTGACTTTTGCTTGTCAGGAGGTCGCCAAAGGGTATCACGTGACCCCCCAGGGGACGCTGCGACCGTCATTAAATAGGAGTCGGTGGACAAGTGGCTGAATTTTGGATCGTGTGATCGCAGGGCTGTTGCAGTAGCTGGAAATGTGATAAACGGTCATAAGTCCCTTTTTTCAGCGCCGTTATAACTTTGAACGGTCACTAAATGAACTGCTATAAGTCAAGGACGACCTGCACTTCTCCTTCCCCTTGCTTTTCTCTTTCCCATTCCCTACCATCCTTATTTCGTTTGTATTTTATATTATGATTTAATATCTATGGAGACGCTCAGTCATCCAAGTCATGGTTGTCCCAAAGGTGCTTTTTTTTTCAAGAAGCAACTAAGACTTTCTGGTTTTTCTTTTGAAAACGTTTTGCTTCTCATCCAAGAAGCTTCTTCAGCTCTGACTGGATGGTGGAGAAATGGAAGGATTTATATTCCTTGCAGATTTATATTTCCTGCAAATAAACCTCCATGTGGCCTCAACGACCTCTAAAAGGAGGCAAATGACCAGCTGTCTGCAAGGAGTGTAAATCCTCCCATTCCCCACCATCCAGTCAGAGCTGAAGAAGCTTCTTGGATGAGAAGCCAAACGTCTTCAAAAGAAAAAAACAGAAAGTCCAGTTGCCTCTTGAAAAAAAAACCACCATGACCTAGAGGACTGAGAATTTCCATAGATATTAAACATCGAGGACCTGTATACTGCACGAGTCAATAAGAGGACTGTGAAAATATTTACAGACCCCTCACATCCTGGACATAAATTGTTCCAACTCCTTCCCTCAAAACGATGCTATAGAGCACTACACCCCAGAACAACTAGAAACAAGGACAGTTTTTCCCCGAAAGCCATCACTCTGCTAAACAAATAATTCCCTCAACACTGTCCAACTATTTACTAAGTCTGCACTACTATCACTATTAATCTTCTCATCACTCCTTATCACCCATCCCCTCCCACTTGTAACTGCATGACTGTAACTTTGTCGCTTGTATCCTTACGATCTATATTGACTGTTTCCTAGTATGATTTGATTGCTTATTGTACCTTATGACTATTATTAAGTGATGTACCTGATGATTCTTGACACTTGTCAAATTATCTTTTCTTTTATGTACACTGAGAGCATTTGCACCAAGACAAATTCCTTGTGTGTCCAATCACATTTGGCCAATAAAGAATTCTATTCTGTTCTGTTCTATTCTATCCCCATTCTATTCTATTCTATTCTATTCTATTCTATTCTATTCTATTCTATTCTAGGAATAAGCGAAACATCTTCAGAGAAAAACCAGAAAGTCTTAGTTGCCACTTGAAAAAAAAAAGCACCTTTGGGATAACCAAGACCTGTCCTGGAGGACTAAGATCTCCATAAACACTGGAATGAATTTACTTATTTTAGAAAATTCATGGTGGTTCAAAGGAACCTATTCATGGTTGTGGGAACCTTGATTCCCACAAACTGAATGGGGCAAAGATGGTATTCAGCAGGTTCTGACCAGTTCTGGAGAACCAGTAGTGGAAATTTTTAGTTCAGAGAACTGGCCAATACTGTTTCTAACTGGAGATTTTACAGCATCCTTCCCCTGCCACGCCCACCAACCCACTTCCACAGAACCGGTAGTAAAAAATTTTTTGAATCTCACCACTGGAATGGGGCCATTGCTTAAGGCCCCGCAGATTTGAAGTGAGCCTGGCTACCCACTTCATTGTTCCCTCCCAGCATTCTGGAGGGTGGAGACTGTGCCTTCTATTGATATAAAACCCCCAAGAAGTATTTATTGGAGGTGCAAGAAAGAGGTTGGAACTTATATACATATGTGGTGGCATTGTGATAGTGCACAAAAAATATGGGATATGATGTTTAGGGAAATTAATGCATTTTTTAATTGTAAATTTAAATACGTCACCGAGAATTGCATTACTGTTACTGGTGGAAAAACGGGATATAAATGAAACAAAAAAAGGAATTGATTGTAAATTTGATAATGGCAGCTAGATTAGTGAATGACTAAATATTGGAGACAAAATTGAAATGAGTGGTATAATGAAATTCGGTGTATGGCAACAAATGATAAATTAGCAACAGAAATTAAATTTAAAAAGGGGATGATTAAAGCAAACTATTTTAATAAAATACTGGGGGAAGTGTTGGTGGAAGGCAAAGGGAATAAAAATACATAAGAATATATGTCATTTTGGAAGGGATAAGGGCACAATTGGAATATATAGTAAATCTTTAAAATTGTAATAGAAGAAGAAATATAAGGAAAAAATGGTCTCCTGGGGGTGGGGTGCACTGTAATATTTGTATTTTTTTTCTTTTTTCTTCCTTTTTTGTATTTAGATGTATATGTACTATGTTTGTATTATTTGTATTTAAAATACAAATATTAATTTTTTAAAAAAATCAAATCAATTAATTTATCAATTAATAAAAATGTAATTAACTTAATGTAAGAAAAAACCTAAATCAATTCTTTTGGTTATACTATTAGTTACTGTTATTATACCATTACTATTGCTATTAGTTTGTATGTTGAGATTTATTACCAACCAGTGGTAAGATTCAAAAAAATTAACTAATGGTTCTGTGGCCATGGCTTGGTGGGTGTGTTAAGGCTTGGTGGACGTGGCTTGATGGGTGTGGCAGGGGAAGGATACTGCAAAATCCCCATTCCCTCCCCACCCTTCTAACCTGCTTTCCAGCTCTGTTCTCCTGTGCAGGGCAACCAAAGAAGACCCAGCCAATCAGCTGGGACTCGGGAGTGCAGAGAATAGATGGGGGCGGGGCCTGTCAGAGGTGGTTATTTGCTGGTTCTTCGAACTACTCAAAATTTCCGCTACCGGTTCTCCAGAATTGGTCAGAACCATTGAATACCACCTCTGTTACCAACATGTGTTGCTCATGTTTTATTTGTAAATAGTGCTCTGTCAATGCAGTGTTATTCAAAAATGTTTATGAACGTTATTTAAAAATGTTTATGGATGAAAATTTATAAAAATATTTTTTAAAAAAAAAAAATCAAATCCAAACTGTCAAGAAGTCAGGTGGCCCCGGGAAAACGTGCCTGGATCAGCACAAGAAGAGAAACGTGGGAGATTTTGGAAGAAGGTGGAGGTGGGGTCCCTCCAGGCGTAGGCACCACCCTAGATCAACCTCGGCTGCCTTAAGGCGATCCAGAAACCCTTGAGATCAATCAAACGCGAAGCTCTCCTAGCTGGGACATGCAACGTTGTGACGAAGGGCCGATTCCAACCCGGTTTGGCAGCTCTCCCAAACGCCAGTCAACCCAGGTTGAGTGTAGGGAGAGGCTGCTTCACGAACGCAAGCAGGTTGCCCTTCCCTCCGTTAGCGCCTCTAGTCGGATCCTGGGAATCGAGGCGTGAGCCAGAAGACAGGATTTAGGAAATTTACATCCACGTATTTGCATTCAAAAAGAGGAGCGGAGTCTTGGGCCCTTGGAGTTAACTATGGGTTCCCTCACTAGGGTAGACTGGGAAGGTTGTTTCTGAATACGATTCCCACCAAATTACGCAATCATAAAAGCATAATGTTGTTTCTCTATCTCAGCAACTTTTAAGATGGGTGGACTTCAACTCCCAGAATTCATCCAGAGTTCTAGCAACTTTGGCCACCTCAGGCCTTTTAAAGAAAACATTTGTAGAAGAAAACAGCTGGAAGGGACCATGTGTCAGACTTGGTTTGAATACTTCTCCAGGAAAAGCCCAATTCTGTAGTCCAAACAATCCAAAGAACCCCCTGTCCCACAGTAAAATTCCCCGTCATGCAACACAATTTCTTCAGATTCTGATTTTAAGCCATCTTACACCTTTATGTGAGTCAGGGGGCTTTAAGAAAGTTGTTAAAAAATATTTAAGGAGTCAGCTTGATCTAGTGGTTATGGCATCCGGTTAAAAAATAAGAGACAAGAGTTCCAGTTCTCCCTTAGGCATGAAAGCCGGGTGGGTGACTTTGAGCCAATCACCAGGAGAGTGTGAGTTCTAGTCCCGCCTTTGGCATGAAAGCCAGCTGGGTGACTTTGGGCCAATCACCAGGAGACTGTAATCTTAGTCCCGCCTTAGGCATGAAAGCCAGCTGGGTGACTTTGGGCCAATCACCAGGAGACTGTAATCTTAGTCCCGCCTTTGGCATGAAAGCCAGCTGGGTGACTTTGGGCCAATCACCAGGAGACTGTAATCTTAGTCCCGCCTTAGGCATGAAAGCCAGCTGGGTGATTTTGGGCCAATCATCAGGAGACTGTAATCTTAGTCCCGCCTTAGGCATGAAAGCCAGCTGGGTGACTTTGGGCCAATCACCAGGAGACTGTGAGTCCTAGTCCCGCCTTAGGCATGAAAGCCAGCTGGGTGACTTTGGGCCAATCACCGGAAGACTGTGAGTCCTAGTCCCACATTCCTTGGCCAAATTCATAAAGAAGCCCCTATTGGGGCAGAATAGGCAGGAAAGGAGAGCTTGTTGGGCAGAGACAAGCACATGGAAAGTTCTGGAAGGAAGTCTTACCGCCAATGGGAGCAGCAAAGCAGCACCCAACACCCACCGCACAAGCAGCTGCCAACATTTCAATATTACGGGATTCATTCTGCAAGAGAGAGAGAGAGAGAGAAAGAGGAGGAATAGCAGTTGGCAGGAACATCTATGGAGATTCTCAGTGCTCCAAGTCATGGTTGTCCCAAAGGTCTTTCTTCAAGAGGCAACTGAACTTTCTTGTTTTCCTTTTGAAGGCATTTCGCTTCTCATCCAAGAAGCTTCTTCAGTTCTGATTGAAAATGATGTTGTATCCCCACCATCCTGTCAGAGCAGAAGAAACTTCTTGGATGAGAAGCGAAACGTCTTCAGAAGAAAACGAAGTCCAGTTGCCTCTTGGGAAAAAAAAAAGCACTTTTGGGAACAGTTGATAGGAAGGCTCCTTACGCTTAGAATAACTTTATTGTCACTTTGAATGTACACTAATCGACATATATTAAAATGAAATTTCCTAGTCTTGTACCTCCTCAGCAAAGAGGGCTCCGGTGTGAACTTTCCTTCCTTCTAAAACATTCAAATAAAGTTTAACTATGGAGAAAGATTGGTGATGTGTATCCTTGTTGAAGGAGGTGAAAGAAAAGGATGGGTAGAAGTTTTACAAGTTGAAAATCATGGAGTCCTGTAAATACAATGGGGCCGTTTCATGTCGTGGTGAAGGCATCAAGCTAGAAACCAGGAGAATTATGAGTTCTAGTTCTGCCTTTAAGTATGAAAGCCAGCTGGGTGACCTCGAGCCAATTATCAGGAGACTGAGAGTTCTAGTCCCGCCTTAAGCATGAAAGCCAGCTGGGTGACCTTGAGCCAATCATCAGAGATTGAGAGTTCTAGTTCCGCCTTAAGCATGAAGGTCAGCTGGGTGACTTTGAGCTAATCATCAGGAGACTGAGAGTTCTAGTCCCACCTTAAGCATGAAAGTCAGTTGGGTGACTTTGAGCCAATCATCAGAGATTGAGAGTTCTAGTTCCGCCTTAAGCATGAAGGTCAGCTGGATGACTTTGAGCCAATCATCAGGAGACTGAGAGTTCTAGTCCTGCCTTAAGCATGAAAGTCAGCTGGATGACTTTGGGCCAATCATCAGGAGCCTGAGAGTTCTAGTCCCACCTTAAGCATGAAAGTCAGCTGGGTGACTTTGGGCCAATCATCAGGAGACTGAGAGTTCTAGTCCCGTCTTTGGCATGAAAGACAGGGTAGAAGAGATTGATTGGATTAACATACAAATAGTGTGCTGGTCTAGCATTAGGCTAGAAACCAGGAGCGTGTGAATTCTAGTCCCACTTTAGGTACTGGTTATATGACCTTGGGCCAGTCACTCTCTCTCTGACCCCAACTCACCTCATAGCATGGTTGTTGTGGAGAAAAACAGAAGTCAGAAGGAGTATTAGATATCTTCGGCACTTAATTAATTTTAAAAATAATAAGGCTGAATATAAATAAGTATCAGCAGAGGATTGCACCAAGGCAAACAAACATCTACCAATAGCAACAGCACTTAAACTTATATACCACTTCATACTGCCTTACAGCACTTTCTGGGCAGTTTACACTCTCAGCATATTGCCCCGCAAAATCTGAGCCCTCATTTTATCGACCTCGGTAAGATGGAAGGCTGATTCCACCTTGAGCCGGTCAGGGGTCGAACTCCAAAATATGGGCAGAGTTAGCCTGCAATACTGCATTCTAACCACTGTGCCATCACGGCTCTGTTAAACCTAATGCACAATCCAACCAATGGACGTTCATCGTGACTCAGTCCCCATTCTGTTCTCCAAAGGCTTAGCAAGCCATTGGACTGAGACCGTCGTGTGCCAAGAGAAGAAGATTTATTGAGATTTAAACTATAAAGGTGACTGCGGTGTAAGAGAAAGCATCTGTCAGGCAGGTGGGCAGTTTTTAATTCTGATAAACAAACCAATAAATAAAATGCCACGGAAATGCTGTTTTTTTTTCATGGTGCTCTTCCCTCTTCCGCTAATGTCACGTTGCACAGGGCTAAATTGATATGCCAAGCAGAAATAAACCATCTCCCATTACGAATCCTTCTTCAGCTCTTACCTCTCATCTCAGTTGGCCTTTCTCAACTTTCAACATATATTTTTATCCCTAGGTTCGGAAAACAGACCTTCTAAATAGTTTGGACTACAATCCCCATTGTTCTCAGACAGCCTGGCCTTGGAGCACGATGTAACCCTAGCTGAGAGGCAAGAGAGTTCGAGAATGAAGTCATGAATCTAATCATAATATGGTAACAAATGGAACAAGTCCACAACAGTACTTTTCCTATATACCATAAAGCAGGCCTGAATTTTGTTTGATTTCTACAACTTGGGGATTATTATCCCGAAATTATAAATCTTAGAACTGGGAACACAACTCGGAACTGGGCTCCTGTCTGTTGTGACTAACCAATAATAAAGGAGAATCTAGAGTTGTTTTTCTTTGAAGGCGTTTCGCTTCTCATCCGGGAAGCTTCTTCAGTTCTGACTGTCAGAACTGAAGAAGCTTCTTGGATGAGAAGCGAAACGTCTTCGAGGAAAGCCCAGTTGTCTTTTGAAAAAAGCACTTTTGGGACAACCATGACTTGGATGACTAAGAATCTCCAGAGACAATAAAGGAGAACATTTGTAGCTCAGGGTGGAAATGAGGGGTCCTTGGTGCTCTCTGAGCTGGGTTGTTTTCTTCCAGATTTTTCATTACCCAAATTAGGTAACTTCATCAGTGCACTGATGAGGTTACCTAGTTTGGTAATGAGACGTCTGCAAGAAAACAATCAAACTGAGAGAGCACCAATGACCCTGAAACCAACAGTTTGGTGTTTTCCAGCCCTCTCGTTCCTCCTTTCTCAGAGTCCATATTCTACCTTGCAGTCTCAGAGGTAGATGCTCACCTCATAAATGCCTCCGAAGACGGAAAGAAACTTGCTGAGAAGGGCTGCACACATGCTGGCTATGTGGACGAAGGGTCCCTGAACAGAGGAAAGGGAGGAAGAATTGGTTAGCAAGAACAGCAGAGTGTTGCGAAGGCCCAAACACTCTCAAACCTTTTATTTTTATTTATTTATCTACTGTGTTTCTATAGCCGCCCCATCTCAGTCAATGATTCCATGAGCAGTGTGTCCAGTTATGGAAGCTGATAAGGCAGCTGGATTAAGGCAGCCTTGGAAAGAAGAACCACAGGATCATAGAGTTGGAAGAATCACAGGATCATAGAGTTGGAAGAATCACAGGATCATAGAGTTCATCATGTTCAACCTTCTACTGGATTCACTGCAGGTAGTGAATGAATGAATAGAATGAATGAGCTAGAAGGGACCTTGGAGGTCTTCTAGTCCTGCTCAAGCAGGAGGACCTATTACCATTTCAGATAAGTGACTGTCTAGACTAGAGTCTTCTGAAAAACATCCAGTGTTCCAGCGCCCACGATTTCTGAAGGCAAAGCTGTTCCACTGGTTAATTGTCTTCACTGTTAGGAAGTTTCTCCTTAATTTCAGGTTGCTTCTTTCTCTGATTAGTTTCCAACAATTGTTTCTTGTCCTGCCCTCTGGTACTTTGGAAAATAATTTGACGCCCTCCTCTTTGGGGCAGCCTCTCAAATACTGGAATATGCTATCATATTCCCCACTAGTCCTTCTTTTCTCTACACCAACCAACCCCAAATCCTGCAGCCGTTCTTCATATGTTTTAGTCTCCAGGCCTTTGATTATCTTGGTTGCTCTTCTTTGCACTTTTTTTCCCAAAGTCTCAATATCTTTTTTGTAATGTGTGGTGACCAAAACTGGTTGCATGTATTCTCTGATGTGGTTGCAGTATTCCTTGAGTTATGACCCCAATGGAGCCCACCGTTTTGGCTGTCCAGTGAAATGTTTGTTACATGAGTTTTGCCCCATTTTACGACCATTTTTACCACAGTTGTTCAGTGAATCATTGCAGTTGATAAAGGTAGCAACCCGGTTGTTAAGTGGATCTGGTCAGAAGTCTGCAAAAAGTGACCACATGACCTTGAGACACAGCAATGGCCATAAGTATGAACCAGCATCTGAATGTTGATCACCTAATCCTGGGGATGCTACAAAGGTTGTAACTGTGACAAATGGTCATAAGTCACTTTTTTCAGTGCCGTTGTAATCTTGAGCAGTCCCTAAATGTTGTAAGTCGAGGACAGCCCGTCTCCTATGCTCTTTCAAACTACGTTTCTGCAAGCTTACTTACTTATTTACTTTATTTAAATTTGTATAACTGCCCCCTCTCCCAGAGGGACTCGGGGCGGCGTACAGCCAGATAAAATATACATATAAATACACATACAATACTTAAAATGAATTAAAAGAATTAAATAGATTGGCCATTATCAAAAGATTAAAAAATTAGGAGATTAAGAAAGCTAAAACCAAATTAAAAACTCTAAAAACCCCTAGGCCAGACCGGCTTGCTGAAATAAATAGGTTTTCAACGCGCGCCGGAAGGTCAGGAGATCAGGGATGGTCCTCATCTCCGGGGATAATTCGTTCCAGAGGGAGGGTGCCCCCAACGAGAAGGCCTGCACCCTCAGGGTCGCCAGCCGTCCAGCCAGCGACACCCTGAGGAGGCCGACTCTATGGGAGCGTATTGGTCGATGGGAGGCCGATAATGGCAGGAGGCGGTCCCGCAAATATCCTGGTCCCAAGCCATGGAGCGCTTTAAAGATGGTAACTAAGACCTTGAAGCGCACCCGGAGGACCACTGGGAGCCAATGCAGCTCACGCAAGAGTGGCGTAACATGAGAGCTCCGAGGAGCCCCCAACACTGCGTCTTTTCAGCACTCCAGGCAGCACCTGGTTTCCAGGTCTTTCTCTGGCTTGGTAGCTCACAGACCCCCAAGGCCCCCTCACCTCTTTTCCCAAAGGCATCCCACTGCCTAATGCACAGGTCAGTCCAATGACTTTGGCCACAAAAGTCTTGAGGGTCAGGTATTCCTTCAGCACCACACCACGCAGGATCGTTTTCATTTCTGGGATGCCAGAGCCTGTAGAGGAAAGAAAGACAGAAAGGCAGACAGACGGAAAGACAGAAAGAGGAAGGAAGGAAGGAAGGAAGGAAGGAAGGAAGGAAGGAAGGAAGGAAGGAAGGAAGGAAGGAAGAAAAAAGGTGTGTGTGAGGGAGAAAGGAAAGAAGAGAAAGAGAGAGATGGAGGTAGGGGAGACAAAGGGAAGGAGGGAAGAAAGGAAGGAAGGAAGGAAGGAAGAAAGAAAGAAAGAAAGAAAGAAAGAAAGAAAGAAAGAAAGAAAGAAAGAAAGAAAGAAAGAAAGAAAGAAAGAAAGAAAGAAAGAAAGAAAGAAAGAAAGAAAGAAAGAAAGAAAGAAAGAAAGAAAGAAAGAAAGAAAGAAAGAAAGAAAGACAAAGGAAGGAAGACAGACAGAAAGAGAAAGGAAGGAAGGAAGGAAGAAAGGAAGGAAGGAAGGAAAAGAGAAAGAAAGAAAAAGAAAGAAAAAGGAATGAAAAGAAAGAAAGGAAAGAAGGAATGAAGGAAGACAGATAGAAGTCAGAGAGAAAGAAAGAAGGAAGGAAAGAAGGAAGGTGGGGAAAGGAGAGAGGGAAAATCCAGAGAGCGACCACTGAACAAAAGCTCTTTTCACTCAGTGACAATCCCCACACAACATGTTCAACCAGGTCAGGAAAGACCTAGCACAATGTTTCTCAACCTTGACCACTTTAAGATATGTGGACTTCAACTCCCAGAATTCCCCAGCATGCTTTAAGCATGGCCTATGAATGTACTTTTCAAGAGTCAGTTCAGCGAAGGCCTGGGTTTGATTCCGCTCTGAGGGAAAAGAGGGATCTTTCCAATGCAGAGGAAACCTTTCAAATTTTCACAGAGGAAGGTGGCTTGACGGACAGAAAGAACCAACTTTTAGGAGAATTCCCTGAGTTTGGGTCTCTGAGGGAATGGAACCTTCCTTGTCTACAGGATCAGAAAAGAAACGGCTGGCACAGCGTTGGTTCCCAACTGTGCCTTCTAAACATCTGGGCTTCCTCCACAGCAGCTTCTTGTTCTGACCAAGGCTAATTGAGACACTAACGAACACCAGTTCGTCCAAAAACCCTTTTTTCTTTATTAATAAGTCTCAAACAGTTTATAAAAGTCCTTCAGGATAAGTCTGATAAGCACGCACCTTTATCTTCCTTGAAATGCTGCCAACGACTAAATTTCCAATTAGTTATACAAGGCCAAATTCACAAGTTCAACACAGAGCTTCAGGTTTCAAACCAACCAGTACGAACAAAGTTGCTTCCTGCAAAGGTTCCTGTCCTTTTCCTCCTCCCTTATGTCTTAAGGAAGGGCCAATCACCTTCAAACCTTACTCCCGAGTCGCCCCTTTTGTCTTAACTGTTCTTGCCTTCTGGCAGCTCTGCGCACATGTGGACACTGGGAACAGGCTCCCTCTGTTCCTCTGCCTCGCTTCAGTGGGATTCTGGAGGCTCCGGAGTCAGCACATAACTCCCAGATGGCCCTGGCCCCATCTCTATGTCGGATGCAGGACCCTCGTCCAAGTCCTCTCCAGATTCCCGGACTAACCTATGTTCCTCCCCACTGTCTGATTCTGCTGCTGGCGGACCATAACACTTCTTCCCTTCCCACTCTCCAGACCAGTACTCACCCACTGCCTGAGGGGCTAAAATCTGGGTGAATCCAGCCGAGAAAGTGATGAGCACAATGGGGTAGGTAATCCAAGCCATGTATTGCAAGAAAACATTGGTATCCAACCCGCCGTACATCCACTTCTGGGCTGCAAGAGAGAGATAGAGAAAAAAAATTGGATTTGCTTGTCAATGCACAAGAGATAATCCTCCAGGTCAGAGGTGGGTATTCAGCAGGTTCTGGCCAGTTCTGGAGAACCGGTAGCGGAAATTTTGAATAGTTCGGAAAACTGGCAAATCCCACCTCTGACTGGCTCCGCCCCCATCTATTCTCCGCCTTCCAAATCCCAGCTGATTGGCTGAGTCTTCTTTGGTTGCCCTGCACAGGAGAATAGAGCTGGAAAGCAGGTTAGTGGGATGAGGAAGGAATGGGCATTTTACAGTATCCTTCCCCTGCCACGCCCACAAAGCCATACCACACCCACCAAGCCACGCCCACAGAACCAGTAGTAAAAATGTTGGAATCCCACTACTGCTCCAGGTTGAGTTGTCACCACGCAGGAGGCTAAGCTAAAGTGACGCTTCTGCCCTGAAGAGACCATTTTCTCAGCATCTTCCCCCAGAAATTTGGATGGCCCCAATCCTGCTTGGCGCTGAAGTCCAGGCTGTTTCTCCAGGACCTTTGGATCAGAGGAGTAGATGAGCTGGACTTCATTGATCTGATTTTTTGCCCGCAGGTGGGGTTGTTGTTTGTCCTTAGATAGGAATAGCAATAGCACTTAGGCTTATATATAGTTCCACAGTGCCTTCCAGCCCTCTCTAAGCGGTTTACAGAGTCAGAATATTTGCCCCCAACAATCTGGGTCCTCATTTTACCCACCTCAGAAGGATGGAAGGCTGAGTTAACCTTGAGCCAGTCAGGATCGAACACCTGGCAGTGGGCAGAGTCAGCCTGCAATATTGCATTCTAACCACTGCGCTACCAAGGCTCTATGTTGGGTGAGGAGCAATCTTGGGGTGGTTTTTTACTATGCTTTAATTATTGTAAGCTGCCCAGGATCACGATTAAAACTTAAATTAAATTTAAAACATAAAACAATATAAAATAATAAAAGTCCTTGACTTATGTCAAGCTCTTGGCCACCAACCCGCACTTATGGCTATTTGCAGTGTCCTACAGTCATATGACTGTTTTCTTCGACATTTTTGTTGAAAACAGGCATTTATTTTTGGGTGGTTGTTGGGATTTTTTGGCAAAAAAGGCCCATAGTGAACAATGGATTCACTTTATGACCACTGTGTTCACTTAAAGAGTGTCTTGTTTACATAACAAATGCCACAAGAAAGGTTGTCAGAATTGGGGCAATCCACTTTGCATCCGTCTCAACTTACCGCCATAATGGGCAGGCTCCATTACAGTTATATGTTGAAAACAAAATAAAATAAGTGAAATAAAGTGAAATAAAATAAAATAAAATAAATAAAGTGAAATAAAATAATAAAGTAAAGTGTAAATATAAAAAATAAAAATGAAGTAAAATATTTAAAAAAATAAAAAATAATAAAATGAAATGAAATGAAATACAAGAAAAAAGGAAAGAAATGAAACAAAATAATAAAATGAAATGAAATAAAGTAAAATAAAATAATAAAGTAAACTGTAAAGTAAAATAATAAAAAATATAAAAGAAATAAAATAATAATATAATGAAATGAAATGAAATGAAATAGAATAATAAAAATAATAAAGTAAAAAGTAAAGTAAAATATAAAAAATGAGGTAAATAATAAAATAAAATAATAAAGTAAAGTGTAAAGTAAAATAATAAAATAAAATATAAAAGAAATAAAATAATAATATAATGAAATGAAATAAAGTAAAATAAAATAGAATAATAAAAATAATAAAGAATAAAGTACAATATAAAAAATAAGGTAAATAATAAAATAAAATAAAGTGTAAAGTAAAATAATAAAATAAAATATAAAAGAAATAAAATAATAACATAATGAAATGAAATAAAATATACTAGAATAATAAAAATAATAAAGTAAAGAGTAAAGTAAAATATAAAAAATAAGGTAAATAATAAAATAAAATAAATATATAAAACAAATGCAATAAAACAAAGGTGTAAAATATAAAAAAAATAAAGTAAAATAATAAAATAAAATATAAAGTGACAAAACAAAACAAAACACTTCCTCTTAGAAGTGCTGAGTCTCGGATTCTCAGCTCAGGAGCGCTGGCTGCCTTTGCAGTTGTGACTTGTAATCTTCTTACCTTGCAGGCAAGTTGCTATGGCAAAGTCCATGGCCCAGCTGACCAGAGCCATCAGCAGACCCAACAGAATGAGGAAGATCCAGTCTTCGCCCACTTTGGAGATAAGGAACTTCTGGCACCGCACGGTACAGACTACAAGAGAGAGGGGGAAAGGGGGCGGATGAGAGATGGGGAGACAGGGATATCCATGGGGCTGCAGCAGAGAGAAGCTGGGATATAGGGGAAGACCAGATTGGTCCATTGCTATGGAAACGACTCACTTCCAGAGCAAGTACAGGATGGGAGCAGCGGAAACACAGATGCTTTGATAGGAAAGATGAGCAAAAGGGGAACAAAACCAGGAAAAATTTGCGGCGTTTAGATACACAAGTAAAATATACATTAGCATTTAGCATATGAACAGAAAAGAGATTCTGGTCATGGATTTTGCCTATTTGTCTCTCTGCCCACATCCATGCCTATCCACATTGGTTTGTATGTTTATTTATTATATTTATTTGCTGCCCATCCTGCAATGAAATAAAATAATGAGCCACCAGTGTGCAGCAGCAGCTAAAAAAGCTAATGCAATCCTAAGTTGCATTATGAGAGGGATACAATTAAGATCAAGTGAGATACTAATACCACTCTATAAAGCCTTAGTAAGACCACATCTAGAGTACTGCATCCAGTTTTGGTCACCACACTATAAAAATGATGTGAAGACTCTAGAAAAAGTGCAGAGAAGAGCAACCAGGATGATTAGGGGACTGAAGGCTAAAACATACAATGATGGTTACAGGAACTGGGCATGGCTAGTCTAGAAGAGAAGGACCAGGGGAGACATGGTAGCAGTCTTCCAATATCTAAGGGGCTGCCACAGAGATGAAGGAGCCAAGTTATTTTCCAAAGCAATTGAAGGCCAGACAAGGAATCAAAACTGAACAAGGAGAGATTTAACCTGGAAATAAGGAGAAACTTTCTGACAGTGAGGACAATCAACCAATGGAACAGAAGTTGCCCTCGGAAGTTGTGGGAGCGTCATCACTTGAGACTTTCAAGAAGAGATTGGACTGCCATTTGTCAGATTGTGTAGGGTGGAGGGTTGGACTAGATGACCTACAAGGTACCTTCCGACTCTGATTACCTGTAATCTGTAAACTCTGGGCAGCTTACAGCATAAAACATGAAAATCGTAACATATAAATCCCTCTAAAAAAATTATTCTGCTTGAACAGTACTCAAACCATTATTTGTTCCAAAGCAAGATCAAACTGTGTTTTCAGGTTCAGGGCAAAATCATTGTTTCCCACATTCAATCACAATGGCACCCTATGGTATCAGTCAAGAGGAGACCAGTTTAAAAGGAACAATTTGAGATGGTAGAACAGAAAATGGAAGACAAAACTTAATGTTTTCTCAGCAGGTCATTTATTCAGTCCTAACGACAAATTTCAAAACACAGCTGCTGTTTAATCATGGTTAAAGTGCTGGCTTAGAAACCAGGAGACAGTGAGTTCTAGTTCATTCTTAGGCATGAAAGCCAGCTGAGTAACCTTGGGCCGGTCACTCTGTCTCAGTGATTCTCCACATAGGGCCGTTGCTGTGGCGATAATAGGAGGAAGAAGTGTGTTCGATATTTTCGCCGCCCTGAGTTATTTGTATAAAATAATAAAGACAGGAGATGAAGAAACAAAGATGATAAATTCAGAGACTTTTGTTAAATTTCAGTATGCTAAGGTATAATACTAAAGTGTGAATAAGGTGGACATCATATTCCAATATTTGAGGGGCTGCCACAGAGAGGAAGGGGTCAAGCTATTTTCCAAAGCACCAGAAGCCCAGACAAGGAATAATGGATGGAAATTGAACAAGGAGAGATTCAACCTGGAAATAAGGAGAAATTTTCTGACAGTGAGAACAATCAACCCATGGAACAAAAGTTGCCTTCGGAAGTTGTGGGAACTTCATCCCTGGAGGCTTTCAAGAAACTGGACTGCAATCTGTCAGAAATGGTGTAGGGCAAGGGTCTTCTTCAAACTTGGCAAGTTTAAGACTTGTTCAACTCCCAGAATTCCTGAGCTAACATGACTGGAGGAGGAATTCTGGGAGTAGAAGTCCACAAGTCTTAAAGCTGTCAAGTCTGAAGATCCCTGATGTAGGGTCTGCTTCGGAGGGAGGTTGGACTAGATGACCTACAAGATCCCTTCCAACTCCCTTAATCTGTAATCATGAAGTCCAAAGTCAACTTTGATAGAGAAATATGGCTTTAGAGAAATAGGGTTGGATTGACAAGGACCCTTGATTTCAGAAAAACAAGTAGAACATAGAATCTTGGGCTGGAAGAGATATTGGAGATCTTCTAGTCCAACCCTGATATATCATTACAACCTTATATATCATTCCAGTCAAAGGGTTAGTCCAGTGCTTGAAAACGTCCAGTGTTGGAGCACCCACAAATCTGAGAGGCAAGCTCTTCCATTGGTTAATTGTTCTCATTGTCAGAAAATGCCTATTTTCCTTTAGGAAAATATTAGAATGTGCAGAAATGAACAAATTAACACGTGCTACAAAGGAGAAAGAACAAACTGAATATTATATGACATGGGAGCTATTTTATGGATGGTTGGAGAATAAAAATAGAAGTGAGAAAAATGGAGATTAGTAAAATAAAGAATATACGTTAAGATAGAGGTGTAAACAATACAATGATTATTATATATGACTGTTAAGATGACCATACCTAATATAATATTATATGTTGAGAGAGTAATGAGTAGAGTTATAATGCTGATTATTAATATTGTATGATTTAGAGAATTATTGTCAATGTAATGAATATTGCTAATTTTGATTGTAATAGCACGAGATGACACACTGGAAGATGATATGTTCAAGTTAAAAAAATAAAAACAACAGAAAGAAAGAAAGAAAGAAAGAAAGAAAGAAAGAAAGAAAGAAAGAAAGAAAGAAGGAAGGAAGGAAGGAAGGAAGGAAGGAAGGAAGGAAGGAAGAAAGAAAGAAAGAAAGAAAGAAAGAAAGAAAGAAAGAAAGAAAGAAAGAAAGAAAGAAAGAAAGAAAGAAAGAAAGAAAGAAAGGCAGGCAGGCAGGCAGGCAGGCAGGCAGGCCTCTCCTTGGACATTTGAATGTTTGTCCAGGATGGTATAAGCCAAGTCTCCTGCTTTAGGCAGGGGGCTAGACCAGATTACCTCCAAGAACCCTTCCAGCCCCCGATTCTGTGTGATAGATACCTATGATAGATCAAGGTTCTTCAAGCTTGGCAAGTTTCATGACTTGTGGACTTCAACTTCCAGAATTCCAGGAACTAACATGACTGGAGGAGGAATTCTGGGAGTTGGAAGTCCACAAGTCTTAAAGCTGTCAAATTTGAAGGTCCCTGGGATCAGACAGACACAGACAGACAGAATGACAGAGAACACCCCCTGGAAGGGACGTGATGGGGTAGAGATGGCTGGAGAGTTCTGGGAGTTGAAGTCCACAAGTCTTAAAGTTGCCAAGTTTGGAGACCTCTCGTATAAGGTGTCCTGCTTTTGGGCAGGGATTCAGACAGAATAACAGAGAACAACAGAAGGATGTGATGGTGTAGAGATGGGTACCAGAGATGAACTGAGCAGAGATCCATTGGATTGATGGTACCAGAGCATTGAAAAGTATCAGGGTTAAGATGCAAGAGCAAATTAAAAGGATGACCATCTTGTATGGAATCTGTCAGAGACCACCCAGCCAATTAGAAGAAGACAGAGGGAAGATTTATTAAAGCAGAAAACCATAAAGTGGTCAGGATGGGAGATTTCAACCAGCTAGACATCTGCGGGAAGAGTCATTCTGCGGGACCCAAGATGTCACACATATTTTTCACTTGTCTTGGTGATAATTTTCTCTTTCCAAATCTTCGAGTTCTGCATCAGGGGAACGGTTACTTCGGACTTGGTCCTTACTAATAGGATTGGTTGGAGATATTAAAGAGATGAAAGCCGGCTGCAAATGGCTATATATTATTAGAGTCCTTATTTTTTTAAAAAAAACTTGCTTGGAAACAACCCTGGATTTTAGAAAGCAAAATTATAAATGAACTAAGAAAAATTAAGGAAGATGTGATATTTTTAAAAAAAAAAAACCTTAAAAGGCAAATGGATTTGAAGCTGGGTGGTCCCTTCCTGAAAAGGAAATTCAGCTTCAAAAAATTAAAAAGTTTAAATTAAATCCCAAATAAATTAAATCCCAAAGAGTACCAATGAAGAAGACAACTAGGGAAACCGGAAAAAGGCTAAATGCAGTCCTCCTCATCGAGAAAGAGGATCTCAGATATTATTAACCAGAAAGATGTTAAAACAGTAAACCAGTCCATTTGTAAACATGTGGAAGAATAACAGGGTTGGAAGGGACCTTGGAGGTCTTCTAGTCCAACCCCCTGCTCAGGCAGGAAACCCTACAGCATTGTAGACAAAGGATTGTCCAGTCTCTTCTTAAAAGCCTTCAGTGATGGAGCACCCACAACTTCTGGAGGCAAGTCGTTGTTCCACTGATTAATTGTTCCAACAGTCAGGAAGTTTCTCCTTAGTTCTAAGTTGCTTCTCCCCTTTATGAGTTTCCATCCATTGCTTCTTGCTCAGCCTTCAGGTGCTTTGGAGAATAGCTTGACTTCCTCTTCTTTGTGGCGGCCCTTCAAATATTGAAACACTGCTATCAGGTCACCCCTAGTCCTTCTTTTCATTAAATGAGACGTACCCAATTCATTTTATTTATTGATTGATTTGATTTGTCAATCGCTTACAAGATACAGGTATAAGAATAAACACAGTTTTAAATACGTGAGATGGATACTTTAAGAAAAATAAAAAGGACAGGGACGGTAGGCACACCCCCTACAGACCTCTTAGGAAAGGGGTGAGGTCAGTAGTAGACAATCTTAAAGTTAAAGTTTTTGGGGGTTTGGGGAAGAAACCACAGAGTCAGGTAGAGTATTCCAAATATTGACCACTCTGTTGCTGAAGTTGTATTTTCTGCAGTCAAGTTTGGTGCGGTTAACCTTGAGTTTGTATCTATTGTGTGCTCCTGTATTGTTATGGTTGAAGCTGAAGTATTCATTTGCAATGGGACATTGCAATGTATGATTTTATATACTATATTTAGATTGGACTGAAGGCGGCGTAGTTCTAGATTTTCTAAGTCTAGAGTTTCAAGTCTGGTGGCATAACTCCTGTAACTGTTCTTCGTATGTTTCAGCCTTCAGCTCTCTAAATCATCTTTGTTGAATGAGACTGCCCAAGAAATTGTCCTCTGTTTTTTTTTTTTTTGCACTGTTAAGTAATATGAAGGGGTTTTCCTACTCACTAATCTCAGGAACGCTGTAGGATCTTTTCTTATTTGCCTTCCTATTAATAAACTGATTCCGGCTTCCAATGCAGCTGACCAAATGATTTTGCAGTAAAATCTCCCAGCCGGGAAATTTGAATCCACAAAGGAAAGAACTTTGCCTTTTTCCTTAAAGGGCAAGGCTTCCTTTTCCTTTCCTCAGTAGTCCAAAGTTTGCCCAATGTTAGTCCAACGACTACCAACAGGCCCGCTTTGACTCAGTATCCAGGATTTTAAAGCAGAGTTGATTTGCCAGAGACCGCAGGCCTCAAAATTGTTACCAGCTTATCTTCAAGGCCAGCATTAGTCACGAGTCTGACTAACCCCACTTATCTATAGATAAAGGAATAAACTGTTTCTCCATACGAGGTTTATATTTTGTTACTTCTCAATCAACTAGGTCAGGAGATGGGGAGTAACATACAAGTTAGAAAGCAATGGCAAGAGAGCCTTTTCCAGCTGAAGCGCCCTCATCTCCCCTCATGGGGCCTTCAAGTCCCAATTCAATTCAGAACATTTTTGCTGAAAATTGGCCTTTATTACAATGGGTTTGTTTAAAGACCAATCAATCAATTAATCAGAATAAAGCTGGAAGGGACCTTGGAGGTCTTCTAGTCCAACCCACTGTTCAAGCAGGGGAGCCTATGCAATCTGAGACAAGTGGCTGTCCGATCTCTTCTTAAAAACCTCCAGTGATGGAGCACCCACAATTTCTGAAGGCAAGCTGTTCCACTGGTGAATTGTCCTCACTATTAGGAAGTTTCTCCTCAGTTCTAAGTTGCATCTCTCCTTGATTAGTTTCCATCCATTGTTTCTTGCTTTGTCTTCTGGTGCTTTGGAGAATAAATTGACCTCCTTTTCTTTGT
Organism: Bungarus multicinctus; assembly: GCA_023653725.1. Taxonomy (NCBI): domain Eukaryota; kingdom Metazoa; phylum Chordata; class Lepidosauria; order Squamata; family Elapidae; genus Bungarus; species Bungarus multicinctus. The sequence continues at coordinate 9,277,861 of CM042844.1, forward strand.
GGCTTCCCCTCAAATACTGGAATACTGCTATCATGTCCCTTTTCTTTAAGACTAGCCGTAGCCAAATCCTGCAACCGTTCTTCCTATGTTTTAGTCCCCAGGCCTTTAATCACCTTAGTTGCTCTTTTTTGCACTTCCTCCCCCTCCACAGAGTCCCAATATCTTTTGCGTAATGTGCTGACCCAAACTGGATGCAGCATTCCAGGTGTGGCCTATCTAAGGTTTTCTAAAGCGGTACTAATACTTCATGTGATTTTCATTCCCCCAACATAGTGTCGGCTCAACAACATGGCCTTTCCTTTACGACCACTGCAAAAAAGAAAGACAAAGCAGACTCCATTACGGGTCGTAAATCAAGGATGACCTGTAATTACATGATCCCAGCTTTAGGTGGCCAGCCAGATTCATGCTGCATCAGAGTTGGAAGGGACCTTGTAGGTCATCTAGTCCAACCCCTTGCCAAGCAGGAGACCCTACATCATTTCTGATAGATTGCAGTCCAATCTCTTCTTGAAAGTCTCAAGTGATGAAGCTCCCACAACTTCCAAAGGCAAAAGCTGTTCCATTGGTTGATTGTTCTCACTGTCAGACAGTTTCTCCTTATTTCCAGGTTGAATATCTCCTTGTTCAGTTTCCATCCATTATTTCTTGTCTGGCCTACAGGCGCTTTAGAAAATAGATTGACCCCTTCCTCTCTGTGGCAGCCCCTCAAATATTGGAAGACTGCTCTCATGTCTCCTCTGGTCCTTCTCTTCCCTAGACTAGCCAGGCCCAGTTCGTGCAACTGTTCTTCATGTTTTAGTCTCCAGTCCCCTAATCATCCAGGTTGCTATTCTCGGTACTTTTTCTAGAGTCTCAACATATTTTTTTATACTGTGGTGACCAAAACTGGATGCAGTACTCTAGGTGTGATCTTACTAAGGCTTTATAGAGTGGTATTAGTACGTCCCTTGATCTCAATTGTATTCCTCTGTTAATGCAACTTAGCATTGCATTAGATTTTTTGGCAGCTGCTGCACACTGCTACATATTTAGCTGGTTATCCACTAAGACTCCAAGATCCCTCTCACAGTTACTGCACTTGAGCCTGGTTTCACCCAGTCTATTCACCCAGGTGTTTCCTGGGATGAGATTGAGGAAGTCACTAAAGAGTTAAAACAGGCAGGTATTTCTGCTTCCTTTACAGGTTTGGGCAGAGCAGAACCACAAATCTGAAGCAGCTTGGCTCTTTGATACTCCGACAGCTGAAGACGCTTCCAGATGTTCTGCATCTGGATGGCCAGTGCTGCCTGGGGGGAATTGAGAAGCCGGTCCCAAATTCTGACTTCATGAGTAAGCCCACGGCCGGCCATCCTCTTACCCCATTGCTATGACAGCTGTAGGAAGCCAACAGCTGGGCCCAGAGGGGGGAGGGCTGTGGCATGGAGGCACCTCTGGATAGGAAAATAGCCTCTCATCCTCCTGCCCATCTGGTCACAGGCAGTGGCCACTGGAGCAGACAGGAACACAGTCACGGCCAAGGCCACCCCAGGACAGAAAAGCCTGGACATGGGCCATCTCCTGCGGCTGCCCCTACGAGTTGGCAACTTTTAACAGGGAAAGGCAAGCTGTGACTGCAGCAGTTGCTAAGGGATTTAGGAAGAGCCAGATCCCACAAGACAATGTGCATTTGTGTGTTTCTCTCTCTCTCTCTCTCTCTCCCTCTCTCTCCTTTTCTCTCCCTTTCTTTCTCTCTTTTCCTTTCTCTCCCTTTTCCTTTCTCTCCCTTTCACACTCTTTCTCTCTGTCTCTCTCTGTCTCTTTTTTCTCTCTTTCCCTTTGTCTCTCTCTCTTTCTCTGTCTTTCTCTTTCTCTCTCTGTCTCTCTCCCTTTCCCTCCCCCTCTCTCTTTCTCTTTCTCTCTCTCTTTCTCTCTGTCTCTCTCTGTCTCTCTCTTTCTCTCTCGTCTTTCTTGCTTGTTATTTCTATCTGTCTCCCTCTCTCTTTCTCTCTCTCTTTCTCTTTCTCCCTCTGTCTCTCCCTTTCCCTCCCCCCTCTCTTTCCCTTTCTCTGTCTCTCTTTCTCTGTGTCTCTCTTTTTCTCTGTCTTTCTCTCTTTCTTTCTTTCTTCTTTCTTTCTTTCTTTCTTTCTTTCTTTCTTTCTTTCTTTCTCTTCTCTCTCTCTCTCTCTCTCTCTCTTCTTTCTTTCTTTCTTTTCTTTCTTTCCCCCCCTCGCTCTTTCTTGCTCGTTATTTCTCTCTCTCTCTCTCTTTCTCTTTCCCTTTCTCTCTCTCTGTCTTGGCAGAGTTTTGGGCAAAGGGGGGTCTAGATGGCTAGAAAAGTGGAAGGGATATTCTAAAGTGTTTTTGTTATCTTGTCTTTTTGGAGGACCAATTCATCTTTGTTAAATTCAAGTTGTAAAAGTAGGAATGTACCACGGAGCGAACTGATAGGTGGCACACCCAGCCTAGAGTGTTCCTGGACTGAACAATGTCTGAATGGAGCAGTTGCAGGTTCCAGAAGGATAAGGGAGAAAACCGGGAGGCCAAAGGAGCTATGGATGGAATCTGAAAGCCCACGGACCCACACATTGCATCATATTTCTTTGACAGATTAACAGAGTTGGAAGGCATCTTGTAGGTCATCTAGTCCAACCCCCGCCCGAGCAGGAGACCCTACACCATTTCTGACAGATTGCAGTCCAGTTTCTTGAAAGTCTCCAGGGATGAAGCTCCCACAACTTCCGAAGGCAACTTTTGTTCCATTGGTTGATTGTTCTCCCTGTCAGGAAATGTCTCCTTATTTCCAGGTTGAATCTCTCCTTGATCAGTTTCCATCCTTTATTTCTTTTCTGGCTTTTGGGTGCTTTGGAAAATAGCTTGCCTCCCTCTTCTACATAACAGCCCTAGAAACATTGGGACTCTGCTATCATGTCCACCTTGGCCCTTCTCTTCACTAGACTAGCCAGGTCCAGTTCTTGTTACTTCATATGCATATATGGCTTATAAATACATGCCAGCTGCCAGACACCTGAATTTTGGTCAGGTGACCGTGAGGATATACCGCAATGATCGTAAATGTGAGAAGCCGTATCACTCGTTTCGGTGCCGTTGCCACTTCCAACGGTCACTACATGAATGGTTGTAAGCCAAGGACTGTCCAGTGACTTAACCAGGTCACTGAAATAAAACAGAAGTTGCAGACTCAAGACACAGTAAGTTCACGGGCTGCCACAAGGAAGAGGGGGGTCAAATTATTCTCCAAAGCACCAGGAGGCAGGACAAGAAGCAATGGATGGAAATTAATCAAGGAGAGAAGCAACCTAGAACTAAGGAGAGAATTTCCCAACACTTAGAACAATTAACCAGTGGAACTGCTTGCCTCAAGAAGTTGTGAATGCTTCATAAATGAAGGTTTTTAAGAATGGACTGGATGACTATTTGTCTGAAATGCATAGAGTTTCCTGAACAGGGGGTTGGACTAGAAGACCTTGAAGGTTCCTTCCAACTTTGTTGTTATTCTGTATATTCGGTTTTAAGCCTTCCCCTTTGGGGAGAAGAAGCGGGCTTAGCATGTTGTGTAAGCCCAGCTCTTTCAGTTCGTTCACAATTCAGCATTCCCCAACACACTTCACCAGAGGTGGGATTCAGCCGGTTCTGATCAGTTCTGGAGAACCGGTAGCAGAAATTTTGAGTAATTCGGAGAACCGGCAAATACCACCTATGACTGGCTCCGCCCCCGTCTATTCTCTGCCTCCGGAGTCGATTTGATCGGCTGGGTCTTCTTTGGTTGCCTTGCACAGGAGAACGGAGCTGGAAAGCAGGTTAGTGGGGTGGGAAGGGAATGGGGATTTTGCAGTAACCTTCCCCCAGGAGTTGGGAGGGAATGGGGATTTTGCAGTATCCTTCCCCTGCCATGCCCTCCAAGCCACACCCACAGAACCGGTAGTTAATTTTTTTTAATCCCACCACTGTACTTCGTGTGACTTTTTGGTGTCTGCCTCCCAAGGACTGTGTGCACACAACCACACCGTTTTTCCTCATGCCTACATTTCTTTTCTCTGTGCGCAGTGCCAATTTCCCAACATCTGTCCGAGCCACCACTCCCGTTCTCCCAGACCAGAATGGTTAACCTGCATAAAACTGGGGACAAAGAGAATTGTAATCCTATATATCCGCAGGAGTGTCGGATTCCATTCTGCCGGCACAATCCTTCCTTTGACGGCAGCGATGTGCGAAAGGCTTGTGAGGAGTGGCTTGTCTGAGCCTGAATAAAACGGTCATTGAAATGTGCCATGTTCTTTACCTTTGATGAAGGAAAGCTACACTTTTGGTTGGTTCATACAACATGCTTAACCTCTTGCCTCTTGATTTAGAGTTATGATAGATAAATGGCAGCACGTCAAATGATCTGGGGTCAGGAAGGGAGGTATTTTTGGGGGGGTGTCACTCCCCTTCCAAGCAAACACGTAATATCCAGAACACTCGTCCTATGGAGATTCTCAGTCATCCAGGACATGGTTGCTCCTAAAGTGCTTTTTCAAAAGGCAACTGGACCTTGTTTTTCCTTGAAGGCGTTTCGCTTCTCATCCAAGGAGCTTCTGACTGTTCAGTTCAGTCCTTCAGTCAGAACTGAAGAAGCTTCTTGGATGAGAAGCGAAACATCTTCAAGGAAAAACAAAGCCCTCCCCGTTGCCTTTTGAAAAAGCATCTTTGGAACCCCCTCCAGAACACAGATATTTTAATTACACTGAATTAATTCTGGTTCTCCCGCTTCACAGAACTGATGCATTTTGCGCCTTTCAAATCAAGGAAGCCACGGAACAATGTAATCCAAACCGCTTATTTACATGCCCACGGCGAAGGATAAAATTAGCACATGGAAACCCAGAAGTCTAAGCACTTGTTTGCAAACAAAGGATGAGTTCACTGAACATGTTCAACCCTCATCCTAGTTTCCCCGACGACGAATTGACATACAAAATACAGAACAACAGAGTTGGAAGGGACCTTGTAGGTCAACTAGTCCAACCCCCTGCCCAAGCAGGAGACCCTACACCATTTCTGACAGATGGGAATCAGGGTTGGGTTTCTACCGATTCTGTCCACCTCTGTAGAACCGGTAGCTCCGAAGAGCAGCAGACATAGAACCGGTTCTATGTCTGCTGCTGTTGTGGCTCACCCGCCTGCCCAAGCTCTTACCTGACCTTTATTTCCTGCTTTTTCAACTGCAGCTGCTTTGCGTGACACAGCTGCAGTTGAAAAAGCAGGAAGAAAAGGGCTTTTCCAACCGCTGTGCATTTGCACGCAACGCTGCTCAGCTGCCCGGGCAGCTCAGCAGGCTGTAAATTGCACTCGCGTGACGCTAATAGACAGAACCGGTAGTTATACCAGTCGGATCCCATCCCTGATGGGAATCCAATCTCTTCTTGAAAGCCTCCAGTGATGAAGCTCCCGCAACTTCCGAAGGCGACTTCTGTTCCATTGGTTGATTGTTCTCACTTTCAGAAAGTTTCTCCTTATTTCCAGGTTGAATCTCTCCTTGTTCAGTTTCCATCCATTATTCCTTGTCTGGCCTACAGGCGCTTTAGAAAATAGGTCAATCTTATCCCCAGCAATATACAAAATTGGATCCTTTCTCTCCAATTTTTGGTGGTGCAGGCTGTTAATCATCTAGCACTTAGCTCAATTGCCTGCAATTAGTGCAGGTTCCAATCCCACCAGGCTCAAGGTTGACTCAGCCTTCCATCCTCTCGGGGTAGGTAAATTGAGGACCCAAGATTGTTGGGGGCAATAAACTGACTTTGTAAGAAATGCCGCTTTGGGGGGGGAAGGAGGGGGGGCAAAAAAAGCCCTAGTAATAAGCAGGCATATACAATGGAATGAAAGCTGTTGCCGAGCCCTTAGCATGGTGCTCTAAAGACTGTAAGCCGCCCTGAGTCTCCGGAGAAGGGCGGCATATATATGTAAATAATAAATAAATAATAAATAAATAAATCTTCCCCCCCTCCATTGCTCTCATTCAAAGAGGCAGCTGGTAGCAATAGCACTTATATAGCAGTTCACAGTGCTTTACAGCCCTCTCAGATCAGAAATGTTGTCCCCCCCCCGGGTCCTCATTTTAGGGCCCTTGAAAGGATGGAAAGCTAAGTTAACCATGAGCCGGTCAGAATTGAAACTGCCGAAGTGCAGGCAGCCGGCAGTCAGCAGAAGTAGGAGCCTGCAGTACTGCGTTCTGACCACTGTGCTATCACGGCTCCAGTAGATGCAAATGCATAGGGTTTCGGCCTGGCACGGGTATGTTCAGCCCACAACAAGCTACTTACTCCGGCAACAGGCACAGCGACCGTGGTCGTACTCCAGAAACTCGGAGGAACGCAGCCGCTCCTTCGGGGAAAATTTCCAGCGTTCCTGCTGCAGCCGGACGCGAGCCGCTTCATCCTTGGCAAATGCTCCCAGGTCTTGAGTGTAGCGTCCATACATCTGGGGAGAAGAGAGAAAGCAGTGGGTCAAAGGCGCTGCCATGGGAGGTCAGGAGAAGATGGCTTGGTCCACCTTCGTGCAGAGATCAAGAGGGAACGTGAACCCGACATTGGGACCTTACAGAGAGAGATGCAAGCCCAAAAGTCTGTCTCTTTCCCCTAGAACAGCAGTGTCAAACTCAAGGTGTGGGGCCAGATCCAGGAAGCAGGGCAGAGGTGGGTATTCAGCAGGTTCTGACCAGTTCTGGAGAACTGGTAGCGGAAATTGTGAGTAGTTCGGAGAACTGGCAAATCCCACCTCTGACTGGCCCCGCCAATTCCATCTCTCCCATTGAGTCCCAGCTGATTGGCTGGGTTTTCTTTGGTTGCCCTGCGCAGGAGAATGGAGCTGGAATGCAGGTTATTGGGGTGGGGAGGGAATGGAATGGGATTTTGCGGTAACTTTCCCCCAGGAGTGGGGAGGGAATGTGGACTTTGCAGTATCAATTAACTGTTTTGAGTTCAGAATACAAAGAAGGAAGTTTGATGACTAGAATAGTTGGTCAGTCTGCTTATTTGGATGCCTGAGGCAGAGGTGACATGCAGCAGGTTCTGACCAGTTCTGGAGAACCGGTAGCAGAAATTTTGAGTAGTCCGGAGAACCGGCAAATCCCACCTCTGACTGGCCCCGCCCCCTTCTCTTCTCCACCTCCCATTGAGTCCCAGCTGATTGGCTGGGTCATCTTTGGTTGCCCTACACAGGAGAACGGAGCTGGAAAGCAAGTTAGTGGGGTAGGGAGGAATTTTGCAGTATCCTTACCCTGCCATGCCCACCAAACCACGCCCACCAAGCCACACCCACCAAGCCAAACTCACATAACCGGTAGTAACTTTTTTTGAATCCCACCACTGTTGCAGGATACTTAGATCTGACCAGAGGTGGGCTGCTGGGGGTTTGCAGGGGTTCGGGAGAGCCGCTAGCTAAGATTCTGTGCTGTTCAGAGAACCTCCAAATCCCACTCCTGGCTGGCCCCACCCACTCCACCTCGCCTCTCCCAGAAGTCCCCATGCGGCCTGTTTTGGATGAGTGCAGGGCGTATGCAGAGGTTCGGGGAGGGCGAAAAACAAGTTCAGAAAGGCCGGAAATGGGCCCGTTTCCAGCTTCCAGAGGGCCTCCGGAGCCCGGGGAGTCCGTTTTCACCCTCCCGGAGGCTCGAGGAAAGCCTCCAGAGTCTGGGGAGAACAAAAATGCCCCGCCCTGCCGTGGAGCAGGAGGCTGACTAGGCCACGCCCACCATGGCCACGTCCGCCCAGCAACCGGGCAGAGAATCTGTTGCTAAAATTTTTGAAGCTCCTCCCTGGATCTGGCCCATGGGGCCGCCCTGGAAACAGCCAAGTACCTCTGCCAGGGAAAACGGAGCCCAGAAGCCTATTTTCACTGTCAGAGCGCTTGGGCCACCACAAGTATTGTCCCCAAAACTGGGCTCTTGCTTGGTGTCGAAGCCCATAAGTCACCGGACACAAAGTATGATACAATATACTTTTATTTTGGTACCAAGTATAAAGGACCCTGGCTCAAAAGCTAACCAAGGGCCCCGTTTACAATCTTATAGCAATTTTTATAGTCAAGGGGTGGTCGCCTTCAATCCTTTTGCCCTTTCCCTAATAATACATGCATAACAGATAATATTGATTGGTTATTTGGATCTCAGCCCCCTGCATAGCTAAATGTCGCGTCACCTGTGTTTCACCACAGAACCGGTGCTAACTTTCTCCCAGGAGTGGGGAAGGAATGGAGATTTTACAGTATCCTTCCCCTGCCATGCTCACCAAGCCATGTCATGTCCACCAAGCCACACCCTCCAGATCATGCCATGCCCACCAAGCCACGCCCACAGAACTGGTAGTAAAAAAAACTGAATCCCACCACTGATCTGATCCCCAGGGAGTCCTCTGTACATACATTCCATCATCTGATCCTTCACAAGCGCCCCTGACACTAGTGATGTCAAGCTGGCCACGCCCACCCTGGCCACACCTAGCCTGGCCCACCCAAGGTCAAACACAACCCTGATGCGGCCTTCAATGAAATCCCGTTTACCTGCCCTAGAAAGTCAAAACAATGTGGGCTGCCATCCCACAACGTTACTGAAATCTGGGGCTCAGGGGGTCACGCACACCCAGAGCCTGTTCAGTCAGCTGACGTTTTGATGTGCAGCGCAAATCCAAAAGAGGGTTAATTCGGTAAGCCGGTTAAACGCATTGTGTGAACACCGGAGTAGCGTTTCTACGAGGCCCTCCGAGCCAATAAATGAGCAAAGAGAATCCCAGGTTTGAGACGGGCAGCGACACAAGTGGAGGGGTCCTTGGGGCTCTCTGAGCTTACTTGTTTTCTTGCAGACGTTGCAGAGGGTTGGACTAGATGACCTAACAAGGTCCCTTCCGACTCTGTTAATCTGTTAAATTCCCAGCTGCCTGATTTCTAGGGCAGCACCTTCACCACTACACCAAACTACATTACAGAGCCTGTTAGCTTTAGCCAGTTGGGCATACAGACTGCCTCATAAGGGTGGGGGGTGAAAGTTAATTTGGGTTCCTCCTGTTTCCTGTTCCTCCTTTCTCCTAAGGTCTTGTCATGATATGTGGGGAAGACCTTGGGGTTCAGAGCAAGGAAACCCTGCCCAGGAAATGGCCAGAGAAGAGACATCATCGCTGGACAGTGAGAGGGTCAGAAGGGACTGTCCCTAGTTGTCTGAAATAGTGTGGACTTTCCTGCCTAAGCAGGGGGTTGGACTAGAAGACCTCCAAGGTCCCTTCCAACTCTGTTATTCTATTCTATTCTCAAGCTGTAAAGGAGACATTGATAGCACTGCACTTTCAGACTTGCGAGATGCAGTTAATGTGGCTTCACAATAAAGATCAATAAATAAGTCCTGCTTCCTTTTGGATCTACCAGGAAGTGCTAGCAGATCCTTAACTATCCCTTATCTTAACGCCAAGAGGGAAGCAAAGGGTCACACGCAAGGCAAACATTTGGGGATCTGAGTGCCATGGATCAGTTTCTGATGCACTCTTGTGGCAGCAAACTAGCATCCGACACTTAAAATTCTTCTTTATTGATTGATTGGCATTCAGGTACTCACCAGCAATGGGTAGAAAGTTTTTTTTTTTTTGAGGGGTGGGGTGTAAGTGAATTCAGAGGGAGGGGTCAGCCCCTCCCCACCTCCAACCAAGAGCCTGGAATTTAGGAAGAATTTTATTTATTTAAATATTGAAGTTTACTCCTGAAAGAGGAAGAGAGGAACTTGGGTCTACAATGCCCCTGAGATTAACAAAAAGATGACAAGGATACCATTCTGGTTGCATCTGCCTTATAAAGCACAGATAGTCCCTAACTTACAACCATCCATTTAGTGATCGTTCGAAGTTACAACGGCACTGAAAAAAGTGACGTACGGGTATGACCATTTTTCAGACTTATGACTGTTGCAGCATCCCCATAGTCTCGTGATCAAAATTCGGACGCTTGGCATGCATATATTTTTTCCCCGAATGCCATCACTCTGCTAAACAAATAATTCCCTCCACACTGTCCAACTATTTACTAAGTCTGTATTACTATTACCATTAATCTTCTCATCACTCCTTATCACCCATCCCCTCCCACTTGTGACTGTATGACTGCAACTTTGTTGCTTGTATCCTTACGATTTATATGGACTGTTTCCTAGTATGATTTGATTCCAGGGTGGAATTCTACCGGTTTGGACCGGTTCTATAGAACCGGTTATGATGCTGCGCAGTCTGAAAACTGCCAAATTGTGCTCCTGGCTGGCCCCGCCCCTCTCCATCTGCCGCTCCCTTCCCCGCCCAGTCAGTTTTTATTCCGCATGAACAAACATCGTGCGCATGCTCGACGTCGCTGACTGCATTCTCCCCGCCCAATCCCTCCTAAAGGAATTCCTTTTTCTTTTTTTTCCTCCCAACGATCAGCTGTTCCGACAATCAGCTGTGCTGGGATCCCCCTCGCTGTCTTACTGCTTTGCCCAGGAGGCTTCCCTGAGGCCCAGGAGGCAAAAAGGGGCGTGGGAGGGGTTCAAAAAGAAAGAAAGAAGCCACACCTACCCAGTCACGTGGCCACTTCTACCTAACCACTCCCACCTAGCCACTCCCACCTAGCCACTCCCTACAGAACGGTAAAATATTTGCATCCCGCCCTTGATTTGATTGTTTATTTGTACCCTATGACTATCATTAAGTGTTGTACCTGATGATTTTTGACGAATGTATCTTTTCTTTTATATATACTGAGAGCATTTGCACCAAGACAAATTCTTTGTGTGTCCAACCACATTTGGCCAATACAGAATTCTATTCTATTCTATTCACATATAAACAGTTGCAGTATCCTGGGGTAACATGATCCCGTTTTTTGCAACCTCCTAACAAGCAAAGTCAATGGGGAAGCCAGATTCACTTAACAACCATGTGACTTAACTCCACGACTGCCATGAGTCACTTAACAATCATGGCAAGGAAGGTCATAAGACGGAGCAAAAACTCACTTAACAACCGTCTTGCTTAGCCACATAGGCTTTGGGCTCAAATGTGGTCCTAAGAGTCAAGTGATACAAATAATCAGAGTTGGAAGGGACCTTGTAGGTCATCTAGTCCAACCTTCCGCCCAAGCAGGAGATCCTACATCATTTCTGACAAATGGCAGTCCAATCTCTTCTTGAAAGTCTCAAGTGATGGCGCTCCCACAACTTCTGAGGGCAAGCTGTTCCATTGGTTGATTGTTCTCCCTGTCAGAAAATTTCTCCTTATTTCCAGATTGAATCTCTCCTTGTTCAGTTTCCATCCATTATTCCTTGTCGGGCCTACGGGTGCTTTAGAAAATAGCTTGACCCCTTCCTCTCTGTGGCAGCCCCTCAAATATTGGAACTCTGCTATCATGATGTGATGGGGGAAGAGAATCACACCACGTGGGAACTCTAAACTCAAATGAATAAAGTGAATTTTTGCCTAACTTGCCAAGATGGTTACCCCGCCTTGCTATGATTCAAGATGCCATCGAGCTGAAATTTCATTAGGGTAGCTCTTGTTGGATTTGACATTATACAGAGAGTCCTTGCTTTGCAAGAGTTTGTTTTTAGTGACCGTTCAGCACTGAAAAAAGTGACTTATGACCGTTTTTCACACTTACAGCCCTTTGCATGGTCATGTAATCAAAAGTCTGATCCTTGAAAACCGACTCGTATTTATGACGGTTGCAACGTCCCGGGATCCCAAGATCGCCTTTTGCAATCTTCAGTCAATGGGAGAAGCCTTAACAAACCACGTCACTAACTTAACAACTGCAGTGATTCACTTAATGAAGCTTGGCAAGGAAGGGGGTAAAACGTGGCAAAATTCCAAAGTCTCACTTAGCAACAGAAATTTTGGGCTCAAATTGTGGTCGTAACTCAAGGTCTAGGCGTGTAAGGCAAACCAGGTCCTTGAGAAGAATGTAATGTTTAAAGTTGTTTAATATGGGGAGATCAACAACATCCCCTAAATTGGGCAGCGCTCTAGATGCATGGCGCCTGAGTTGTCTCGAAAGGGGAATGATGTATTTCAGAAGGATATTTTTTTATAATAGACTTGTCGGCTGGGGAATTCTGGGAGTCAAAGTCCACACACCAAAAAGTCACCAAGGTGGAGGATTGGCTCTTTATCAATGAAAAAGTCAGGGTTTGGTGCAAAGCCAAGGTTTAATTCATTGTTTTAAAAGTGAGCTTAGGACATCAGCACAAAATGTTACTAGTCGTGTACTCTAGAAAAGTAGATACGTTTTATTGCTTGTTTTTCTCCTTTCTTTTACAGTGTTGTTCTACATCAGTCCTACCTTTGTTCTTTATACCAGAGGTCTCCAACCTTGGTAATTTTAAGACGTGGACTTCAATTCCCAGAATTTCTCAGACAGCTTTGCTGCTGAGGAATTCTGGGAGTTGAAGTCCACAGGTCTTAAAGTTTCCAAGGTTGGAGACCCCTGCTTTATACTATCTAAGCAGACTTCCTTTCACTCTATTCATAAGTTTAGACCTTTTTTTAATATATGTACATTTTTATTTTATACGAACAATCCATCTTCCATTTAAACAGTGTGTGATCTGGATACAAATACCTTGTGCAATAACAATTACAATGTATACATATTCATTGCTTAGTGTTAATACTCTATTCTTTCTGAATACTAATATACATAATATATCTAATTCTTATAACATTCACCATCTTAACATTTTTAATTCTTTTCGCATGTTTACTATTTTTTGCTAGCCTTCTTTAATTTCTAACTTTCATATTTATTCTCCAGCCATTGATAAAATAATTCCCATATCATACAGTATTCAGTTTGTTCCTTCTCTTTAATTGCCAGTGTTAGCCTATTCATTTCTGCACATTCTAATATTTTCCTGATCACATTTTCTTCAGTCAGAATCTCTTCACTTTACCAATTTTGTGCAAACACAAGTTTAGACATTTTTTAAAGGAGTCGTTTGTGGCTCAGCATTAGAATTAAATTAGAATAACAGAGTTGGAAGGGGCCTTGGAGGTCTTCTAGTCCAGAGGTCTCCAACCTTGACAACTTTAAAACTTGTGGACTTCAACTCCCAGAATTCCTCAGCCAACTTTGCTGGCTAAGGAATTCTGGGAGTTGAAATCCACAAGTCTTAAAGTTGCCAAGGTTGGAGATCCCTGTAAATCTAGTCCAAGTCCACCCCCTTGCTCAGGCAGGAAACCCCATACCATTTCAGACAAAGTGTTGTCCAATCTCTTTTTAAAAACTTCCAGTGTTGCAACATTCACAACAAATTGTTCCACTGATTAATTAAATACACTTTAATTGAAAAACCAAAAAGGCAGAAACAAATATGTTCCTGTTATCTGCAGTATATCTGGTCTAGTGAAAAGAAGGTGGCATGATAGCAGTCTTCCAATATTAGAGGGGATGCCAACAAAGAACAGGGGATCAACGTAATCTACAAAACACCTGAAGGTCAGGACATTAAATAATGGAGGGACACCTATCAAGGAAAGATCCAACTTAGAAGTAAGGAGTAATTTCCTGATAATGAGAACAATTAATCAGTGGAACAGCTGATTCTTCTGATGGAGCACAGAAGCTGTGGGTGCTCCATCACTGGAGGCTTTTAAGAAGAGACTGGACGGTCATTTGTCTGAAATGACATAGCTTGAGCAGGGGGCTGGACTAGAAGACCTCCAAGGTCCCTTCCAGCTCTATTGTTTTGTTTAATTAAATTGGTGGACTGAAGGAGTGTATATGCCAAATCACAAACTACATACCCTTATTTTAGTTTAGTTTATGAGTAAATACAGTGTGTGTGTGTGCGTGTGATTGTACTTGTGCTTTCATCAGATCACAAACTACACACCCTCATTTTAGTTTAGCTTAGTTTGTGAGTAAATCCAGTGTGTGTGTGTGTGAGTGTGTATGATTGCACTTGTGCTTTCATTAATAAAATAAATATCAATAGAGATACACAGGTATTCCTTCAAAGCAACAGTGTAGAATAGAATAGAATAGAATAGAATAGAAATAGAATAGAATAACTTTTATTGGCCAAGTGTGATTGGACACACAAGGAATTTGTCTTGGTGTAAATACTCTCAGTATACATAAAAGAAAAGATGCATTCGTTAAGAATTAGAAAGTAATCCAATTGTAATAAAATCAAGAACCAAACTTTTTAACATTTTGCCCAAATAGAATAATAAAGGTTTCTTCCCCCCCCCCCCCCCCCCACTTCCCCAGTGACTTTTTTAAAAAGGAAGGAAGAGCATCCTTTTCCTTTGACTTTGATTTTGGAAAAAGTGCAGAGAAGAGCAACCAAGATGATCGAAAGCCCGGAGACCAAAACGTATGAAGAATGGCTGCAGGATTTGGGGTTGGCCAGTCTAGAGAAAAGAAGGACTAGGACATGATAGCAGTGTTCCAGTATTTGAAGAGCTGCCAGAAAGAAGAAGCGGTCAAATTATTCTCCAAAGCACCAGAAGGCAGGACCAGAAACAATGGATGGAAATTAATCAAAGAGAGAAGCAAGCTGGAATTAAGGAGAAACTTCCTAACAGTGAGGACAATTAACCAGTGGAACCGAAGTTGCCCCCAGAAGTTGTGGTTGCTTCATCATTGGAGGCTTTTAAGAAAAGACCGGACAACCATTTATTTGTCTCCTGCTTGAGCAGAGGGTTGGACTAGAAGACCTCCAAAGTCCCTTACAACTCTATTCTGAATTCAATGCTTCACTGCGGGCGTATTCTTCACGAAGAAGGCAAAAGGACCGGAAACTTGATTAAGGCAGATGGCAAAAACAAAAGGCAATTGGGGGGTGGGGGGGGAAGGAGAAATTTACTTTTGCTCAGCTTCACCCACGAAAGCAAGGGTTCGTCAAGGCTAAACAAACACTTTTTTCTCTCCAGGGATGTAGAAGCCCAACAATGCAAGACAGATTAAGCAGTTGTTGGGCTGATCTATGGCCATTGTTCTCCCATATAATGCTTCTCTCAGCCAGAAATGGGCAAATACATCAGCTGGGTCAGATCAGGCCAGCGTTGAAAAGGGTGCCAAAACTGCCTCCTGTATTCATGGCCCACAGCCTTAACAGGGGGCTGGACTGGATATCCTCCAGGATTCCTTCCGGCCCACTTAACTAGGATACTGTATGCCAGAGCAAGCATTGAAATAGCCCAGTTCAGATAGTCCTTGACTTATGACCACAATTGAGCCCCAAATCCCCAAATGGATTTAATTGAATAAGTCAGTTACTGTATACCAAGAGTCTTCAAACTTGGCAAGTTTAAGACTTGTGGACTTCACTCCCAGAATTCCTGAGCTAACATGACAGGAGCAGGAATTCTGGGAGTGGAAGTCCACAAGTCCTAAAGCTGTCGAGTTTGAAGACCCCTGCCATAGGCATTGAAGATTGGTGGACTTCCACTCCCAGAATTCTTGAGCTAACATGACAGGAGCAGGAATTCTGGGAGTGGAAGTCCACGTCTTAAAGCTGTTGAGTTTGAAGACCCATGCCATAGGCATTGAAGATTGATGGACTTCAACTCCCAGAATTCCTGAGCTAACATGACAGGAGCAGGAATTCTGGGAGTAGAAGTCCACGGGTTCGCTTTAAGGTTCTAGTTTTGACCTTTAGGGCGACCCATGGCATGGGACCAGGTTACCTCCAGGACCGCATTCTGCCAGTGATCTCCAACAGGCCGGTGCGTTCCCATAGAGAGGGTCTGCTCCGGGTGCCGTCGGCCGCTATGTGTCGTCTGGCGGCGCCGAGGAGTAGGGCCTTCTCTGTGGGTGCCCCCGCCCTCTGGAATACTCTGCCACCGGAGCTCCGTACCGGCACGGACCTGAGGGCCTTCAGGCGCGCGTTGAAGACCTGGCTCTTTGAGCAGGCCGGACTGGGCTGAGATGGTTTTAATTCGGTCTCCATCTTATTTAATTTTAAATTGGGGTTTTAAGGGCGGGGGTGGGGTCTTTAGTTTATTAATCAGCCGATATTAATTTAATACTTTTTTAACTTTTGTATTTTTGTGGGGTTTTAGATGGGCTGTACACCGCCCTGAGTCCCTCGGGAGAAGGGCGGTATATAAATTGAATAAAAAAATAAATAAATAAATAAATAAATAAGTCTTAAAGCTGTCGAGTTTGAAGACCCCTGCCATAGACATTGAAGATTGGTGGACTTCAACTCCCAGAATTCCTGAGCTAACATGACAGGAGGAGGAATTCTGGGAGTTGACGTCCACAAGTCTTAAAGCTGTCGAGTTTGAAGACCCCTGCCATAGGCATTGAAGATTGGTGGACTTCAACTCCCAGAATTCCTGAGCTAAGATGACAGGAGCAGGAATTCTGGGAGTGGAAGTCCACAAGTCTTAAAGCTGTCGAGTTTGAAGACCCCTGCCATAGGCATTGAAGATTGATGGACTTCCACTCCCAGAATTCCTGAGCTAACATGACAGGAGCAGGAATTCTGGGAGTGGAAGTCCACAAGTCTTAAAGCTGTCGAGTTTGAAGACCCCTGCCATAGGCATTGAAGATTGGTGGACTTCAACTCCCAGAATTCCTGAGCTAACATGACAGGAGGAGGAATTCTGGGAGTTGACATCCACAAGTCTTAAAGTTGTCGGGTTTGAAGACCCCTGCTGTATAGGATGAGTGCAGCCAGAATGGTAGAGATAGTCCTTGAATTAGGACCACAATTGAGCCCAAAAACCTCTGTTGCTGAGTGAGACTGTGGATATAAGTGAATGTTGCTCCTTTTTACGACCTTCTTTGACACGGTTGTTAAGTGAATCACTGCCGTTGTTCTATTAGAGACATGGTTGTTAAGTGAATCTGGCCTCCCCATGGGCTTTGCTTGTCAGAAGGTCGCAAAAGGGGATCACGTGACCCCGGGGACACTGCAACCGTCATAAATACGAGTCAGTTGCCAATGTCCGAATTTTGGTCATGTGACTCTGGGGAATGCTACAGCGGTCATAAGTGTGAAAAATGGTTATTTGTTCAGTGCCGTTGTAACTTTGAACCGTCATTAAATGAATTGCTGTAAATTGAGGACTACCAGTATATCAGACCAAGCATCAAAATAGCCCAGTATAATTTTTCCTCTTTATATACAGGTAATCCTCAGAAAACAGACAACAGATAATCAGAGTTGAAAGGGACCTGATAGGTCATCTAGTCCAACCCCCCGCCCAAGCAGGAGACCCTACACCATTTCTGACAAATGGCGGTCCAATCTCTTCTTGAAAGTCTCATGTGATGAAGCTCCCACAACTTCTGAAGGCAACTTCTGTTCCATGGGTTGATTGTTCTCCCTGTCAGAAAGTTTCTCCTTATTTCCAGGTTGAATCTCTCCTTGTTCAGTTTCCATCCATTATTCCTTTCTGGCCTTCGGGTGCTTTAGAAAATAGATTGACCCCCTTCCTCCACTCTGTTGCAGCCCCTCAAGTATTGGAAGACTGCTATCCTGTCTCCCCTGGTCCTTCTCTTCCCTAGACTAGCCATGCCCAGTTCCTGCAACCGTTCTTCGTATGTTTTAGCCTCCAGTCCCCTAATCATCCTGGTTGCTCTTCTCTGCACTTTTTCTAAAGTCTCAACATCTTTTTTATAGTGTGGTGACCAAAACTGGATGCAGTACTCTAGGTGTGGTCTTACTAAGGCTTTATAGAGTGGTATTAGTACCTCCCTTAATCTGGATTGTATCCCTATGTTAATGCAACTTAGGATTGCATTGGCTATTTTGGCTGCTGCTGCACACTGCTGGCTCATATTTAACTGATTGTCCACTACGACTCCAAGATCCCTCTCACAGTTACTGCTATAGAGCCTGGTTTCACCCAGTCTATATGTGCACTTTTGGTCCTCGACTTATAACAGTTTGTTTAGTGACCGTTCAAAGTTACAACGGCACCGAACAAAGGGACTTTATGATCGTTTTTCACAGTTATGACTTTTGCAGCAGCCCCCTGATCAGGTGATCAAAATTCGGATGGTTCATATTTACGACCGTCACTGTGTTCCCCAAGTCACGTGATCCCCTTTTGCGACCTTTTGACAAGCAAAGCCCACGGGGAAGCCAGATTCCTTTAACAACTAGGTTACTAACTGATCAACTGCAGTGACTTGCTTAACAACGGAGGCAAGAAAAGTCATAAAATGGGGCGAAACTCACTTAACACGTGTCTCACTTAACAACAGATATTTTGTGCTCAATTGTGCTCGTGAGTCGAGGACTATCTGCATTAACCACCCAAATCCAATGGACTGCTTGTTAAGAAGTATTTCCCAGGGACTCCAGCATTTGAGACAGGAGAAAGAAGGAAAGGGGGAAGGAAAGGAAAGGAAAGGAAGGAAAAGAAAGAAAAGGAAAGCAAGAGAAACTGAAAGAAGGGAAGGGAAAGGGGAGAGGGAAGAGACAGAAAGGAAGGGAAGGGAAGGGAGGGAAGAAGAGGAGAGGAAGGGAAAGGAAAGTGAGAGAGACTGAAAGAAGGGAAAGGAAGGAAAAGGAAGAGAAGGGGAGGGGAGGGGAGGAAAGAAAGCCTCCAGCTTCCTAAAGGCCAGTAATTTCCAACTTGAGTGACTTCCAAAAAGGAATCTGCCATTCCCTGCATTTTGAGCTATGAGATGTCCTTGCAGCCAAAACAAAGCCGTGTCCTCAACAAGCCATTTTTATCCTACGCACACACATGACCTTCTGGAGACATTCCACCGAGACTTTGTATTTCTATAAACTTTTGAATTTCCTCCAGACACCGTGTTCTTTTTATCCTGTGAAAATACCACTTTAATTACCCTGGAAATGTCCTTAAGCTGGTCTAGGGGTTCTTTCTTCTTCTCGTTCTTCGTGCTTTCTTCGTTCTTTCTTTTCTTTCTTTCTTTCTTTCTTCTTTCTTCTTTCTTTCTTTCCTTCTTTTCTTTCTTTCTTTCTTTTTCTTTCTTCTTTTCCCCACCCTCTCTTCCTTCCCGCCCTTTCTTCTTTTTTTCCCTCCCTCCTCCTTTTTTTCTTTTTCCTTCCTTCCCTTCCTTCTCTCTGTCTCTTTTCCTTCCTTCCCTCCCTCCCTTCCCCCTCCTTCCTTTCTCTGCCCTTTCCTTTCCCTTCCCTCCCTTTCTTCTTCCTTCCCTTTCTTCTTCCTTCCCTTCCTTTCCCTTCCCTCCCTTTCTTCTTCCTTCTCTTCCTTCTTCCTTCCCTTCCTTTCCCTTTCCTCCCTTTCTTCTTCCTTCCTTCCCTTCCTTTCTCTGCTTTTCTTCTTCCTTCCCTTCCCTCTTTTTCTTCTTCCTTCCCTTCCCTTCCCTTCTTCCCTTCTTACTTCCATTGCATTCCCTTCCCTTTCCTGCCTCTTGCCTGGTTTGCTAATCTAAAGATGGTTGTTTCCCTTTATTTCTGCTGGCTGCTTTGCCAGGACAAGATGTCCTTCACCCAGGGCAGAAGACAAACCAGCGCCTGGAACAGGGGTTGTGTTTTCAGAAATTATGTGTACCAGGATGTTGCAGGCATCAGTGATGTATCCTCCCCCCCCCTTACAATCTTTTATTTTCAATCTACTTCTAAATAGCTGGGAAACGCAAGCTAATTTTGCCTCATCTTTTGTCTTTCTTCTCCATTCTGTATTCTTTTACTGGTTTTTTTCTTCCTACTAGAATACGAGTCCTCTCATCTTCAATCTATAAACACCCTTTTAGGAATTTTTTTGTTAAATTATGTTCATCTATTTTTTTATTTCCTTTTATATAAATTTTATTTACTATTATTATTTAGTTTTATTTACTATTATTATTAATTCTCCCATCCTTCCTTTCACCCATCTCCTCCCACTTATGACTGTATGACTGTAACCTTGTTGCTTGTATCCTTGTTTTATATGGACTGTTTCCTAGTATGATTTGATCGCTGATTGTACCCTATGACTATTATTAAGTGTTGTACCTGATGATTCTCGACTCTTGATGAATGTATCTTTTCTTTTATGTACACTGACAGCATTTGCACCAAGACAAATTCCTTGTGTGTCCAATCACACCTGGCCAATAAAGAATTCTATTCTATTATATTCTATTCCTATCCTATTCCTATTCTATTCTATTCTTATTCTATACCTATTCTATTATATTCCTATCCTA
Organism: Bungarus multicinctus; assembly: GCA_023653725.1. NCBI lineage: Eukaryota > Metazoa > Chordata > Lepidosauria > Squamata > Elapidae > Bungarus > Bungarus multicinctus. The sequence continues at coordinate 9,297,991 of CM042844.1, forward strand.
TTCTTATTCTTATTCCTATTCCATTTCCATTTTCATTATCAATTCCAATTCCAATTCTACTCTACTCTACTCTACCCTACCCTACTCTACTCTATTCCATTTCATTCCCAATTCCCAATTCTATTCCTGTTCTTATTCCTATCCTATTCTATTCCTATTCCCATTCCATTTCTATTCCTATTCCTATTCTATTGAAATATAAACATACATACATACATACATACATATATACAAACATACATACATTAAATAAGATAATGCAGATTTTAATATCAAGTAATTAGGTAAAGATTGTAACTATTATATAACTATTACTTTGATGTTAATTGGTGCATTTTTTCATTTTCTTTTTACAGTACATTCAACATAAAACACAGAATATCAGAGTTGGAAGGGATGCCCACTAAACAAATAGTTGTAACTCAAGGACTTTCTGTCTTTGCATCTTATTTAGAGCCAGAGGTGAACTGAGAAGGCCTAAATATTTTCTTCCAACTCTATGATCCAATGATTTTATATGATTCGATGAGCTACTCAAATGGCACAATTGTCCCTCCTCCATCACGTATAAACACAGAATGGAACCAAGGTGGGCTTTCCAAGGGGGAAAAAATGCTATTTGTCTTGAACACCGATCTGGTTTTCAAAGAATGGAGTACGGCCACAGAACTCCTCCGCCAGAATACAGGCTTACAACAGTTCATTTAGTGACCATTCAGAGTTACAATGGCACGAAGGAAAGTGATTGACAACTGTTGCAGCATCTCCAGGATCAGGTGATCAAAATTCAGATGCTTGGCAACTGACTCGTCTTTATGACCGCCGGTAGCGTCCTTTCTAACAAGCAAAGAAAAAACAAAAAAAACCCAAGCTGAGCTTGTCGTATCAGAAAGGTCGGCAGTTTGGCGGTTCGAATCCCCAGCACCACGTAACGGAGTGAGCTCCCATTACTTGTCCCAGTTTCTGCCAACCTAGCAGCTCGAACGCATGTAAAAAAAATGCAAGTAGAAAAATAGGGACCCTTTTGGTGGGAAGGGAACAGCATTCTGCGCGCCCTCGAAGGCGTTTAGTCCTGCCGGCCACATGACCACGGAGACGTCTTCGGATGGCACTGGCTCTTCGGCTTTGTCACGGGGATGAGCAGCGCCCCCTAGAGCCGAAAACGACTAGCACGGATGTGCAAGGAAGGGAACCTTTACCTATCAAGCCAAGTCCACGGGGAAGCCAGATTCGCTTAACAACCGTCTTGCTAACTTATCAACTGCAGTGATTCACTTAACAACTGAGTTACTAACGTAACAACTGCAGTGATTCACTTAACAACCGTGGCAGGAAAGATTGTAAAAATGGGGCAAAACTCACTGAACAAAAGTTTCCCTTAGCAACCCAAATGTTGGGCTCCTTTGCGGTTGTAAGTTGAGGACTACCCATACCTAAGAAGAACATCCCACGACCGGTGGCTACAGTTTGACCTCTGAATCCCAGAGACTCGGAATACAGAATAACAGAGTTGGAAGGGACCTTGGAGGTCTTCTAGGCCAACCCCCTGTTTGTGTAAGACACCCTATGACAATGGTGCCAAACCTTTTTCGGCTCCCCTGCCGATAGTTGCGCGCACGCTTGTGCTAGCACCCAGAAGGCAATGCGTGCTGGCCCCCCCCACACACACCCTGTGTGCTGCGCCCCCCCACATGCCACACAAATGTGCATGTGCACACGATCCCTCCCGTGTGCCATCCATCTGCGCATGCACGTGCAATCCCTCTGCACACCGTGCATCTCTGCGCATGCGCGCAGGTCTCCCACGTCCCCACCACTCCCCATGGCGCATGCGCACCAGATACCCAACAATCAGCTGTTGGGCAGCAGCGTGCACGCATGTGCAGTGTGGTTCTTCCAGGTGAGCTCTCACATGCCAGGGGAAATGGCTCTGCGTGCCACTTCCGGCATGCGTGGCCTAGGTTCACCATCACGGCCCTGTGATATTCCAGACGAATGGCCGTCCAGTTTCTTCTTAAAAACCTCCCGGGTGGGAGCAATCTGGGATACCCGTCTCATCCATGCCTGCGTTCTCTGTTGTGGGGTCCAGAAGGACCCCAGATCTCTGCTGATTCCGGTGTTTTTATATTTCCTTTCTTGACCCACAACGATCTGTGCCCTCCTCAGGGTGTGACTTTGATTTCAACAGCCCCGCTGGCCTTTGCAATGAAGCCGTTCGCTTGTTTTCCAGCAACAACGGCTTGAAACAACACGGCCCAGCAAGAATTTGGGAATTGCTGACCTCAGTGGAGAAAGCAGCATGGCCGGAGGGTGAGTGGGTGGGGTGGCTGGCCTTCTGCCTAAGGAGGAGGAAGCTGGGAATACACGTCTAACGCTGGATCTCTGAAGCTGGAGGAAAAGCAAAATGCAGACTTGAGTTTCAGGTGTAGAGGAGTGTGTAGGGATGTATTTGACTGTGGGGGTGATGGGAATAAGATTTAGGCCAGGGTTGTCCATACTTGGCAACTTTTAACGCCTGTGGACTTCAACTCCCAGAATTCCCCCATCCAGCCATGATGGCTGGGGAATTCTGGGAGTTGAAGTCCACAAGTCTTCAAGTTGCCAAGCTTGAACACCCCTGATTTTGGATTGGAACATTCCGTAATGGAAAATTTTGTGCACCTTTGTGGAAAACTCACAACACTGGGCTGTATCCGCAAGGCCCAGAGCGAGTATTCAGCAGGTTCTGATCAGTTCTAGAGAACCAGTAGCAGAAATTTTGAGTAGTTTGGAGAACTGGCAAATAGTACATCTCACTGGAGATTTTACAGTATCCTTCCCCTGCCACGCCCACCAAGCCACACCCGCTGAACCGGTAGTAAAAAAAAATTGAATCCCACCACTGATAAGGCTACTTTAAAAATTGGGAGAAGAACGGAGTCCACGTTAGGAATGTTATAGATGGTGATCAGTGGTGAGATTCAAATTTTTTTACTACCGGTTCAGTGGGTGTGGCTTGGTGGGCGTGGCAGGGGAAGGATACTGCAAAATCCCAATTCCCTCTCTACCCACTAACCTGCTTTCCAGCTCCGTTCTCCTGTGCAGGACAACCAAAGAAGACCCAGCCAATCAGCTGGGACTCGGGAGGCGGAGAATAGATGGAGGCGGGGCCAGTCAGAGGTGGTATTTGCCGGTTCTCTGAACTACTCAAAATTTCCGCTACCGGTTCTCCAGAGCTGGTCAGAACCTGCTGAATACCCACCTCTGATGGTGATCAGATAACTGTAGGATGCTGTAACCATTGTAAATACATGCTAATTGCTGCGACGGTCATAAGTGTGAGGACCAATTTTAAATCACTTTGGGGGCATCATAACTTCCAACGGTCGGTAAATGAATGGTTGTAAGTCAAGAGGTTGTAAATCAAGGAGTGTAGATTTAATAAATCTGGATTCTGCTTTCTGCAATCGAGAGAACCTCCTGCAAAGCTCAAGAAAAGGGCTGTGAGCTGATAACACTGTTTGGATTCATCTATGGCCAGGCATCTCCAAACTTGGCAACTTTAAGACTTGAGGACTTCAACTCCCCAAATGCCCCAGCCAGTGTGGCTGGCTGGGGAATTCTGGGAGTTGAAGTCCACAAGTCTTCAAGTTGCCATGCTTGAAAAACCCCTGCTTTAGGCTATAATAGAGACGTGAGATTGGAGGTTAATGGACAAACAGCTGTGAGGGAAAAAAAGACCCGAGACTTTGTTTTTCTACAAGATAAACTGCGAGATTATTGCATGCCCCAAAATGGAAAGATTTGGCACTACCCACAAAGGAAGAATGACGATGATCAAACTTGCTGAAATGGCTAAATTATCTTCTTTGACCAATAAAAGGCTCTATCTCAGTTTATTGCTGTCTGGAAACCTGTCATAGACTTTTTGTCCAAAACAACAATAACAAAAAAAAGGAATTTATGATTTATCATTTTAATGCTTAGACAGGATTATAGAAAGTTACCTTGTAATCCTAGAGGCAGAGGTAAATTTATAGTTGTACCTATAACTGCGGTAAAGATTGGAGGTTGTTTCTTTCTATCTTTTTTTCTTTCTTTTCTATTTTTCTTGTTCCTTTCCCTCCCTTTTTTTGCAGTTTCAGCTTTCTCTTTGATTTCCTTCTCACTTTAGCCTGCATTAAGTTTTTATCTTCTTTAAACAAAAACCTTCAATAAAATTATTATTTTTAAAAAAAATCTAATCTATTTCTATCTTTTTTTCTTTCTTTTCTATTTTTCTTGTTCCTTTCTCTTTTTTGCAGTTTCAGCTTTCTTTCTCACTTTAGCCTGAATTAAGTTTTATCTTCTTTAAACAAAAACCTTCAATAAAATTATTTTTTTAAAAAAAATCTAATCTATTTCTACCTTTTTTTTCTTTCTTTTCTATTTTTCTTGTTCCTTTCTCTCTCTTTTTTGCAGTTTCAGCTTTCCTTCTCACTTTAGCCTGCATTAAGTTTTTATCTTCTTTAAACAAAAACCTTCAATAAAATTATTTTTTTAAAAAAATCTAATCTATTTCTATCTTTTTTTCTTTCTTTTCTATTTTTCTTGTTCCTTTCTCTCTCTTTTTTGCAGTTTCAGCTTTCCTTCTCACTTTAGCCTGCATTAAGTTTTTATCTTCTTTAAACAAAAACCTTCAATAAAATTATTTTTTAAAAAAAATCTAATCTATTTCTATCTTTTTTTCTTTCTTTTCTATTTTTCTTGTTCCTTTCTCTCTCTTTTTTGCAGTTTCAGCTTTCCTTCTCACTTTAGCCTGCATTATTTCTTTAAACAAAAACCTTTAATAAAATTATAATTTAAAAAAAAAACTAATGAATTTTACAGAATAGGCTTAATCAGATCAGGAGACGATCTAACAGGGGGATTCACCTCACCTGCTAAGTTTGGCTTGCATTAACTTGGACGGGGGATTTTTGGGAGCTGTGTAGATCCAGTCCCTTTTTTTTTCATTTATGGTTCAATAAATTTTTTGACTTTAAAGCTCCAAATGAAGCTTTGTTGTTGTTTTTTTTCCCCTTGGCAGGCAAACCCCAGCGGGAGCCCTGTTTTGTCGGCACCTCACAAAGGCTCGATACATCCAAAAGCAGGAATTTTATTTCCTCTAAAGTGATCTTTCAAGAGGACTGAAGGTCTTAGGTTGGCCAAATATTTACAAGGTTTCTCTCCTGTAAAGCAGAGATCTTGAAATGTGGTAACTTTAAGACTTGCAGACTTCAACTCCCAGAATTCTTCAGCCAGCCCTGAGGGCTGAGGGATTCTGGGAACGGAAGTCTGCAAATCTTAAAGCTGCCAATTTTTGGCGTCCTCTGCAATAAAGGTTGACCAAGGAGCTTGAGCCAATGGGCATTGTAGTTTAAAACATCTAGACTAGAAGACACTGGTTGCCTGCTCCTAACCTAAATATATGTCTCTGAACCTACAATTTAGGATGAAGTATAACATGCTTATGTGTTACATCTGCATTTCATGTTTAGCTGGGGAGCTCAATCTATATATACAGTATATAAAAGTGAAATACCAGTCACGCATCATCACAATATCTCCAGAATCGTAAAACCTACAAACTTGAAATTTGGCACTTATGTTCCTCTTGGCTTCTAGGTGCTTACTAAGAAAGAATTTTTCAAAATGACCATCAGAGCATTAGTATTTCATATATATTATTATTAACATGCTCTGATGCTAAAGGAGTTCTATTCCCTCTCCCAGAGGTGGTATTCAGCAGGTTCTGACCAGTTCTGGAGAACCGGTAGTGGAAATTTTGAGTAGTTCGGAGAACTGGCAAATACCGCCTCTGACTGGCTCCACCCCCATCTATTCTCTGCCTCCCGAGTTGCAGCTGATTGGCTGGGTCTTCTTTGGTTGCCCTGTACAGGAGTATGGAGCTGGAAAGCAGGTTAGTGGGATGAGGAAGGAATGGGGATTTTACAGTGTCCTTCCCCTGCCACGGCCACCAAGCTACGCCCACAGAACCGGTAGTAAAAATATTTGAATCTCACCACTGGACTAGGTAGTCTAGGACCTGACTCCAACACCTTCATGGCTACCTCATGCTGGCCCTTCTTTTCTTGTACAGCCAGGAGATTTTGCATGGACCTAGTAAACTTGTTGTGTGAACACACAGCCCATGGATGCACTTGGGGAGCAAGAGAGGATGAATGCCAAATGGAAAAATAGAAATATTCCCTTAGAATGTGAAGTGATGAAAGAAAATATTGATTTGTGCAGAAATGGATAGATGGACGTTGGGATTGAAAAACAAAGGTGAGACAGAATATCATGAGATAGGAAATAAATTTTATCAATGGTTGGAATTGAAAGGAGGGATCCAGAATAAAAAAAAATAACTAGGATTCATAGAATGGAGAGTTGAGGTTATGTATGTAATCATAACTGAATAGAATAGATAAGACAACAGTAAAAATAATAATAATTAATTTTAATTAATTTAATAAATTGATTTATAAATAAATCATAATCTCATCTGTATTATACAGATGAGATTATGATTTCTTTATAAATGTATATACTGGATAGACTAACTGTATAAAGGCAGCAATGTATATATGATATTTGATACTTTAGCATGTAAGGCAAGGACGATGCCAGGACAGTTTCACTGTGTCCAATGTTTTAATGTGTAATTAATAAAATTTATTTTTAAAAAAGAGAGAGAGAGAATGAATGCCTATTCAAGCTAGCTAACCATGATCCAATTGCCGTTCATTTAGAATCCGGATTTCAAGATCTGGCAAAGGAAGCCGCTAAAATGCAGCCGTGAGGATTTTAATTTTGATTTTATTTATTTACTTGTACAGCACCTTCCTTATTTTTTATAAACAACTCAAGGTGGCGAACATATCCAATCCACCTTCCCCCTCCTATTTTCGCCACAATGACAACTCTATAAGGTGAGCAGGAGAGGGACACGGTGGCTCAGTGGCTAAGACGCTGAGCTTGTCGTATCAGAAAGGTCGGCAGTTTGGCGGTTCGAATCCCCAGCGCCGCGTAATGGAGTGAGCTCCCGTTACTTGTCCCAGTTTCTGCCAACCTAGCAGTTCGAAAGCATGTAAAAATGCAAGTAGAAATATAGGGACCACTTTGGTGGGAAGGGAACAGCGTTCCGTGGGCCTTCAGGCATTTAGTCATGCCAGCCACATGACCACGGAGGCGTCTTCGGACAGCGCTGGCTCTTCGGCTTTGAAACGGAGATGAGCAACGCCCCCTAGAGCTGGAAACGACTAGCATGTATGTGCAAGGAGGAGAATCTTTACCTTTACTTAAGGTGAGCAGGGCTGAGAGGGAGTGACAGGCCCAAGACCACCCAGCTGGCTTTCATGCCTAAGGCAGGATTAGAACTCACAATCTCCCACTCGACTTACAACAGTTCATGTAGTGACAGTTTAGCAAGTTACAGAGGTGCTGAAAAAAGTGACTTATATGACCATTTTTCACACTTACGACTGTTGCCACATCCCCCTCATGGTCACGCGATCAAAACTCACATACTTGGCAACCGACTCATATTTATGACCGTCGCAGTGTCCCAGGGTGACACGATCCCCTTTTGCGACCTTCTGACAAGCGAAGTCAATGGGGATTCACTTCACAACGGTGTCTCTAACTTTTAAAAGGTGCGGTGATTCACTTAACAATGGTGGCCAGAAAGCTCATAAAGTAGGGCACAGCTCCCTTCACAAAGGTCTCGCTTAATAGCAGGAAATGTGGGCTCAATTGTGGTCATAGGTCGAGGACTACCTGTGCCTGACAGGTTTTTGGTTTTTTTTGATCCCGTAATCATGGGGATGCTGCCACAGTTGTAAAGGTGAGAAAACGTGAACTTATGTGAAATGTGAATAAGTCCCTATTTTTTTCAATGCCATTGTAACGTTGGTCACTAAACGATTGGTTGTAAGTGGAGGGCGGCCTGTAAATAAACCCACAATTGGGGAAAGAGGTGAACGGCCGACTCCCAGCTCCCAGGCCCACTTGTTTGTGTGTCCAAGGTTACCAAATACAAGCGAATCCATCCAGGACAGAAATCTGAGTCACGCTGAATTGATCCAACAAATCTGGGCTGCTTTAAGCAGTCCCAATCCCTGCCTGGGAACAACAGGAGCTTGTCAGGTTTAATCCAAGCAGACCAGGAGCCCTGCTGGTTAGAAATACTTGATCTCCCTGCATGATCCTTCGTTTGCAGACTCAGGGCCTTTCAAACTTTCCATTTTTCCAGGCAGATTTCCCATAAAAATACTGCGCAGGTGGGAGGAAACAATACTGTCCTAACCAGGGGGATGGAGGAAAATGAGACCTGGCTGAGCTGTGCAATCGTTACACAGAACAGGAGGCTCCAAGCTTAGCAAGTTTAAGACTTGTGCATTACAACTCCTAGAATTCCCCAGCTGGCTGAGGACTTCTGGGAGTTGAAGTCCACAAGTCTTAAAGTAGCCATATTTGGTGACCCCTGAAGACTTGTGGACTACAACTCCTAGAATTCCCCAGCCGGCTGAGGACTTCTGGGAGTTGAAGTCCACAAGTCTTAAAGTAGCCATATTTGGTGACCCCTGAAGACTTGTGGACTACAACTCCTAGAATTCCCCAGCTGGCTGAGGACTTCTGGGAGTTGAAGTCCACAAGTCTTAAAGTAGCCAAGGTTGGAGACCCCTGATATAGAAGGCAGAAAGGGCCTTTGCCAAGTGCTCTCTGTAGAAAAGGATGGCAGGGCTAGAAATTCTGTCTTGCCTCCATCCAGTTTCTGAGTGCAGAACTTCTAAGTCATCCATCTGGGGGCAAATAAAAATGCAATGTTCACCAACCTTGGCAACTTTAAGATACCTGGACTTCAATTCCCAGAACTCCCCAGCCAGCATGGCTGAATAGGGAATTCTGGAGTTGAAGTCTATGAACAGGTAGTCCTGGACTTACAAATGTTTGTTTAACAACTATTTGTAGCGTCCCAAAGGTGCTTTTTTTTAGGAGGCAACTGGTATTTCCGGAAGGCCTGTTTTTTGGCCTCCCGAGGCTGAAGAGGCTTCCCTTGAGCCTCCGGGAAGGCAAAAATGGCCTCAAACAGGCAGAAAATCAGCTGGGAATCGCACGCATGCACAGTACAGGTAAGTTTGGCTGGGGCTTGCATGCCCGCACAAATGACTCTGCGTGCCACCTGTGGCATGCATGCCATAGGTTCACCATAACAGTCCTAAACCCTAAATCGAAATTTATGAAATTCAGTGGTTGGACTTTTCAGAAATTAAGGCAAAACCTAATCAACCCTGTTAGGGCTTAACCACCTAAAATGCTTAACCAGGTAAGTCAAAGAGTAATAGACCTCCATGGTCCCTTCCAAGTCTTCTTTTCTTGTTTCTCTTCTGGTTTTTTTTTTTTACAATTTTTAATGGGGAAGGGGGGGAGTGTGGAATTGTTGAAGGAATGTGAAGAAGATAGGAACCATTAAGGGATAAACTCAGTTTTGGAAAACTGGAAAGTTGAAGAGTAACACTTTCAATAGCTGCACTTTGATGTTGTTTGGTTAAGTTTCAAGACTCGGTTATTATCCTCTATAACAATAAAGTAGCATTCCTGGGATACTTGTGGAGTCTTATTTCCTGATTTAGCTTACTTCAAAGTGTTGACAGTCTTTAATATAGGTAATCCTTGACTTACAAAAGTTCATTTAGAGAGTGTTCGAAGTTTACAAAAAAAGTGACTTGTGACCGTTTTTCACACTTACGACCGTTGCGGCATCCCCATGGTCACGTGATCAAAATTCAGACGCTTGGCAAACTGATCCCCTTTTGTGACCCTTCTAACCAGCAAACTCAATGGGGATTCATTTAACAACTGTGTGACTAACTTAACCACTGCAGTGATTCACCGTGGCAAGGAAGGCTGTAAGATGGGGAAAATTTCACTTAACAAATGACTCACTTAGCAACAGAAAGTTGGGCTCAATTGTGGTCCTAATTCGAGGACTACCTATAGTCTAGTGATAATTCTCAACCCAGGAATTTTAAGATGAGTGAACTTCAACCCCCAGAATGCCTCAGGCAGCATGGCTGGCTAGGGAATTCTGGGAGTTGAAATCCACCCGTCTTCAAGTTCCTAAAATTGAGAAACATTGGCTTAGTCCAGTGGTGACTAACCTCTTTCGGCTCCCGTGCCGACAATTGCGCAGCTTCAAGCAGTAGCCAAGCTATATTGGTTGTGTGAACGCAAGCAATGGGTAAATCCACCCTTCCTGGCATCCCAGCAGAGTAACAGACATCACCCAAGAATTGGAAGTCAGTGCCTTTCTCTTTCTTTTTTCTTCTTCTCCCAATACACTACATCCCTTCTTTCTCCCTCCCTCTCTCTTTACTTTTTCATGCCTTTTTTTTCTTTGTATTTTATACTTGGATAAACTAATAAAAAGTTAAATGTACATACAGGAAGACACAACGTGGTAACACTGCATCACTGATTTGATTTCTAAGGTACCCCTCGACAGATGACATACGTCTCTGGGCAGCAAACAGAACGTTATAAACAACAAAAATATTAGCAAAAAACTAATCACACCTGGGTCAGCGCACATGTCTATATCAATAATGCTTTCAAAACAGATTGATCTAACTTCCTGGCCCAATGCCTGGACAGAAAGCCAAGTTTTTAATGCCTTATGGAAGGCGATCAGGCCCAGGGACATCTGAATTTCAAGGGTCATTCTGTTCCACATCTCAGTGGAATAACAGAATAACAGATCTGTTACAGGACCTTGGAGGTTTTCTAATCTAGGGGTCACCAACCTTTTGGATCTCAGGGACCACCAAACTCAAAATGTTAAATCTCGAGGACCAGAGACGCTGGGAAAATCCCCCCAAAAAGTCTGTAGGAAAATCCCCCACCCTGTTTTCCTACGGACTGATCGTTCTTTATTTGGGATCGCACGTTACTGTCTCCAGCTCCGTTCTCGAGGTGAGTGGGGGAGAGAGAGAGACTTTTGGCTTCGTGCAAGGAAAGCAGCAGAAGCAGCAGAGAAGTCTTTCTTTCTCTCCCCCAAACTCCGCCAGAAATGAATCTTTGCCGGCGCAGCCTCTTGGAGCAGGAGGCCTTGCAGGGTCCCAAAGACTCACTTCTGGCGGAGTTTGGGGGAGAGAAAGAAAGACTTTTGCTGCTTTCTTTGCATGCAGCCAAAAGCCGAAGAAGAAAGAAGCGGAAAGAAGCAGCCCAGTGGCCAGGCCAGGCACATGGGGTGAGTGGGGCAAGTTCCCCCCTCTCTGCCCTTTCCCCCCTCCCCTCACTACCTCGTGTTGTTTGCAATGGAAGTGACGCAAGCCTTGTCTTCATGCAGGCCATGTGGGTGGCGCAACCTTGTGTTCCTGCCTAGCCTGGATTAATTGCTTTGGGGGGTGACATTTCTCTACGGACCTTCAAAATTTTTTCACAGACCACCAGTGGTCCCCAGCCCACTGGTTGGAGACCACTGTTCTAGTCCAACCTCTGATTCAAACAGGAAACCCAATGCTACTCTGGACAAATGGCTGCCCTTGGTCACCTTCAGTGATGGGAGCATCTACAACTTCTGAAGGCAACTCTGTTTTTGTTGCTCCCTTCTGGGAGGAGGTTTCGAAGTATCTACAGCAGGTCACTTTTTTCCATTCTGAACAGTCACTGAACAAATGGTTGTAAGTCAAGGACTACTTGTGTGGGAAGAAAAACGTAAAACCTCCCTACAGCATATAAAATATAATATGCATTGTTCGCATAGGATCTGTTTGTTTCCGGGCTTTTTGGAGGAAAAAATATCTCCAAGTAGTTAGCAATTTTCTTTTCCAAGCTCTTGAGATATACTTATTGCCAGCATTTCTCAACCTTTGCAAACTGAAGATGTCTGGACTAATTCCCAGAGTTCCCCAGTCAGCATGGAATTCTGGGAGTCGAAGTCCACCCATCTTAAAGGATGTTGGCTGGGGGAATTCTGGTGTTGGGAGTCCATGCATCTTAAAGTTGCCAAGGTTGAGCAGTTGCCAAAGGCTGGATTAGTCTATTACAGATTAACAGAGTTGGAAGGGACCTGGTAGGTCATCTAGCCTGCCCACCCCACAACCAAGCAGGAAATCCTACACCATTTCTGACAAATGGCAGTCCACTCTCTTCTTGAAATCTTCCAGAGATGAAGCTCCCACAACTTCTGAAGGCAACTTCTGTTCCATTGGTTGTTCTCACGGACAGAAAATTCCTTCTTATTTCCAGGTTGAATCTCTCCTTGTTCAATTTCCATTCATTATTCCTTGTCTGGCCTTCAGGTGCTTTGGAAAATAGCTTGACCCCTTCCTCCTCTCTGTGGCAGCCCCTCAAATATTGGAAGACTGCTATCCTGTCTCCCCTGGTCCTTCTCTTCGCCAAACTAGCCAAGCCGAGTTCTTGCAACCGTTCATCGTAGGTTTTAGCTTTTATAGTTCAGGGTCTTTTGCAAAGCCCCCAAAACCACTAATTCGCTGTTAAACCAACTGTCTTTTGAAGACCTCACCTTAGTCTTCTCTGTCTTGACTCCATCTTGGGTCTAAGACAGAGGTGCTTCTGCTGATGAGGAAGAAACCCTCAAGAACATGTTGTGCAAGACTGCGAAATCAGGAAAAAAACAACAACCACTGAGCAGAGAGAGAGAGAGAGAGAGAGCATAAAATCCCAGAGTCATAAAAAGAGATTAACCCGCAGACTGCTTGTTGGTGATAAGAAAAAGATACCAGAGAAAAGATCAAGGTTATCTATCAAGTGGCAAAACTTGAATGGCTGAGAAAGGATCTTGGGTGGAAGAAGGAAGAACAGAGTGTGCATCAGCCTAGAAGGTAAACCACCCAAATAAAAGTAGTTTTCTTGGAAAAACACACAAGAGAACCAAAGGGCAGGATTAAAAGAAGAGCCAGGCAATCGCGGGGCGATTTTCTTTAAACAACATTGATCTGTTTTCATATTTGCACGCTGAACTTAACGCAAAACCGGGTTTATACGGTTTACCGCTGCTGCAAACTGAGACAGTCTCGAACAAATAACATTCCTAGATGGGGATGTGCAGCTTTCTTGGTGACTACACAAGAGTTTGCTGTCCCTCTTTTCAGTGGTTTCTTAACATCCAGGCCCCTGAGCATGCGGTCCTAAATTTTTCTGGTGTTCTCCTATTTAAAAGCAGCCGTTGGATTGTCATAGAGGCCATTTTCAGGGCTGGGCTGCTGTGGGTTCTCAGGGGTTCAGGAGAGCCCCTAGCTATGATTCTGTGCAGTTTGGAGACTATATATTATAAACAATAATGCAAAGGTAACGGTTAATGGAGAATTGACGGGAACAAAATCATATTGAGAAAGGAACAAGGCAAGGGTGTCCTTTGTCGCCATTGTTATTTGTATTAACACTAAAAGTGCTAAATAGAAATATTGGGAAAAGACAAGGAGATAAAAGGGGTGGAAATAAGAAAAGAGGAGGTATAAATTGCAGATAATTTAGTTTTTATATTGGAAGAACCCACAGGGACAGGGATCCAAGTTAAGAAATAAAATAGAGGACTATGGGAAAATGGCAGGATTGAAGATAAACAAAAGGAAAAGTAAGATATTGATAAAAAATATAGGAGAACCCCCGAATCCCATTCTGGGCTGGCCCCGCCCACCTCACCCCGTCCCTCCCAGGAATCCCCATGTGGCCCATTTTGGATGCAGGTAAGGGCAGGGCATGCGCAGAGGCTCGGGGAGGGAGAAAAATGGGCCTCCCGGAACTTCGGGAAGGCCGGAAATGGGCCCGTTTCTAGTTTCCATGGAGCCTCCGGAGAGCGGGGAGGCCATTTTTGCTCTCCCGGAGGCTCAAGGAAAGCCTCTGGAGCCCATTTTTCAACAGGGGGAGGGGGGGAAGTAATAATACTCTCAAAGCAGAAATCATCCAATCTCTACAACAGGGTTGGTCAATCTTGGGCACTTTAAAGACACGTAGACTTCAACTCCCAGGATTCTCATTGAATTCTTTAGAGTCACTTCTAATCAAAGCAAACACTGTTCACCAACTTCGGTATGTTGTGAGAAATGCAACCCCTTGTCTTCTGCTGGACCTAGTTAAGCTGTTTTTTTTTTCCTTCTAACAATTTTTAGGAATTTTCTAGCAATTTTCCCACAATTGCAGGGTCTGCTTTTTTTTCTTTTTCAGGCCAACTGAGGGTTGATCCATTTGTTGCAACAGGAATTGATAGACCGGGTTGTCAACCAAACCTGATGGGTTAAGAGAGAATGATTGGCCCAAAGTCACCCAGTCGGTCTTCCATGCCTAAGGCGGGACTAGAATTCAGAAGCTCCTGGTGATTGGACAAAGTCAACCTGCTGGCTTTCATGCCTAAAGGCAGGACTAGAACTCACAGACACCTGGTGAAAGGTTCATAGTCAACCAGCCACCTTTCATGCCTAAGGTGGGACTAGAACTCACAATCTCCTGGTGATTGGCCCAAAGTCATCTGGTTGGCTTTCATGCTTAAGGCGGGACTAGAATTCACAGTCTCCTGGTGTTTGGACAAACTCAACCAGGCATCTTTCATGCCTAAGGCAGGACTAGAACTCACAGGCACCTGGTGAAAGGTTCATAGTCAACCAGCCAGCTTTCATGCTTAAGGTGGGACTAGAATTTACAGTCTCCTGTTGATAGACCCAAAGTCAACCAACCACCTTTCATGACTTAAGGCGGGACTAGCACTCTCCTGGTTTCTCACCTGGTGCCTTAACTAGAGCTGGTTCTCACCCAGTGGATCATATCTTGGAGTACAAATGAAGAGATCAGGAGCAGAACTTCAGATGGAAAATGTGAATCAATAATTCACAGTTCTCTCTATTGGGAATTGAAGATAATCAGTAGGTTGGCAGGTCTTTCAAGTATCTCCAGAAGGACTACAGCAGAAGGACGGGGAGGCAGCTAAGTTCTCATGACCCCCCCTGCTCTAACCACTAAATTTGGTTGTCTCTCCGCAAGAAAAACTAACAAAAAGATCTTGGCAGAAGAACATGGGCATCTTGGTGTCCCGAGCTAGCTCAGGGTTAAATAAGGTCCACAAAGATTTCCTAAAATCATTCTCAAAGGCTTCCAGAGAGGGAAGCTTGTTTAATTGTAAGTTTCAAGCTTCAGTTGCTAACTGAAGTTTCACATTTCAATTGCCAACTACACTTTCAGTTCTGTCCAGGAAGCCCAGATAAATTTCCCAACCACCAGCAGAATCTGTAGCTCACAGATGCACAATGACCTGAGTTCCAGCACACCCACGAAGGGCTCGATTACGGTAACATTCCCAGGGTAAAGTCAACCTTGCAAAAGGGCCCCAGGAATCAAAGCTTTTCCCTAAGAATTCTATCTTTGAAGAAATCTTTCAAATGCTAACCAAGCGTCACTATTTTAAACCTCCTTTCCTAATGCAGGCAGTCCTCAACTTACGTCCATCATTTGGTTGCTAAGGGAGACAGTTGTTATGTGAATCTTGTCCCATTTAGAATAGGATAGGATAGGATAGGATAGAATATAGAATCAAATCGAATAAACAGAGTTGGAAGGGACCTTGGAGGTCTTCTAGTCCAACCCCCTGTCTAGGCAGGAAACCCTACACCACTTCAGACAAAGGGTTATCCAACATCTTTTTAAAAACTTCCAGTGTTGGAGAATTCACAGCTTCTGGAGGCAAGTTGTTCCACTGATTAATTGTTCCGACTGTCAGGAAATTTCTCCTTAGATCTAAGTTGCTTCTCTCCTTGATGAGTTTCCATCTATTACTTCTTGTTCAACCTTCAGCTGCTTTAGAGGATAGATTGACGCCCTCTTCTTTGTGGCAACCCCTGAGATACTGGAACCTCTGCTATCATGTCTCCCCTGGTCCTTTTTTTCATCAGACTAGACACACCCAGTTCCTGCAACCGTTCTTCATGTGTTTTACAACCTTTCTTGCCACAGTCATTAAGTGAACCACTGCAGCTTGTTAAGTTGTAATCCGATTGTTCAGCGAATCTGGCTTCTCCGTTGATTTTGCTTGTCAAAGGGTCGCAAAAGGGGACCACCCAACCCAGGGACCCTGCAACCGTCAATTGCCAAGCTGCTGAATTTGGATCACGTGATCACGGAGATGTTACCACTGTGAGAAAGGAATATCCATCTGGTTCAGTTCCAAGCCGGGAGAAAGGGACTGGAGTCAAAATGGAGGCTGGAGGCTGATTGGAAAGAGGGTCCATTTATTGACGAACAGGACCACAATGTTTGTAGTTCTGGTGCAGCTGAACACATGGAGTTGAGCGTGGGATTGTTTTTTAATACCTTCTCTTGGGCTTTGCACTTGAACTTCCTATTCCTGTGCAAGAACACGTATTCTATTGGCTGTTGTAGGGGTTACGTAGGGGTCACAGCTGGCTCTATAGGTTGTCTGAGCTATTGTATAGAGGCAATATGTGAAGGGAGGGGATGTATAAGCTGGGCTGTACAACTTATTAAACTATTTATAAATTGCCATACTGGGCCCAGGCAGCAAATTTGGGCCGATCTCCATACAATAAATCAGGCATCTCCAAACTTGGCAATATTAAGACTTGTGGACTTTAATTCCCAGAACTCCCCAGACAGACTGGCTGGGGAATTCTGGGAGTTGAAGTCCACAAGTCTTAAAAATTGCCAAGTTTGGAGACGCCCTGCCACAGATGAATCCAAACAGTGTTATCATCTCACAGCCCTTTAATTGAGCTTTGCACACGGTTCTCTCGATTGCAGAAAGCAGAATCCAGATTTATTAAACTTACAGTCCTTTATTTACAATTGTTTGACTTATAACCATTCATTTGCCAACCGTTGGAAGTTATAACGGCACAAAAGTGACTTAGGACTGGTCCTCACACTTACGACTGTCGCAGCATTCCCACGGTCACATGATCAAAATTAGGACCCTTGGCATTTAAGCATGTATTTACAATGGTTACAGCATTCTACATTTATGGGATCACCATCTGTGACTTTCCCAACACGAACTCCGTTCTACTCCCAACTTTTAAAATGGCCTTATGGATCCTGACCCAGTGTTATGAGATTTCCACAAAGTTTGCCAAAGTTTCCATGGCAGAATCTTCCAACCCTAAAAAGGGTCAATCTGAGATCTTTTCGGAAAGTTTGACGCAGGCTGAAAGGTGATCAGGATTATGGAAAGCGATTCAGGGGATGAAACCAATATTTGCTTTTCCAGCCAAGAATGAGCTCCTGTGAATGAGACTTAGCATTGTGGCTGGGGAAATTCTGGGAGCTGAAATCCAGGCGTCTTAAAGTTGCCAAGCTTGAAAAGCAGGGACTTAAACCTATTTATTTAGCTTTCCTTTAAGAATGTAAGGTAGCATAGACCATGGGTCTCCAACCTTGGCAATTTTAAGACTTGTGGACTTTAACTCCCAGACTTAAATTCTGGGAGTTGAAGTCCACAAGCCTTAAAGTTGCTTTGCTGGCTGAGGAATTCTGGGAGTTGAAGTCCACGTGTCTGAAAGTTGCTTCTCTGACTGGGGTACTCTGGGAGTTGAAGTCCACAAGCCTTAAAGTTGCTTTGCTAGCTGAGGAATTCTGGGAGTTGAAGTCCACATGTCTGAAAGTTGCTTCGCTGGCTGAGGAACTCTGGGAGTTGAAGTCCACAAGACCTAAAATTGCTTTGCTGGCTGAGGAACTCTGGGAGTTGAAGTCTACAAGTCTTAAAGTAGCTTTGCTGGCTGAAGAAGTCTGGGAGTTGAAGTCCACAAATCTTAAAATTGCCATGGTTGGAGACCCCTGGCATAGACAGTTTCACTCAGAGGTGAGACTACAACCAGATCCCCTGTTCTTAATCCAACTCCTTAACTACCATACTTCTCTGAATCTCTTATGGTAGAAAGTATCCAGAGTTCCATCCTCGTTATCGCATAACATGGAAAAACTCCACACAATTACAGATAGTCCTCAGCGTACGACCACAATGGAGCCCAAAATGTCTGTTGCTAAGTGAGACAGTTGTACCATGAGTTTTGTCCCACTTTACGACTTATCTTGCCACAGTGGTTACGTGAATCGCTGCAGTGGTTAAGTTAGTAACCTGGTTGTTAAGTGAATCTAGCTTCCCCATTGACTTGGCTTGTCAGGAGGTCGGCAAAAGGGGATCACTCGAACCGGGCGACTCTGCAAACCATCAGTTACTTTTTTCACTGCCATTGTAACTTCAAATGGTCAGTAAGTGAACTGTTGTTAAGTCAAGGACTACTTGTACACCTGTCATCCACATAGCGTTTTGATATCTCTGATATCTTGCAGAAGCCAATGTAATCAAAATGACCCAGAAATGAGAGAGAGAGAGAGAGAGGAAGGGAGGGAGAGAGAGGGAGAGAGATAGGGAGGGAGGGACAGATGGAGGGAGGGAGAGAAAGAGAGAGAGAGGGAGGGAGAGAAAGAGAGAGGGGGAAGGGAAGGAGAGAGAGGGAGAGAAGGAGGGAGGGAGGGACAGATGGAGGGAGGGAGAGAAAGAGAGAGGGAGGGAGAGAAAGAGAGAGGGAGAAGGGAAGGAGAGAGAGGGAGAGAGGGAGGGAGGGACAGAGAGAGGGAGGGAGAGAAAGAGAGAAAGAGGAAGGGAGAGAGAGAGGGAGAGAGAGATAGGGAGGGACCGAGAGAGGGATGGAGGGAGAGAGAGGGAGTGGGAGGAAGAGGGAGAGAGAAAGATAGAATCAAATGGCTTTAATCTACTCATTTAATTCTGATTAGACAAAAGTCCATAAAAAAGTGAAAGTCAGTCCATAAAGCAATCAAAATCCAACATTAGCCAACACCTTCATGTAAGGAACAACTAACTAAGAGGTCACAAAGTTTCTGAATCTTCCCGGAGGTGTTTGCAGATAAGATGGAACAAGAAAGCTGCCAACATGGGGGAAAGGGAAAAGGTGAAAAGGAAAGAGGAAACAATCTATAAGAAAAACAGAAATAAAAAAAAAAAATCACAAGGATTGCTACATACCAGCAGAGTATATGGAACCTGCTCAAAATCTAAAGTTGGGAATTTTCATTTTTGCCCTCACAGCTTGGATACTTATGAGATAAACTTGGCAAACAATCAGGATGGGTAACCAATTTTGTTCAATTTTAGTAGGTTGCAGATTCGCCAGAGACAATTTTATTCAATGTATATAAGCTTTTGTCAGCTGCAGCTGCACTCACACGACACATTTACCCAAATCAGATAAAATCCTGCAAGTGCATTCATCCGATCCGGTCTGCTAAACCTAGTTAGCATGAATTATGGTTTATGAACTCAATCATCTCTTCGGCACCCTCATATCACACAGGGCAAATGCCTCCATTCAACTAAGTACCCGTAAAACAGGCAGCATCAAATTCTGGGCCGTTCTGGTGAAATAAGAGGAGTTGTGTTGTGATTGCACAACATCTGAAAAAGAGGTCAGGTTTGGCTGGTGAAAGCTAATTGTGGGAAATTGAATTAAGACAGGCATGTTTTAATTTGCGAGCATAAAACATTCTTTCCATTTGATTCCCCAAAATTCTGCAAAGCAGTTCTCCATTTTATTAAATACGAGCACCCTCGTGAACAGAGTTTCATTCTTTCGTCTTATTTTGACAATGTTGGAATTTAGACTCTCTGGGACGGAGAAACAACAGCTTCATTTAAGTTTGCTTGACAACATTCCCCCCCCCCTTTCCCACACATACACAAATGCATGCAATGCATACAACCAAACTTTTTAGAGAAACTATATAAGCATTCCAAAACTAACATGGAACAGCCGGAGGGCAATCCACTTCTAAGTACAAAAAAAAATAACTTTGTTTAAAAAGACCACGACAATAATGATATTTTGACAGCAAAGATTAATCAGTGCTTCTCATGGCCAAGTTCTCCCAGTGCAATAACAGCCCACAAAGTATCAGTGGATTCGCTTAATCTATTTAAGCAGGCGTCAAAGATTAATCAGTGCTTCTAATGGCCAAGTTCTTCCAGTGCAATAATAGCCCACAAAGTATTAGTGGATTCGTACAATCTATTTAAGCAGCGTCAAAGATTAATCAGTGCTTCTAATGGTCAAGTTCTTCCAGTGCAATAACAGCCCACAAAGTATCAATGGATTCGCACAATCTATTTAAGCGGCGTCCCGGATCCAGTTTTCTGGATTTGCACAAGATAATAAATTAATTAAACGGTCCGAACAACAACAAAAAGACAACCCCTAACTAATCTTAACACTACACAAAACTCAGCATGCTGTGCAAATATAGTTGCTAGGTTTATTTGTTCTGCAATATGTTTGCTTTTATCCACTGGATGAAATCGGCTAACTTGCTAAGCCATAATATGGTTTATATATAGCGTAACATTTAACCCAGCAAATGTGTTCCTTTAATTGGGTTCGGATTGAAATGTGGATCTAGCCAACTTTACCTGCTGAGAATATGAAATCCAACAAGATACTGGTTTGTTTTTTTTAATGTGGAGTTTGTTTCTCTTTACCCAACATTCAAGCCTAGCATACCTAACTCATATCTAGGAACTCTAAACTAAGAGATTGTGAAATGAGATTCACTCATTGAGCTGATTCAGGATGTACAAATCAGAGCTTGTGGCTTAGCACAGAAGTCTCCAAACTTGGCAACTTTAAGACTTGTGGACTTCAGTTCCCAGAATTCCTCAGCATGGCTGGCTGAGGAATTCTGGGAACTGAAGTCCACAAGTCTTAAAGTTGCCAAGTTTGGAGATCCTTGGTTTAGTGTGTTGTGCAAATCCAACCTACTGTGGCTTAGCTAACAGACTATGATCCAAACTAATTCTGGTTTTGTAAAAACAATGAAAATGAGAGAGACTGCCACACTGTTATCCTACAATTTGGAGCAAGCAAAGTTTGAGTCTGGGAGTGCCTACTTCTAATCCAACCCCATAATCACAACTTGGTAAGGGTTCTTAACCTCATAATCTGCTCTTAGAGCAATTCAAGCCAAGAAAAGTTCAGTATTGAACTTAAATAGCCCCAGAAACCTGGTCATGGAGAATGGGAACCAACCAGAAAACCAGAATCCAGCAGAAGTGAGCTTCTAAGACACAATTTCTCAACTTCAGCAATTTTAAGACAGGGGGACTTCAATTCCCAGAATTCCATGCTGGCTAGGGAACTCTGGGAGTTGAAGTCCATCCATCTTAAACATGCAGAAGTTGGGAAAGAATTAAAATTTATTAGGGAGCATTCTGATGCCACTCAGAATTAGGGAGAAGTGGAATGGGACAACTTGCCACAGCCAACTCACTGCGGCCAACTAGCCTTGGTCAACTTGCCATGGTCAAGTCACCATGGCCAACTCACAGCAGAACAACACACCGCAGCCAACTCGCCCAGAGGTGGGCTGCACATACTGTAACAACCGGGATGCCTTGTACAGAACCAAAAATGTGCATGCGTGTGGAGACGCCCCCTTCGCAGGAAATGGGGATTTCATGTGCGCGGCAGCTGTAGTGAGTAGAGTGGGTGAGGCACGGAACTCAACTGGGCTGCGGGGGCAGGGCAAACCAGACAGTTTTATAGGACGGGATAGCACTGGGGCAAGCCAGGCCGGTGGTCAGAACTACTGGTACGGGCGAGCCGGTCCGAACCAGCAGCAGACCACGACTGAACTCGCCATGGGACAATGTTAACAATACTATTTAATGCTTTAAAACAGGGGTCTCCAACCTTGGCAACTTTTAAGATTTGTGGACTTCAAGTCCCAGAATTCCTCAGCCAGCCTTGCTAACTGAGGAATTCTGGGAGTTGAAGTCCACAAGTCTTAAAGTTGCCAAGGTTGGAGACCCCTGCTTTAAAACAGGTCTATTTAAGACTATTTATTTATATTTATTTATTTATTTATTTAAAGACTATTTAAGACACCCTGCCAACAAAAGTGAGTATAGTCAAGGCTATGGTTTTCCCAGTTGCAATGTATGGCTGCGAAAGTTGGACCACAAGGCTGGACCACAAGGCAGGCTGAGCACCAAAGAATGGAGGCCTTTAAACTATGTGCTGGAGAAAACTCCTGCAAGTCCCTTGGACTGCAAGGTGATCAAACCCTGACTGCTCTTTAGAAGGCCAGATCCTGAAGATGAAACTCAAAGTCTTTGGCCACCTAATGAGAAGGAAGGACTCCCTGGAGAAGATCCTAAAGCGATTGAGGGCAATCGAAGAAGGGGACGGCAGAGAAGGAGGTGGCTGGATGGAGTCACTGAAGCAGTCGGCGTGAGCTTAAATGGACTCCAGAAGATGGCAGAGGACAGGAAGGCCTGGAGGAACGTTGTCCATGGGGTCGCAATCAGTCAGACACAACTTCGCAACTAACAACAACAACAATTTAAAACTTGTGGACTTCAACTCCCAAAGTTCCTCAGCCAGCTGGCTGAGAAACTCTGGGAATTGAAGTCCACAAACCTTAAAGTTGCCAAGGTTGGAGACCCCTGCTTTAAAATAAATACGAACGTATTTTAATTTTTGCCATTCCCATTTCATTCTGTCCCTCCTTTTGCATCCTTTCTTTGATGATTCTATTCCACTTTTTGGGGAGGGTGGGTAACTCTTGTCCCACAGCAAATTATCCTGCGGTGAGTTAGCTGTGGTGAATTGTCCCGCACTGAGTTAGCCATGGCAACTTGGGTGTGGTGAATTGTCCCATACCCGGGAGAAGGGGCATGACCGAAAGGTTGAAAAGCAAAGCATGAAAGCAGAAATCAGACTTGCCTGGGGCTACACTATTACAGAGCCTGAAACAGGCCGAAACCAAAATAAAGATGAAAGGGCCTAAATTTTGTCTAACAAGAGTCCCCTGTATTGACAGGGAACACATGAATGTCTGGCTCAAAGGGTGGGTGGGGATGTGGGGAGAGGGGGGAGAAATATCGAACTAGATGGTAAGGAACTGGATGGCCACTAGACTGAGCCACAGATCAACCGAACGATGCAAAAACCACAAGTTTAATTACTGACACAATCCGTTTTCTGATCTGGAACATTGGGACGAAGCAGAAACGGACTAAAAAGGCTGGATTGGCACAACCCTCCAAAAGCCTCAAACCTCCAAAGTAGATAATAATAATAATAATAAATATTTATTTATATACCGCTCCTCTCCCAAAGGACTCGGAGCGGTGCACAGCCATACAATTAAAACAATAAATATGTGAAAAATTAAAACTGAATTAAACTAAGGCCCTGGCTGTAATCAATTTAAAACCCCTCCCTAAAACCCTAAAATTTAATATAAAAAGGAAAACACCCAAATCTAAAATCAGCCCAAGCCGGCCTGGTCAAAGAGCCAGGTTTTCAAGGCACACCTGAAGGTCCCCAGGTCCGTGGCTATATGTAGCTCCGGAGGCAACCCATTCCAGAGGGCAGACACCCCCACAGAGAAGGCCCTATTCCTCGGGGTCACCAGCCGGCACATAGATAAACCGAGCTTGGTGGCGCGAATGAAGCCGCTAAGTTAAAGTTTACTGTGCTAGCTATTGAACCGTTGCAGTGGCGTAACAGGATCATTTCCAACCGGCTCATATTTTGTCATATGTATCTTCCTCTCTCTGGTTTTAAGTATCTCTGGTGGTGGCCATAAGAAAAGCAGCTAAGCAGCAGCGGTGGGCTACTACCAGTTGTGCCTGGTTCGGGCGAACTTGTAGCTAGTTTTATGGCCGGTTCGGTGAACTGGCAAATCCCACCCCTGGCTGCCCCCCGTCCCCCTGCAACCCTCCCAGGAGTCCCCAAGCGGCCCATTTGGATGCCAGGTAAGTGCAGGGCCCGTACGGAGGATCTTGGAAACGGCGAAAAACAGGCCTCATGGAAGGTCCAGAAGGCTGGAAACAGACCCGTTTCCAACCTCCAGAGGGCCTCCGGAGCCCGTGGGAGGCTGCTTTCACCCTTCTGGAGGCTCAAGGAAAACCTCCAGAGCCTGGGGAGGGCGAAAAATGGGCCTCCCAGAGGTTCCAAAAAGCTGGAAATAGGCCCATTTCTGGCCTCCAGAGGGCCTCTGGAGCCCAGGGAGGCCGTTTTCGCCCTCCCGGAGGCTTGAGGAAAGCCTCCAGAACCCAGTGAGGGTGAAAACCGCTCTTGCATGAGCTGCATTGGCTCCCGGTGGTCCACTGGGTGCGCTTCAAGGTCTTGGTTACCATCTTTAAGGCGCTCCATGGCTTGGGACCAGGATATTTGCGGGACCGCCTCCTGCCATTATCAGCCTCCCGTCAGCCAGTACGCTCCCATAGAGTTGGCTTCCTCGGGGTGCCGCTGGCTGGACGGCTGGTGACCCCGAGGGTGCGGGCTTTCTCGTTGGGGGCACCCTCCCTCTGGAACGAATTACCCCCGGAATGAGGACCATCCCTGATCTCCTGATCTTCCGGCGCGCGTTGAAAACTTATTTATTTCATCAAGTCGGTCTGGCCTAGGGGTTTTTAGAGTTTTTAAGCTGGTTTTTATCTAGTTTGGCTTTTAAATTTCTTATAAATTTCAGCCTTTTATATTTGGTTTTTTAACTGTTCTTAATTTTGTATTATCCTCTGTATTTTAATTTGGCTGTGCACCGCCCTGAGTCCTGTCAGGGAAATAGGGCGGTATATAAGTACAATAAATAATAATAATAATAATAATAATAATAATAATAATAATAATAATAATAATAATACGCCCTCCCCCGCTGTGATGCAGGAGGATGACTAGGCCACACCCACCAGGGCCATGACCGCCCCTCCCCAGAGTCCCTCCCCAGAGTCCCCACATAGCCCATTTTGGGTGCAGATTAAGTGCAAGGCACGTGTGGAGGCTCGGGGAGGGCAAAAAACGGACCCCGGAAGTTCGGGAAGGCCAGGAATGGGCCCATTTCTGGCTTCCAGAGGGCCTCCGGAGCCCGGGGAGGCAATTTTCATCCTCCTGGAGGCTTGAGGAAAGCCTCCACAGCCTGGGGAGGGTGAAAACACCCCCCCTCCACTGTGATGCAGGAGGCCAACCCTTCCTTAGCAAATGCTCTCTTCAAAAAGTACTACAGGTAGTCCTCAACTTACAGCTGTTTATTTAGGGACCGTGGTCACGTGATCAAAATTCAGACGCCTGGCAGCTTGACTCATATTTATGATAGTTGCGGTGGTTAAGTGATCTATTTTTGAGACCTTCGGACAAGCCAAGTCAACGGGGAAGCCGGATTCGCTCAACAACTGTGTGACTCACTTAACAACCGGCAAAGGATTCACTAAACAGCGGCGGCAAGGAAGGTCGTTAACATGGGACAAAACCCGCTTGACAACTGCCTCGCTTAGCCACGGACATGTTGGGCTCCCTTGAGGTGGTACGTCAAGAGCTACCTGTACATCAACCCTTCCCTAACTGTAAAATGTTGGCCAGGAAAAAGCCAGGGCAGGGGATAATGGGAGTCAAGCTCCAGCAGAGTGGCAGTAGTGGCAATGAAGTATGTGTGTGAGGAGGAGATGGTTTCATCCATGCAACCTAATCCTGCACGTGTGCAAATGGAGTTTTGCACACTCACTTGCTGCTTTCGCGGCCCGGTTTCTCAGCGGACGTGGCTAAAGTACCGGTCTGCGGCCCAGGGATTGGGGGACTCCTGCTTGGGAACAAAAGAGTTTGCTTTTTTTGAACAGCTTTCCAGATTTAAAACTGGGGAAGAGTTTTCTGTTTTAGGCTGCACCGCAATCCATCCTGCTACACAGCTTCTTGTTCTGTCCCAGCCTTCATCAAACGTAATTAAACACAAACTTGTTTTAAAAGCAAAACCTATTTTATTGCAACGCTGGGAATTTCTTTCATTCTCAGCCAGAACTTATCTTAAAACAGTTCCCCAAGATAAGCACACACCTTTCAGTGCTGTGAAATGCTGCCAAAAATAGAAGTACCCAATATAATTGTAACAGAAGCCAACCAAAGTACCAGAAAAAACCAACCAGATTACACAGAGTTTCAAGGAGGACTCGGAATCTATCGAACTACTTTGCTTCTTGCAAAGGTTTTGTCATTGAGGTCTGACTGTAATCCCTTATGGGAGGGTCAATCACCTCCCAGCCTTAATCCCGAGTCGCCCCTTTTGTTTCAGCTGCTCTCGCCTTCTAGCGGCTCTGCGCATATGCGCACTGGGAACAGGCTCCCCTTGTTCCTCTGCCTCGCTGCTGCCAGACTCCGAAGCCTCCAAAGGCAGCACTCCACTCCCAGATGGTCCTGGCCCTATCCCTGCATCAGGCTCAGGACCCTCGTCCAAGTCCTCTCCAGACTCCCTGACTGGTCCCCATTCTTCCTCACTGTCCGATTCCACTGCTGTCTGCACCGGCTGCCGGTGGAACCACAACACTTCTGCTACTCCCAACAACACTTCTGTTACTCCCAACAAGCAATATTCCAGCTGGCTGGGAGTAAGGGCATTTAATGGTGTTAGTCCAATTAGGAGGATGACAGCAATGACGGATCCTCTTGTCCTTCTGTCCGAGAACTGAAACAATATGTTTTCTTTTCCCGGCCTTGGACAGGCACTCCTCCACCCTGCCTACTCTCTTCTCCTGCCAGTGCCAACCTTCGAATAATCAAAAGTGTGTTTTATTTATTTATTTGTTTGTTTTGGGTCTGCTAGCTTCAGGCTCCAGCAAGATCTTTCGACCGCGTACCCAAGGAGCCTTTTGCCCAGCGAGAGGCTGGCATCTCTGACCCTATCATTAAGCAAGCGGTTAGTTTATTTATTCTTCTCGTCCTTTTTATTCTCAGATATTTTTCCGTCTCGAGAGACTGTTCCAACCAGGATGAAGGTACTTTTGCTGTTTTCCTGGAGTCAGCCAAGGGTACAAAACTTGCCCATTCCTGACAGGGCACTTCACAATTTGGAGCAGGCCAGGTTAAACAACTGGCGGATGCAGCGATGCATTGCTGTAAGTCGGTTTGCGGTATATTTTCGGCCCTTTGCATTTGGCTTGGTATCGCCTGTCCCTCTCTCAGTTTCGTAGTGTGATGGTGAAATTTAATCAAGGTTTTATATACAAAAATCAGTCAGAAGGAAAGTGCATTAGTGTCAACACACCAGACTTAATCAGTTCTAATCTGAATTTCCTCCCCCTCCACTCGGCGTCCCTTTCATTTGTGTGCAGTTGCACAAGAATCGGAAAAATGGGTTCATTCAGAAAGCAGGTTAAATCTAGAAGCCAACCTGAACAAAATACAGGTAGTCCTCAACTTACAACTGTTCGTTTAGTGATCGTTCGTTCACAGTTGCAACGGCACTGCAAGAAGTATCTTATGACCATTTTTCACACATATGACGGTTGCAACAACCCCATGGTCATGAGATCAAAGTTCAGACATTTGGCAACTGTCTCATATTTATGATGGCTGCTGTACTCCGGGGTCATGTGCTTCTCTTTTGCAACCTTCTGACCAGCAAGAGGGAAGCCAGATTCATTTAACAACTGTGTTACTCAACAACTGCAGAGATTCACTGAACAACGGTGACGAGCGAGGTCGTACAATGAGGCAAAACTTCCTTGACACCTAGATTAACAGAGTTGGAAGGGACCTTGTAGGTCATCTAGCCCAACCCTCTGCCCATGTAGGAGACCCTACACCATTTCTGCCAGAGGGCAGTCCAATCTCTTCTTGAAAGTAATAAGCGCACCAAAACGTGCCTACCATCCCTGTCCTATTGTTTCTTTTTTTTCTTATTCGTATCCATTTCATGTATTTATAACCATGTTTTATACTTATACCTGTCATCTAATAATTGTTTGACAAAATAAATAAATAAAAAATAAATAAAGTCTCAAGTGATGGCGTTCCCACAACTTCCGGAGACAACTTCTGTTCCATGGGTTGATTGTTCTCACTGTCAGAAAATTTCTCCTTATTTCTAGATGGAATCTCTCCTTATCTCACTTAGCAACGGAAGTTTTGGGCTCAGCTGCGGTGGTATGTCGCGGACTTCCTGTAACTTCCTGAGCTTTGGTGGTGCAGGCTGTTAATCATCTAGCACTTAGCTCAATTGCCTGCAATTAGTGCAGGTTCGAATCCCACCAGGCTCAAGGTTGACTCAGCCTTCCATCCTCTCGGGGTAGGTAAATTGAGGACCCAAGATTGTTGGGGGCAATAAGCTGACTTTGTAAAAATGCCACTTGGGGGAGCCAAAAAAAGCCCTAGTAATAAGCAGGCATATACAATGGAATGAAAGCTGTTGCCGAGCACTTAGCATGGTGCTCCATAGACTGTAAGCCGCCCTGAGTCTCCGGAGAAGGGCGGCATATAAATGTAAATTAAAAAAAAAACAGAGTTTGGCTGTTCTAATTGGGCTGAATCTCCGCTTTTCCTTCTTATATCTCGGTAAAATTAAGGAGGCCTTGAGACTTTTCCAAATGTTATCTCACCGCTCAAGTCTTTAAAAAACTGGAGCAGCCCTCTTTGATCCAGGCCGAGACTTCCTCCATTATCTCATCAAGGTCCCCTCTTCCTTGCCTCCCACAGAGGCCTTGGATAGCACCTAAAAGTGTTAGGCACCTGACCAACCTCCCTGGAGAGATTGTATGTGGTAGATGAATAATAACCTGCTTTTCATTCAAGAGTTCAAGGTGGCCACTACCTTCTCCTCCTCCTTTTTATTTTCCAGAAAAAAAAAACAACAGTTGAAGTAGGTTGGGCGTTGAAAAAGAACTAGGCCCAAATAGTGTCTCTCACAGTTGCTGCCCCAACTGGTGGGACAAGCCCCGACTTGTAAAAGGATAGGGTGCAAATTGTAGGGGAGGGGAGGAACATGGGTTTTCTTGTGACAATCGCATGGAAGTGTTTAGCACCCTCTTATCTTCTAGGGCAAGGGTTTCCATACTGAGCAATTTTAAGACCTGTGGACTTCAACTCCCAGAATTCCTCAGCCAGCTGGCTGAGGAATTCTGGGAGTTGAAGTCCACAGGTCTTAAACGTTGTTCAGTTTGGAGATTCCTTGTCTTGGATGTTTTTTTTTCCGGTTTCTCAATCTAGTCTGCAGCCTTGGGATCTCTTGGTGGTCTCCTTGCCCTTCTCTCTATGCCTTGGGATCTCTTGGTGGTCTCCTTGTCCTCCTCTCTACGCCTGGCCCTGTGTAGCTGGCTAGTTCAAATAACATTACAAGGAACGGCCATTCTCTGAGGTAAATTAACAGGGTTCCTTTAGGCTGCTTGGAAATATTTTGTCCAAATGCCATACAGATCTCTCAGCTGCAAGATTTTCCTGCCTTCCATCTTTGTTCGCCATCCCCGGCAACTTCTATTCACCTCGCCTTCCTCAATATGCCACGACACACATTAGTGGTGTTCTCACAATGCACTTAACCCGCTATCAGGGTTTATATAACTCACCGCATCATCTAAGTAAAAAGGCTGGGTTCACACAACACGCTAAGCCACTCACAGATGCGCACAAACAAACTAAGATTAAAGCTAACCACATGTGGGGTAATGTGGGAATTGGTCTGTCTAGGGTTTCAGCTGAGTGGATTTAACCATATCCCAAACACCTTCATTTCTGCTGCAATCTTCCTGGCTGCAATTATCCAAAATTTCCTGTCTTGGCAACAGGATATTTTTTTTTTTAGGGATTCTCCTAGCGCAAACTCCCTGGAGTCCTTGGTGCTCTCTGAGCTTGGTTGTTTGCTTGCAGATATTTCATTACCCAACTAGGTAACGCCATCAGTGCTACGCAGCATGGGGCTTGCTCCCTATTTATATACGGTATTTTGCCCTGTCAGTGTTGACAGAGATGTGATTTTTCTCCTTCGCTAGTTCCTTGATTACAGTATTGCTTTCTGCCTCATTGTTTGTCTGATACTAATCCCTGCTTATCTGGGTGTTGGCAGCTGGAGAAGTACAAGGAAAAAAAAAAACCACACCTCCACCAACACCGGCAGAGCAAGCTACTGTCTTTAAACAGGGAGCAAACCCCCACGCTCAATCACACTGAAGATGTTATCTGGTTAGGTCATGAAACATCTGCAGGCAAACGAAGTCAAGCTCAGAGAAAACTGTGAACTCCATCATTCAATGGGAGCTACAGAATCTCTTCTATTGGTTCCATTGTTCTATTGTTCTTGGTTTTTTTTTTTACCTGCAGACGTTTTATTACCCAACTAGATAACATCTTCAGTGTGACTGAGTGACTGCTTTATAGCTTTTTCCTACTGCAAATGCCCTTTTTTGGGATTCCTTTGCGCAACCTATCCTTTCCCTCGTGGTTTGCCAAGGCTGGCATCAAATTTAACATCAGAGACCCCCTTATTCAAACCAAGTGTACCTACCATGTAAGAAAGGGATAGCTCAAGACCCTGCTAAATCCAAGAGAGACAGATAAGAGCAAAAAAAAAAAAACCACACGTTTTTCTCCATGGTTGCATGAGCTCTGTGAACACCCCAACCTCACCAATGAAGTTGGGCCCTTTCCTCTTATCATTTTAACCAGAGATCTAAAATGAAGTTGGCCAGACCGTTATATTTTGTTCTTTTTAATGATGATTTGAGTTGGTTATTTCTGGACTATTTCATGTTTTCATTGTTTAACCCACATGAAACGGATTGGTTGGGTTAATGTAAAATCAGTGTGCTAATTCAACGCCAGGCTAAAAACCAGGAGATTATGGGTTGTAGTTCCACCTTAGGCATGAAAGCCAACTGGGTGACTTTGGGCTAATCGCCAGGAGGCCCTGAGTTCTAGTATTGCCTTAGGCACAAAAGTTGCCCGGATGACTTTGGGCCAATCACCAGGAGAGTGAGAGTTCTAGTCACACCTTAGGCAGGAAAGGCAGCTGGATGAATTTGAGCCAGTCTCTCTCTCTCTCTCTCTCTCTCTCTCTCTCCCTCCCTCCCTCCCTCCCTCTTTCTCTCTCTCTCTTTCCCTCCCTCTCTCTTTCTCTCCCCCTTTCCCTCTCTTTCTCTCCCTCTCCCTCCCTTCTCTTTCTCCCTCTTCTTCCCTCCCCCTTTCTCTTTCTCTTTCCCTTTCCCTTTTTTGCTCTCTTTCTCCCTCTCTCTTTCTCTCTCTCTTTCTCCCTCCCTCTTTTTCTCTCTTCCTTTCCCTTTCTTTCTCTCGCTCTCCCTCCCCTTTCTTGCTCTCCTTCCCTCTCCCTTTCTCTCTCCCTTTCCTTTTCTCTCTCTTTCTTTCTCTCTTTCCCTCTTTCTCTCTCTCTCTCTCAACCAACCTCACAGGCTTGTTGTGGATAAAATAGGAAAACAGGAGCATTTAGGTATGTTAGCCCCCTTGAGTTATTTATCAAAATAATAAAGGCAGGATTTTAAAAATCTTCCTACCTATCTACCTCAATTATATGGTTATTGCTGGGAATTCTGGCGGGTTGGATTCTATGTTTCTGGAAGTCCACAAAGTTTGTTTGTTTGTGAGTTAGGTTTATATCCCACTCATTTTGTTCAAGGGTTCAAGGCAATAAACTACTACCACCCCCATCTCCCCCCAGCTCTGCAGGGGAGGCAGCCCCAAGGTCACCCAAGATGCTTCTATAATTAAAGACCGATCGAACCAGGGTCGCCCCAATGCCAGTTCAATACTTTCACTCAGATTAAGAAGCTCTACTTGGGTACACCACAAAGTACTTTCCCTTCTCCTTTGGCTTGGCTGAGTCCAAATGCTACAAGGAGCACCTACACAGAACCTAGCCTGTTGCATTTGGGATCCGGGAAAGCTAAAATCTGTGCAGATTTCCACTGTTCTATTAACCTAACCAACTGGCTTATCCAACAGGTGAAGCTACAAGGATTTCAGTGCACCTGTTTGGTCTTCCACCACTGTGGTGACAGCCTGCTATGGCAATGAAATCTGACAGGGGTGAACCCAGATTTGCCCTACCAACCTACCACCAAGTAGCTCTGAAACTTTCACAAGCAACTTCTTAGGAAGAAAAGTCCCAATTCACTTCTTCTTGCACCCATTTCTGCCTTGGGCTGATGCATTAGAGATGCAACTAGCTAAATAAAATAGATTAAATTTGGAGGCTAAAACATATGAAGTACGGTCGCAGGAACTGGGTATATAGTCTAGAGGGGGGGAGGACTAGGGGGGACATAATAGCAGTTTTCTAGTATTTGAGGGGCTGCTCCAAAGAAGAGGGGATCAGCCTATTTTCTAAAGCACCAGAAGGCAAGACAAGAAACAATGGAGGGAAACTAACCAAGGAGAGAAGCAACCTGGAATTAAGGAGAAACTTCCTAACAGCGAGGACAATTAACTAGTGGAACAAGTTGCCTTCAGAAGTTGTGGGTGCTTCATCACTGGAAGTTTTTAAGAAGAGACTGGACATCCCCTTGTCTCGAATTGTATAGGCAAGGTCTCTCCCTTGAGTAGGGGGGTTGCACTAGACGACCTCTAAGGTCCCTTCCAGCTCTATTCTGATTGATTGAGCTGGATGAAAACGGGGCTCGATGCCAGAGGGATGGGAAAGAAGGGGCGCCAAAAGCGAAAGATAGGGACAGTAACAACTCTTGCTTAAAAGTATTGAGGAACAGCGTAACTCATGGATCGAACTCGGTAGAGCGCAGCGCACAAACCCAAGGCACTCTTCACGTGCTCAGAGGCTACCCGCTTTCCCCCTTCTTTCGCCGATTTAAAAACCTCTCCACCGCGAAAGGGATCCGGCTGGGTTCGAGGAGCCTTCCAGATGGGAGAGGGAGGGAATTGAGGGCAAGCACTCTGCACGTGAGCAGAGTCGCTCTTTCCTTTCCACGCAGGCACCAAGGAGCCCGTCCCGCGGCGGGGAAGGCGGCAAAGGCCACTCACCAAAGTCTGCTCGTACTGCAGCGCCCGCTGCTCCAGGCCGCCGTCCGCCGCCATCCTGGCCGCTGGCTCCGGCTTCTCCGCTGGCGGCCAGCGGTCCCTCCGGGCAGCCCTACTAGCGCTTCCCTCCCTTCGGCCGGGGCTCGTCGCTTGCCTCCGCCTCCACACGCCCCCGGGCGGGAGGGGCGGGACGGGGCGGGACGGGACTGGCTGGCCGGAGCAGGCCGAAGGGAGGTCCCGGCAGCCCCGCCGCTCCGCCTCTGCTCCCGCAGGACCCGGCCGCGGTGGGAGAAGCGGCGCCCGGAGGAGGCTTCTTGAACGGGGCACCAACTCCCGTGTCGTCCTCCCCCGAACCGTCCCGAGAGCATCGGCTAAGTTGGACTGGCCGGACTCAATGCCTCGTCCTCGATCAAGCGTGTACACGAGAGGTCTCATTCACACAACACGCTGAACCCCGTTAACCTCCCCCCACACACATACACTCACAACACACACACAGACACAGTCCTCGATCACACACACACACACAATTCTCGACTACACACACGTGCGCGCGCACACACACAGAGTCCTCGATCATACACACAACACACACACTGTCCTCGATATACACACACACAGTCCTCGATCATACACACACACACACACACAGAGTCCTCAACTTAACAACAGTTCATTTAGTGACCGCTCAAAGTGGAAAAAGGTACGGGGGGGGGAAGGGGGGCTGATAACCATTTTTCACACAACCTTTGCAGCATCCCCCAAATTCGGATGCTTGGCAATTGCTTCCTATTTATGACGGTTGCCGTGTCCCAAGGTCACACGATCCCCTTTTGCAACCGCCTATTGGACCAAGCAGAGTCAGCGGGGGAAGCTGGATTCGCTTCACGGTTGGTGTTGCCAACTTATTGACTGCGGTGATTCACAACAACTGTGAGAAGAAACGTAAAATGAGGCAAAATTCAGTTTAAAAAAATGTGTCACTTCACAACAGAAATTTTGGGCTCAATCGTGGTTGTAAGTGGAGGACTACCTGCACCCGTTCCTGGAGTTCAGCCTTGGAGAGGGAAATTGAGTTTGGGCGTTACCCAGGCATCGTTTTTTACCACATTGTGGCTTATTGAATCCAGCAGAATACAGGTAGTCCTTGACTTACAACAGTTTGCTTAATGACTGTTCAAAGTTAACAATGGCACTGAAAAACATGACTTAGGACTGGGGTGGGATTCTACCACTTTGCACCTATTCGCTGGAACCAGTTGTTAACATTCTAAGCAGTTCAGAGAACCAGTTGTTAGAAGAAATTACTGGCCTAATCCTGTAAGGAAGGCAGGAAGGAAACATTCTGGGGTTGCTTACAGAAACTGCCTCTCCATTAACCCTTATTACATTCTTGGCAGGACTAGACTTCCTGTCTCAAGAATGTTTTTTTCCCCTCCTTTGCTAGTACTTTGCTTGTGTGGAGTGACCATTCAAAGTTACAATGGCACTGAAAAGTGACTTATGACTCTTTTTCACGCTTACGACTGTTGCAGCATCGCCACAGTCATGAGAGGCCAGGCAAGGAGATGCGTGCCTCGATGTGAGTGATGTTGAGTTGGCCATGCCCAGCCAATAACATGACCACCAAGCAGGGTAGATTTGATTTAAATCAAACTGATTTAATTCACAATTTAAATCACTTGTCAGTAAGGCTTGATTTAAATCTTAGTTTACTACATAAAGTCTAATTCTTGCTGGTATAACTTTAATATGCAAGTAGATGAAGATTTTTAGAATAACAACTTTTCATATTAGTTTTTTTATCCCCAGTTTAATAGACTAATCATTCATATTTGGACAACTTTTCTGTTGTACTTAGGAAGGAGAAAAATAATCATTACCTTAATAATAACAATTTAAATAGATTTATTCAACTGAAACAATACAGCATATGTTATTTGCTTAAACAAACATCCATATTTGTTAACTAATTTGGCTAAACAAAATATATATATTTTAAGAAACAGAAAGACTGTCAGGCCAGCCTACACATGAAAAACTTAAATACTGTCCTCTGTAGCTCGTCATCTTCATCTTCTTCTTTGTTGATAATCTGGAAAAGGAAAACAAGCTTTCCTGCTTTATCGGGTCCCAAACGATTTCTCAATTTAGAATGAATGAGTCCAAAGGAAGAGAATATTCTTTCAACGCCTGCAGAAGAAGCTACTGCTGTTAAAAGTGAAATCATTACTTGAATCCAAGTGCTTAAGTGACTTCCACCAGTTCACTGGTGTTGCTTTCTTTAAAATAACTTCAGCAAACATATATTTCTTGAATGGTTCCCCCTTAGCTTTGAAGTTTATTATAGTTGGCATTACAGATGGATTATTGCTGGATACCCATGTCATAGCTAACTCCTCTTCCTCAGCACTTAAGTTTTGACCTTGGACTGGATATTGACAATATTTGCCAAAAAATGAGCTGGAGACAGTACTTGTCCCATTCATTTTTTTAATGCTTGTAATTTAATTCTGTTCATGGCTGTGCAGTGTTGTGCTCAGAAAGTTTTCACTTTCATTTTGTACTGCTTGTCTGCTTCCCCTCCTTCCTCACACTTAGTTTCATTTTCTTCTTGTGCAGATCTATTCCGCTCCAAACAATCAGAAAAATATTGTTTCTATTCCATTCACGGAACTTCTTGAAACTTAGCACTGAAGGGGTTGATTCTGTATTCATAGGTTTGTAGAACAATAAGATTAAGGTCTTTTTCTCAACTCTGTTCCTGTTACAATATTTTTGCTGTGAAGAAGTGGCATGTGATCTCTGCTGAGTCAAATTCAGTTTTTGAGAACTGCAAAAATAAACCAAGCATCTGGGATAATATCTTGTAGGCAGAGAAACTGCCCAATAATCTTACAAAAACCTCTGGAAAAGCATGACATTGTGAATTGATTAATGGAATTTATTTACCAAAAAAATTAAACATAAACAGCCTTATTCTACATAAATTAAAAAAACTAATCTTTATTTCATGATGGAATAACCTTTGGATGTAATATATTTTCCTCAAAAAGCATTTTATTTAAAAAAATCCAATTTAAATAAAAAAAATCTGATTTAAATTAAAAAAATCCGATTTAAATAAAAAAAATCTGATTTTTTTTATTTTTTAAAAAAAATTGTTGATTTTTATCCACCCTGCCACCAAGCCACGCCCAGCCAATAACATGTTCACCAAGCCACACCCACCAAATAAGCCACGCCCATAGAACCGGTTGTTAAAAAATTTGAATCCCACCCCTGCTTAGGACCGTTTTTCACGCTTATGACCGCTGCAGCCTCCCCAGGGATCAAAATCCGGACACTTGGCAACAGACTCGTATTTATGATGGTTTGCAGGGTCCCAGGGTCACGTGATCCTCTTTTGCGACCTTCTGACAAGCAAAGTCCATGGGGGGAAGCCAGATTCGCTTAACAACCGTGTTCCTAACTTCACAACTGGAGTGTGTCAACTAAAAAGATACTCCTTTGGTCTTTTTAGCTGCCAGAAAAAGGGAGTGGGGGAAAATAGTGCATTCCTCAAGTGCCTAGATAATCCTCCTGGCAGCCCAAAGTTGTCGGAGCGCAAGAATATGACTGGATAGCGTGATTGGTGACTCTTGGCTATGGATGTATCCCATTGGAGAATATACATCCGGGGGGTGGGGAGAAGACAAGGGTCAAGGGGGAAATGAATGATGTATTATAGTATTGTCTGGATCCAGCTAACACTAACATGGTCCCTTCTAATAAATCAATTTTATTTTCTCTGAGAGATGCGGCTGGAGACTTATGATTTGAATGGGCATGGATTTGTTGGAGTCCTGACACAGTGGTTCATTTAACAATTGTGGCAAGGAAGGTCGTAAAAGATGCAGCAAAGATCACTTAACAAATGTCTCGCTTAGCAACATAAATTATGGGTTCAGTTGCCATCGTAAGTTGAGGAGGGCCTGTAGGCTGGTTCCAACAAGGCCCTAAGGGCCGATTTATGGTAGTGACACCATTCGGCTGGCTTCACATGTTGCATTAAACCACGGGTCTCCAACCTTAGCAACTTTGAGACTTGTGGACTTCAACTCCCAGAATTCCACAGCCAGGCTGAGGAATTAAAGTTGCTAAGGTTGGAGACCCCTGCACTAAACCACCATGTGGTTGATTTGCTTTGGCTAAGCGTAGGGAAGAATCAGGTCAGAAACTCCCATCTTCTCTCCGGCCCTGGCTTGTATTTAGTGTTTCCCAGCAGAAGCGAGGAACCTAGACATACAAACTTTGGTTCATATAACCTACAGGATTAGGATTTGTTTCAGTTTGGAAACTGAAACAGTATTTGCTATGAGAGCAAGAAGGAGACAGCAAGGAGCCTGGGCGTGGCTTAGCTCAACTGTTCTGTACTAAAGCTAGTTGCTACTGTGAAACTAAAACTGAAACTGAAACTCTTGTGTTTTGCTTTTGGAACAGATTTCAGATAAAGAAGGGGGAGTAGAACTCCTTAGCATCAGAGCATGTTAATAATAATATAGGAAATATTAATACTCTGATGATCATTTCGAAAAATCCTTCTTAGTGAGCACCTAGAAGCCAAGAGGAACATATGTGCCAAATTTCAAGTTTGTAGGCTTTACGGTTCTGGAGATTTTGTGATGATGCGTGAGTGGCCTTTCGCTTATAGATAGATAGATTAGCACGTTATGTAAATTTAACTCAGGGAACCATCTTTCATATGGACGCGGGGAGCAGTGGGGTTGTCTCCCCCGTTACCCCAAAATAAAGGAAGAAAACAGAATTGATCCTTGTTTAGAAATTTTAAGTCCTGCTGAGTTGAAACATTTCAGAAAACTGGAATTTAATCCTGCCTCTCCTTCTCCTTCCTTGAATGATAGCAAAGTTCAGCTCTACCTTTTACTTATTACACAAACTTGATAATGGTTTAGCACCGGCTTAATTGACAGGTTGTGCTCAACCATCAACCAGGATACGCCAGTCTTTACAAGCCACAATGCGTTGGGTGGAAAGAAACTATATAGTGGGGGTTTTTTTAAAAAAAAATTCTGGATTCAGACAATACAGGTAATCCTAGACTTATAACAGGGCGCAGTGGTTAGAATGCAGTGTTGCAGGCTAATTCTGCTGACTGCCAGCAGTTCAGCAGTTCGATCCTGACTTGCTCAAGGGTGACTCAGCTTTTTGTCCTTCCAAGGTCGGTAAAACGAGGACCCAGATTGTTGGGGGCAAATATTTATTTATTTATTTAATTTAATTTAATTTATATACCGCCCCCTCTCCCAATTTGGGACTCGGGGTGGTGCACAGCCCAGCTAAAAATGATACAATATCAAATATAAAATTTAAAATAGAATTAAAAATGAATTAGATAAATGGCTGAAAGATTAAAATTATAATCAATTAATAAAAAGCAGGGTAAAAAATTACAAAAATTAAAACCTTCCAACCGTGCTAGGCCAGACCGGCTTGCTGGAAAAGATAGGTCTTCAATGTGCGCTGGAAGGTTCGCCGATCAGGGATAGTCCGTATCTCTGGGGGTAACTCATTCCAAAGGGAGGCTGCTCCCACAGAGAAGGCCCGTACCCTCAGGGCTGCCAGCCGGCATCGTCCAGCTGGCAGCACCCCAGGAAGGCCCACCCTGTGAGAGCGCACTGGCCGACGGGAGGCCGATGGTGGCAGCAGGCAGTCCCGTAAGTACCCGGGTCCCAAGCCATGGAGCGTTTTAAAGATGACCACCAACATCTTGAATCACACCCAGAAGGCCACCGGAAGCCAATGCAGCTCGCGCAGGAGCGGTGTAACCCGGGAGCTCCGAGAAGCCCCCAAAATCACCCGCACGGCCGCATTCTGCACCAGCTGGAGCCTCTGGATGCTCTTCAAGGGGAGCCCTATGTAGAGAGCATTGCAATATGCTGACTTTGTAAACCGCTTAGAAGGGCTGTGTAAAGCAGCATGAAGCGGTATATAAGTCTAAGTGCTATTGCTATTTAGCGACTGTTCAAAGTTAAATTGGCACTGAAAAAAGTGACTTATGACCATTTTTCACACTTGCGGCCATTACAGCATCCCCATGGTCATGTGATCAAAATTCAGACGCTTGGCAACTGACTCATAATTATGACAGTTGCAACGTTCCCGGGATGACAGGATCCCCTTTTGCGACCAATGTCAATGGGGAAGCCAGATTCGCTTTAACAACCATGTTCCTAAATTTACAACAGCATTGATTCACTTAACAACTCTAGCAAGAAAGGTCGTAAAATGGGACAAAACTCAACAAGTGTCTCAGTTAGCAACATAAATTTTGGGCTAAGTTGAGGATTATCTGTAATGAACTAACCAAATTGGATTAACTTGATTAGGGAAGGAATGCATTTTTCTGGATTTGCACGGTAGTTGAACTAATCTGACAAGCTGCGTTCATGCAACATGCTAAGCCTTCAAGGAAAAAAAAAACCAAGTGAAATTCTAAGGAAACTCAGCATGTTATCCAAATGAACCCACTGACCCTTTTTATGTGTGTTATGAAAACATAGCTGCGAAAACAATAAGCTAAACCGAACACACCATGTTCATAATAATGGCACGTGTTTTGCAAATGTGTCTCTCTTTATTTGTACTTGTTCCATTTATTGAATGGGTTATTCACTAATAAATCAGTTAAGGCAGCTGATTAATAACAAATTGCTTAATTATAACAACTAACGCATCTGTTTATTTTGACTTGATCCATTTAATAAATGTGTTCCTTATTAGTAAATAAAATTAAATAAATGTGTTCTCTTCAATCTCTCTCTCTTTCTCTCTTTCACTCATACGAATTATGACATTGTTGCAATAAAACTATTAAAAATTTGGGCTGATTTGTTTACATTGACAGCTGGTGGCTTTCCTTGGGGAAGGTTAATCCACTGAAGAAAAAGTTAATAATTAATCGTACATTTTTATCTAATCCCTCTTTAAGGAATTCAGGGCAGTCTCCTTTTTTTTTTCCTTCTCCATTTCTATTTCTCCCACTTCCCAAAATAACAAGAGAATGAATATTTCAAGGCCTCTTTACTTGCTGTTGATGAGAATTTATCTTCCAAGGATTTAGAAAACCTTAGACAATCTTAGACTGAAGCTTAGCTGTGTAACAGACACAGATGTTTAGAGGTGAACCACTGTTTTCTCCACCTTGGCAATTTTAGGATGCGTGGACTTCACTTTATAATGCCTTTATCTGCCACTTGATAATGCCTCGGTCAAGCCAACTTGAAGAGTTCTTCACTCCTCTATTCATTGCAGAATACCTTATGCCACCAGACTCGAAATTCTAGACCTAGAAAACCTAGAACTACGCCGCCTTCGGTCCGATCTAAGTATAGTATATAAAATCATACATTCCAATGTCCTACCTGTCAATGAATACTTCAGCTTCAACCATAACAACATAAGAGCAAACAATAGATACAAACTCAAGGTAAACCTCACCAAACTTGATTTTATTTATTTATTTATTTATTTATAGGATTTCTATACCGCCCTTCTCCCTAGGGACTCAGGGCGGTGTACAGACAAATCCGAACCCCAAAAAACAATACAAAAATTAAAAAGCGATTAAATAATGGCTGATTACATTAATTAAACCCACCCCCCAACTTTAAAACCCAATTTAAAATCAAAAAAATCGGAGACAATTTAAACTACCTCAGCCCGGGCCAGCCTGCTCAAAGAGCCAGGTCTTCAACGCGCGCCTGAAGGCCCTCAGGTCCGTGCTGGTACGAAGTTCAGGTGGCAGAGTATTCCAGAGGGCAGGGGCCCCCACAGAGAAGGCCTTACTCCTCGGGGCCGCCAGACACATAGCGGCCGACGGCACCCGGAGAAGGCCCTCCCTGTGAGAACGCACCGGCCTGCTGGAGATCACCGGTAGAATGCGGTCCTGCAGATAACCTGGCCCAATGCCATGGATCGCCTTAAAGGTCAAAACTAGAACCTTAAAGCGAACCCGGAGAGCCACTGGCAGCCAATGCAGCTCGCGTAGGAGAGGCGTCACATGGGTGCTACATGACGCCCCCATGATCACCCGCGCGGCCGCATTTTGTACCAGTTGGAGTCTCCGAGTGCTCCCCACAGGGAGCCCCATGTAGAGAGCATTGCAATAGTCCAGGCGAGAGGTGACAAGGGCCTGAGTGACCGTGCGCAGGGCGCCCCGATCCAGAAAGGGCCGCAACCGGTAGATCCGACGGATCTGATAAAACGCCCCCCTGGAGACTGCCGCAATGTGATGTTCAAGCGACAGCCGTACATCCAGGAGGATGCCCAGATTGCGAGCCCTCTCTGTGGGGGGCAAAATTTCCCCCCCAATAGCCAGCGAAGGTATCAGTTGGCCATATCGGGGCGCCGGGAACCACAGCCACTCGGTCTTGGATGGGTTGAGCCGGAGCCTGTTCCTGATTGTAGGAAATACAACTTCAGCAACAGAGTGGTCAATGTCTGGAATACTCTACCTGACTCTGTGGTTTCTTCCCCAAACCCCCAAAACTTTAACCTTAGACTGTCTACTATTGACCTCACCCCTTTCCTAAGAGGTCTGTAGGGGGCGTGCATAAGCGCACCAACGTGCCTACCGTCCCTGTCCTATTGTTTCTTTTATATTTTATTTTTCTTATATGTATCCATGTATTCATAACTATGTTTTACTTATACCTATTATTTTGTTAGCAATTGACAAACAAACAAACAAACAAATAAATAAATAAATAAAATAAATTCAGTTTGGGTCACCATGATGTAAAAAACAAGATGTTGAGACTAGAAAAAGTGCAGAGAGCAACAAAGTTGCATAGGGGATTGGGAACTAAAATATATCAAGAACAATGGCTGCAAGAAATTCTTAAGGAACAAGTAGAATTGCAACCAGGACTCTGTTAGGGATATTCAAAAAGGAAATGTGGAAAAAATATAAAATATATTGTATTACACATCTTAACGGCTACTAGAATAGCTTATGCTCAATGCTGGAAGCACAACTGTATACCATCGGATGAACCGATTATTCAAAAAATAATGGCATGTACTGTAATGGACAAATTGACTTTAATGATACAAGAGAAAGGGAAAGAGAAAAATACTATAGAATTTGGGGAAAATGGTATAATTGGATCGAATTAAGACAGATAGAAAATGAAGGAATGAAAGATAAGCAATTTATAGGTTAAATGTATATATTTGCACAAAATTGTATATATTTGTAAATATGCACAAAAGAGAGAAATGGATGAGATGGATGTCACAAAATTGTTAATGTCATGATATTTATTTTTTGTTTTATTTTTAAAATATACAAAAGACTAATAAAGTTTATTTAAAACTAAAATAAAACCTATCAAGAACAGGTGCTGGAATTGAGTATGTCTAGCTCAGGGGTGTCCAATTCAAGGCCCATGGGAGCTTAAATCTGGCCCGTGGGGCCAGCCTGGAAATAGCCAAGACTGGCCCGCGGTACATCTGGCAGCCATTTTGACTGGCACGGTGCTGCAGGAGGCTGTCCAGCTGAAAACGGGGCGTGGAAGTGACCCACGCATGACCCACGCAACCCATTTTGGCCGGCAAGGTGCTGCAAGCTGGCAGGATGTTGCAGGCAGAGTCCATCCCATCTCCCTCCACCCGGCCGGCCCACAGAAGAGAACTATAGTGCTAGAAGAAATCCAGTTTAACACGCCTGGTCTAGTTTAATGAAAAAAAGGACTACAGAAGACATGATAGCAATCTTCCGATATCTCAGAGGTTGCCACAAAGAAAGAGTCAAGCCAGAGGTGGTATTCAGTAGGTTCTGACCGGTTCTGGAGAATAGGTAGCGGAAATTTTGAGTAGTTCAGAGAACCGGCAAATACCACTTCTGACTGGCCCCGTCCCCATCTATTTTCTGCTTCCCGAGTCCCAGTTGATTGGCTGGATCTTCTTTGGTTGCCCTGCACAAGAGAACAAAGCTGGAAAGCAGGTTAGTGGGGTGGAGAGGGAATGGGAATTTTGCAGTAACCTTCCCTTGCCACGCCCACCAAGCCACGCCTCACCCACCAAGCCACGGCCACAGAACCGTTAGTAAAAAAAATGTAATCCCACCACTGAGTCAAAGCTATTCTCCAAAACAGCTGAGGGCAGGAGAAGAAACGATGGATCAGTTTGCATCCGTTGCTTCTTGTCCTGCCTTCAGGTGCTTTGGAGAATAGTTTGACTCCCTCTTCTTGGTGGCAACCCCTGAGATACTGGATTGCTATCATGTCTCCCCTAGTCCTTCTTTTCGTTAAACTAGACATAGCCAATTTCAGCAACCGTTCTTCGTATGTTTTAGCCTTCGGTCCTCTATAATCATCTTCCTTGCTCTTCTCTGCACCCTTTCTAGCTTCTCCACATGTTTTTTATATCGTGGCGACCAAAATTGGATGCA
Source organism: Bungarus multicinctus (assembly GCA_023653725.1). Classification (NCBI taxonomy): domain Eukaryota; kingdom Metazoa; phylum Chordata; class Lepidosauria; order Squamata; family Elapidae; genus Bungarus; species Bungarus multicinctus. The sequence goes on from CM042844.1 coordinate 9,341,236, forward strand.
GTATTCCAAGTGTGGCATTATCAAGGCAGAGTTGGACCTTTTGATTATTAGATGCGTGTGTGTGTGTGCGCATGCACTTTCTAATCTGATTTTAAATTGATCTTAAATTGGGTTTTAATCATGGTTTTAGTATTGGGGGTTTTAGATTTGGGAGCAGCCCATATTTAATTCTATTTTAACTTTTTTATATGTATTGTTTTAGTTGGCTGTGCACCGCCCTGAGTCCTTCGGGAGAAGGGTGGTATATAAATTGAATAAATAAATAAATAAATAAATAAATAAATAAATAAATAAATAAATAAATAAATAAATAAATAATCCTGGGAATTTCCTGCATAAATCTCTGCAGTTTTCTTGGCAAGATGTTTGGAAGTGTTTTTCCCTTCCTTCCTTCCTAGGACTGAGAGGGAGGGGGGATTGTCTAACTCAGTTGTTTTTGAACCAAGCTGGACTAAGTCACATTCTCCCTATTTCTAGCTTGATGCTTAGATTGGAGTTGGAAGGAACTTTCCATCTAGTCCAACCCCCACCCACCCAAGCAGGAGACCCTACACCCAGGGTTGGGATTCAAATTTTTTAACAACGGGTTCTGTGGATGTGGCTAAGTTGGTGGGCGTGGCTTGGTGGTCATGTTATTGGCTGGGCGTGGCCAACTCAACATCACTCACATTGAGGCATGCATCTCCTTGCCTGGCCTCTCATGACTGTGGGGATGCTGCAACAGTCGTAAGTGTGAAAAACGGTCATAAGTCACTTTTTTCAGTGCCGTTGTAACTTTGGTCACTCCACACAAGCAAAGTACCAGCAAAGGAGGGGGAAAAAACTCCAGAGAAGTTCGTGAGACAGGAAGTCTAGTCCTGCCAAGAATGTAATAAGGGTTAATGAAGAGGCAGTTTCTATAAGCAACACCAGAATGTTTCCTTCCTGCCTTCCTTACAGGATTAGGCCAGTCATTTCTTCTAACAACCGGTTCTCCGAACTGCTTAGAATGTTAACAACCGGTTCTAGCAAATAGATGTGAACCGATAGAATCCCACCCCTGCCTACACCATTTCTGACAGATGGCTGTCCACTCTCTTCTTGAAAGCCTCCAGGGATGAAGCTCTCATGACTTCCAAAGGCAACTTCTGTTCCATGGGTTGATTGCAGTGGTGGTATTCTACCGGTTCAGCCCGGTTCACGCGAACCGGTAGTAAAAAAAAAACCAGTTACCGATTCAGCCGAACCGGTATTTCTTTTTTTTCCTTCTGACGATCAGCTGTTCCAACAATCAGCTGTGCCGGGATCCCCCTCGCTGTCTTACTGCTTTCCCCAGGAGGCTTCCCTGAGGCCCATGAGGCAAAAAACTGTGGAGGGGTGCCCTTGTGTTCCTTTTTTTGCCTCCTGGGCCTCAGGGAAGCCTCCTGGGGAAAGCATTAAGACAGCGAGGGCGATCCCGGGACAGCAAAAAAAAACAAAAAAAACCAAAGCCACACCCATCCAGTCACCTAGCCACTCCCACCTAGCCACACCCACAGAATTGGTAGTAAAAATATTTGCATCCCACTCCCTGTTGATTGTTTCTCCCTGTCAGAAAGTTTCTCCTTATTTCCAGGTTGAATCTCTCCTTGATCAGTTTCCATCCATTGTTCCTTGTCTGGCCTTCGGGTGCTTTGGAAAATAGCTTGATGCCTTCATTACTACACCTAGGTGACTCTCATGGATAGGAGACCTTCAAAAATGGTCTCCAAGAGAGGCATGGGTGGCTCCATTATGGTTGTAAGTCAAGGACTACCTATAGACATTATCCACCATATAAGCGTCTTCATTGGCTGTTCTAAAATGGGTTGCTGGATATAAGGGTAGCCCTTGACTTACAATTCATTGTAAGGTACCACAGTACTGAAAAAATGTGAGTTATAACCTGTTTTTCACACTTACGACCATAGCAGCATCCCCACGGTCACACGATTGAAATTCAGGATACTTGTCAACTGATTCATATTTTTGACAGTGGCAGTGCCCTGGAGTCATATGATCCATCCCCATTTTCACCATTTTCTAACAAGCAAAGTCAACGGGGGAAGCTGGATTCACTTTAACAACCGTGTTATTAAATTAACGACGACGGTGGTGATTTGCTTAACAACTGTGGCAAGGAAGGTCATAAAACGGGGCAAAACCTGCCTATCCAATGCCTCATTTAGCAACAGAGTTCTAGGCTCAATTGTGGTCGTAAGCCGAGGACTACCTGTATGGTCATTCATTCATTTAGTCTTCCTTGTATTTAATTGCCGTCCTTATATTTTTTCCACTCCACTCCTTGGCTTTCATTGTTAATATCTTTTTTTTTTAATTTTTTTTTAACTAACTGGCTGTCATGAGAACACAGAATGAGGGCAAAACACAAATCATAAATTCCACGAGAGGCACAGGAGTCCTTATCTGATCATGGCTAAATCTTAGCTTTTAAATTGATTATCCGCTATGTTGAAGGGATTCTTTGATCTCTTGGTACTCATTGACAAAAATGCCATTGTCCTGTGTTGCTGATTGTGGTTCCAGTTTGGGGCAGCTGCACTGCAGCTTTCTTGTGTACAAAATCCATCCTTAACTGGTTTCTCGTTCCAGCTATTAGCTGATTTTGAAGTAGCTTCTTCAGCCTTGCAGCTGGGTTTGCATAATGTGCTGAATTAGTTAAGGGGGGGGGGGAGAGAAACACAAAAACCTAAGTTCCCACATTTGTGTAACATGGTTAGCTTGGTTAAGTGTGAACCTTGGTTAGGAGTTTAAGGCTGTTGTTCAAAGTGGCCTACTTAAATATTTGACAGGATTCAGAATATACAGATATTCGCTCAAAGGTCTGTTGTAAATGGTCCTCCACTTATTTATTTTGATTTATTTATTTGATTTATCAATCGCTTACAAGATAATCGGTATAAGAATAAACAGGAAATAGGTATGAATGAATGGGGACAATGGGACACAATGGTGCACTTGTGCACGCCCCTCACAGACCTCTTAGGAATGGGGTGAGGTCAATAGTGGATAGTTTAAGGTTAAAGGAATGGGGGTTTGAGGATGTAACAACAGAGTCAGGTAGTGCCAGGCATTGACCAGGTATTGACCAGGCTCTGTTACTGAAGTACTTTCTGCAATCAAGTTTGGAGCAGTTTACATTGAGTTTGTATCTGTTGTGTGCTCTTGTATTGTTGTGGTTGAAGCTGAAGTAGTCATTGACTGGTTGGACATTGTAGCAGATAATTTTGTGTACTACACTTAAGTCCAACCGTAGGCAGCGTAATTCTAGGTTGTCCATGTCCAAAATTTCAAGCCTGGTGATATAGGGTATTCTATTGCGAGCAGAGGAGTGTAGTACTCTTCTCATGAAATACTTCTAGACTCACTCAGTTGTATTAATGTCCTATATACAGTGAGGATTCCAGGCAGATGAGCTGTATTCGAGTATTGGTCTAGCAAAGGTTTTGTATGCCCTAGTTAGTAATTCAATATTACTGGAGAAGAAGCTTCGTAAGATTAGACTTATGACCATCACAGCATTTCCCACGGTGACATGATCCAATTTTGGGTGATGTGGTCCTGTTGACAAACTAACATTCAATAAATAAGCATAGTGTTTTTGCATAGCTCCAACCTGGAACAATTTGCATTTCCTTTGAGGAAGTGAGAGAGATACTGTTAAACTTACGGGACCGCCTGCTGCCATCAACAGCCTCCCTCCGCCCAGTACGCTCACACAGGGTTGCCCTCCTCGGGGTGCCACCGCCTGATCGTTGCCGGCTGATGACCCCGAGGGTGCGGGCTTTCTCTGTGGGGGCCCCCTCCCTGTGGAATGATCTGCCCCTGGAGATACGGGCCATTACCGACATCCAGACCTTCCGGTGCGTAGTAAAGACCTTGTTTTTCCAACAGGCCGGCCTTGGCCTAGTAAACGGTTCATGGGGTTTTAATTTAATTCGGCTTTTAAATTTTTAAATTTTAACTTTTTAATTCAATCCTGGAATTTTAAACTTTGGGAATTTTGTATCTGAAGGGATTCGGACGGATCTATGTTATTTAATTTGTTTTTAATTGTATATACTGTCCATTTTTAGTAGGCTGTACACCGCCCTGAGTCCCATTTTTGGGAGAGGGGGCGGTATAAAAATTAAATAAATAAATAAATAAATCTCCCTCAGTCTTAAGAGAAGAAGATCACTAGAGTAAAAACTCTATTTTTGGGGTCCTGGGTGCTCTCTGAGCTTGGCAGTTTTATTGCAGATGCTTCATCACCACTGCACTGATGATGTTACCTAATCAGGTAATGAAACGTCTGCAAGAAAACCACCAAGCTCAAGAATGCACCAAAAACCCCACACTTCAATCCAGAGCTACACAGATTCTCTTCTATTGCTACAACTTTATCCTCACGATAAATGTAGAAGGAATTGTGCCACAATGACCTCCTGCAAGAAGGCTGGGTCCACACAGCTTTTTCAACTGGGCTAAAACCAGCTTGGGAAATTTCCACAGATTGTAGGAATGTCACTGAGCTGACAACGTCCTTGTGCTAAACCTTATTATGGATTCCTTGACGAGCCAGTCCTGGGAGTACAGCAATTAAGTTTTACAGTATTTATCCAGATACAGGTTCTAGCATGCTTGTGAAGCCAACCACCTTATCTCAAATTACAGTGGGTCAGTGTGGAATGCTAAGGGTTGTCTTGTCTGTTGTATTATTAGCACCCACTAACCTGCTGGCCAAAAGCAGGGTGATAATCATGATTGACCTATGCAACAAAGTTCCTCAGCCTAGTTTCCCCCTAGTTCAGGGGTCCCCAGCTCCCAGGCAGCGGCCTTTTTTGGAACCGAACACGTGTGTGTGCATGCAAATCTCCCTTCATGGGAGCGGTGGCTGTTGGCACTCACATGTGAAGCTCCCATTATGCAAGTGCTGCCTGTCTTGTGCTCGTGCACGAAACTTCCTTCGCACATGTGGTGGACCCTTGTTCTTGCACACAGGGGTGGTCTTCAAAAATGTTAGCAACCAGTTATCTGTCTGGTTCCTGATTGGGTGTGGCCATGGTGGGCGTGGTCTAGTCGGCCTCCTGCACCATGGCAGGAGGGGCTGTTTTCCTCTTCTCCCGGCTCCAGAGGCTTTCCTTGAGCCTCTGGGAGGGCAAAAATGACCTCCCCGGACTCTGGAGGGCCTCTGGAGGCCATAAACAGGCCCAATTCTGGGAGAGGCCCATTTTTTGTCCTCCTCAACTCTCTGTGCAGGCCCTGTACTTACCTGGCATCCAAAATGGGCTGTGTGGGGACTCTGAGGAGGGTTAGGGTAGAGCGGGGCCAGCCAAGGGTGGGATTTACCGGTTCACTGAACCGGTCATTAAAAAGGATAAAATTAGCTACCGCTTCACCCAAACCAGGGCGAACCGGTAGCAGCCCACTCCTGCTTCCACAAGCAAATGGAGCAGTACAGATAACAGATAATCAGAGTTGGAAGGGACCTTGTAGGACATCTAGTCCAACCCCCCACCCAAGCGGGAGACCCTACACCATTTCTGACAAATGGCAATCCAATCTCTTCTTGAAAGCTTCCAGTGATGAAGCTCCCACAACTTCTGAGGGCAACTTCTGTTCCATTGGTTGATACATACTTGTGCTCCTCTGCCTATGATTCTTGATTCTTAACGAATGTTCCTTCTTTATGTATACTGAGAGTATTTACACCAAGACAAATTCCTTGTGTGTCCAATCACACTTGGCCAATAAAGTATTCTATTTCTCTCCCTCCTCTGACTTCCCTGGCCGGGCCGCCAAGCCAGAATGGTTGGAGACTGCTGCCCTAGATCTGTTAGGTTTTCTTCTTCTTGTGCCCTATCCATCATCGGACATTGGTGTTCATGTTGGTGATCCTACTTTTATCAACAGCCGCATGAAAATGTGCTGCTGAGTTTTGTCCAAACTGGTCCTTTAGATTTTGAAGCCATGATGTTCTTCTTCTGCCTGGACCTCATTTGCTGTGATGACCCGGGGCGTGGCACAAAGGCAACATAAAGTGAAATAAGCAAGAAGAGTCCCTTTATTATCTCCAACTTTGCCCCCAATGTCCAGATTACCTTCAGCTGGAGAAAACCTGTCCCAGGAACAGCCTTTAACCGTAGAAAATTCAGTCCAAAACAAGGTACACACAAACTGTAACTAAACATCCAAACAAACCAAGCTGAAGTAATTAACTTGACAGGGCAAGAGAAGGAATTTCAGACTTGAAAGCACGGCAAAACTCACACCAGTTGGGAAGATGCCAGGAACCCAGATAAGCCACAATGATACAAGATAAATTCACGTTTGCTCCCAACAACAGCACAGCTTCCTTTTTTGGTACACTGTGTTCCCAGCTGCAGCTAATAAAGGGAATCAGGGCCCTTTCCTGCCCTGTAAGCCATGCAACTCACGTTGCTCCCTTCTCCGTTCCTCCCTGTGTGCCCTAGGATGTAGAAGGGGTGGGCCTGGGTCTTCCTCTAAATTCTCTCTCCCTTGTTCTACCACTTCCCTGCTCTGCCCAGCCGGATTTAGCCCTTTCCCTGTTTCCTCCACAGCCAACAGAGCCACAGTCCCACCGCCTGTCAGCTGTTCTGTTTCCTCCTCCGAGTCAGATTCCGACAGGGGCATGAGACTTGCCTTCAATCCTTCCCTGGAGGATTAAGTGAAGTATGCCTGTATATTTCTGGGGATCGCATCACATGTCTGAAATATTCTAACGTTCGCTTTTTAATGGTTTTGATGATTTCCCTTGGCTTTCCCAGGCGGCTTATCACCACCTCATTTCTGAGCTGCCTGTAAATCCACATTTCAAATGCTTTCAGTCTGTTCAAATGGCTTTCTGTCAAGAGACCAGCTCTCCACTCCATAGAACAGGATAGAAAAAAATGTAGCATCTGACAAGCCCGATTTTCAGGTGTGGATTTGGATTTGCTAATTACACATCAAGGCAATCGAAGGTTTTACTGGGTTAGAATTGAAGAACTGTGGTCTAGACCGGTGTTTTGCAAACCTGGCAATTTAAAGATGTGTGGACTTCAACTCTCAGAATTCCCCCAGCCAGTAAGGGAACTGCTGAATTCCCTTGAAGTTCATAAAACTTCATTTTTATGACTGTGTCAAAGTTTGAAAAACATTGGTCTAGATTAGAACCTTCAGAAAACAATGGATTAAAGACAGAGGTAGGATTCAAAAGTCCCAGCAGCTAGTTCACTGCCCAGTTGCTGGTTGGGCAGGGCTACAGGGCCTACTGGAACTTCCTATTTCTGGCTTCCGGTGGGCCTCCAGAGCCTGGGGAAGGCCATTTTTGCCCTCTCAAGGGTCCAGAGGCCTCCCTTGGGCTTCTGGGAGGGTGAAAATAGCCTCGCCTGGGCTCTGGAGGTCCACCGGAAGCCAGGAACAGGCCCATTTCCAGACTTCCAGTACTTCCAGGAGGGATATTTTCCCCCTCCCAAGGATCCAGAGGCCTCCTCTGGGTTTCTGGGAGGGTGAAAACAGCCTCTCCCGGGCTCTGGAGGCCCATCAGAAGTCAGAAACAGGCCCGTTTCCGGACTTCCGATACTTCCGGAAGGCCAGTTTCCCTCCTTCCCAGAGCCTCCACATGGACCCTGCACTTATCTCCATCGAAAATGGACCGCGTGGAGATTCCTGGAAGGGGTGGGGCGGGATGGGCGGGGCCAGCCAGCCGGTTCAAATACCGGTTCAGCGAACCGGATGTAACTTTAACGTCTGGTTCCCGCGAACCGGTCCAAACCAGTAGAATCCCACCCCCTGCTTATAGAAGAGAGGGGTATAATTATAGATAGTCTTTGTCTTATGACCCCCAATTGAGCCCCAAATTTATGTTGCTAAGTGAAACATAAATTTCACTTCAGCTTTGTTAAGTGAGGTTTGCCCCATTTTACGACTTTTCTTGCCAGAGTTGTTAAGTGAGTCGTTGCAATCGTTTAAATGAGTAACACGGCTGTTAAGTGAATCCGGCTTCCCCATTCGCTTTGCTTGTCAGAAGGTCGCAGAAGGGGATCACGTGACCCCAGGACACTGGAACCGTCATAAATGTGAACCACTTGCTAAGATTTGAATTTTGATCACGTGACCAATGGTCATAAGGGTGAAAAATGGTCATGTCACTTTTTTCAGTGCTGTTGCAGCTTCGAACATGTCTGTCGTTGAGATATGTCACTAAATGAACTGTTGTAAGTCGAGGACTATCTGCACTTCAGTTTTCAGGGTATTAGTTGGTATTTGCACTGCACAATTACTCTTATTCAGTGGCGGGATTCAAAATGTTTTATTACCGGTTCTGTGGGCATGGCTTGGTGGGCGTGGCTTGGTGGGCGTGGCTTGGTGGGCGTGGCAGGGGAAGGTTACTATAAAATCCCCATTCTCTCCCCACCCCGCTAACCTGCTTTCCAGCTCCGTTCTCCTGTGCAGGGCAACCAAAGGAGACCCAGCTGATCAGCTGGGACTCAATGGGAGACAGAGAATAGATGGGGCTGGGGCCAGTCGGAGGTGGGATTTGCCGGTTCTCCGAATTAATCAAAATTTCCACTACCGGTTCTGCAGAACTGGTCAGAACCTGCTGAATCCCATCTCTGGTCTTATTTCATTTTGTACGTTTTCCTGGAATGTAGACATGCTAATATGATTTTCCCCTGTCATATCGGCTGCAAACTCTAGCTTGCATTCATACAACGTGCTTAAACTGATGCCGGATTAACTCACTTTCTAGCTCACAAAATTCATGAATGCTAAACGGCCCGTGAAGCCAAGGAACAAACAGCAACTCTGTCAGATATCACTGTACTTTTATTGTTTCTTCGCTCCAGAAATGGATCTATTTGTCCCTCGGCTATTCCCTCTTGCTGTGAGCCTTCCTTTGAAGATTCTGACTGGAAGAGGTTGCCAAATGAGATGCAATGAGAGAAGCCAACTTTCTGAAACCCCACGTATGTCTGCTTTAAATATATAAACGTATTTGCGAAAGACATGCAAAAACATGCTTGCTGTTACCACAGGGAAGTTACTTACCTATCAATTTGATGTTGAAGATACGTATTTAGCTGCGGTTTTCTGGCTGGTTTCCATTGGCGGGTATTCTAACAAATTTTTCTTAGGGTAACTGCACAACAACACACCCTGTTTGTGACTTATTATTCTGTGGAGGGTGGGGGTTGTTGGAAAGATACATTTGTGACCCAATCAGAGTTGATGCTGATTGGTCTCGACATTATAAACAGGACATTGAGTCTCTGGAAGGAGTGCAGAGAAGAATCAACAGATTATTAGGGGGCTGGAGGCTAACACATATCAAGAACGGTTGCAGGAACTGAGTATGGCTAGTCTGGAGAAAAGAAGAACTAGGGGTGAAGTGTTAGCAGTGTTCCAATATTTGAGGGGCTCCTACAAAGAAGAAGGGGTCAACCTATTCTCCAAAGCAGGGGTCGCCAACCTTTTGGACCTCAGGGACCACCAAACTCATCATTTTAAATCCCACGGACCAGAGACCCTGGGAAAATCCCCCAAAAAATCTGCAGGAAAATTCCCCACCCCATTTTCCTTACCAATTGATCATTCTTTATTTGGGATTGCAGGATACCATCTCCAGCTCCAGTTCTCAGGGAGAGGCAGAGAGAGAGAGAGAGAGAGACAGAGAGAGCCAGAGAGACAGAGAGAAAGAGACAGAGAGAAAAAGAGAGAGGAGAGAGAGAGACTTTTGACTTCATGCAAGGAAAACAGCAGAAGCAGCAGAAGTCTTTCTTTCTCTCCCCCAAACTCCGCCAGAAATGAGTCTTTGCCAGCACAGCCTCTTGCAGGGTCCCAAAGACTCATTTCTGGCAGAGTTTGGGGGAGAGAAAGAAAGACTTTTGTTGCGTTCCTTGCGTGCAGCCAAAAGCCGAAGAAGAAAGAAGTGGAAAGAAGCAGCCCAGTGGCCAGGCCAGGCACGTGGGTGAGTGGAGCAAGTTTCCACCCCCCTCCACCCTTTCCCCCCTCCCTTCACTACCTCATGTTGTTCGTAATGCAAAGGACACATCCCTTGTGTTCCCATGGGCCATGTGGGCGGCGCAGCCTTGTGTTCCCACACAGCCTAGATTAATTGCTTTGGGGGGTGACATTTCTCTGCAGACCACCAAAATTTTCTTGCAGACCACCAGCGGTCCCTGGCCCGCTGGATGGTGACCACTGGACTAGACAATCACTTGTCTGAAATGGTGTAGGGTCTCCTGCTTGAGCAGGGGGTTGGACTAGAAGATCTCTAAGGTCCTTTCCAACTACTATTCTGTTATTCTGCTATTGCAAAAGGGGTGGAAGAAAGTTTAACCTCTCCTTCTGTACCCATCCCACTGTCGGTAGTCCTTGTCTTACAACCAGTTCATGTCACGACCGTTGGAAGTTACTACAGCATTGAAAAAGCGAATTATGACCAGTCCTCACACTTGCAACCGTTGCAGCATCCCCAGTCACAGGGTCAAAAATTTGGGCACATAGGTACCATGGTTGCAGCATCCTGGGGTCAAGTGATGACCATTTGCAACCCTTCCCTTTCTGACAAGCAAAGTAATGGGGGGGGGAGGCTGGATTTGCTTAATGACCGTGTGATTGGTGATGGAAATTCTGCTCCCAATTGTGGTCATAAGTAGAGGACTACCCGTAATCCAATGTCCAGCAGCAAGAAATACACTTAGAGAAACTCTTTCAGCAGATATTCTAATCTACCAGCTCTATAGCTGGAAGTAGGTAATCGTAGATCCTTGGATCAATACAGGCTTAAGTAACAGGCCAGACATTGTTTTGGGTGAATAAGAAGTAAAGGTAAAGGTTCCCCTCCTTGCACATACGTGCTAATCGTTCCCAGGCTCTAGGGGGCGGTGTTCATCTCCATTACAAAGCCGCAGAGCCAGCGCTGTCCGAAGACGTCTCCGTGGTCATGTGACCGGCATGACTAAACACCAAAGGCGCATGGAACACTGTTCCCTTCCCACCAAAGTGGTCCCTATTTTTCTACTTGCATTTTTTACGTGCTTTTGAACTGCTAGGTTGGCAGGAGCTGGGACAAGGAACGGGAGCTCACTCCATTACGCAGCACTGGGGATTCGAACCACCAAACTGCTGACCTTTCTGATCGACAAGCTCAGCGTCTTAGCCACTGAGCCACCACATCCCTTTTTGGGTGAACAACTCAATGATAAAACCTTCGCCCTCATATTATGGTTTCCTCTTAACCACGGTTTAACCTATGATCTAAGTCTGAGTGATACAACAAACTTAATCACCCATTGCCTTGTGGCCCAATGTTTCTCAAACTTGACAACTTTAAGCTGCCTGGACTTCAACTTCAAACTATTGACCTTCAGGCGCGTACTAAAAACCCACCTATTCCTTCTAGCCGGTCTGGCCTAGAGTTATGTGTAATGGTTTTAAATTCGGTTTTAAATGGTTTTAATTTTCTTAACTCCCTACTTTTTAATTCCTAATCGGCCAACCTATTTAATTCTTTTAATATATTTTAAATTATTGTATATGTATTTATATGTTTTTTATTTGGCTGTGCACCGCCCCGAGTCCCTAGGAGAGGGGGCAGTATACAAATTTGAATAATAAATAAATAAATAAATAAATAAATAAACAAACTTCCAGAATTTCCCCAGAGGGCACCAAGAATTGTTCATGCAATATGCTTACCCTTATTATTATTATTAATTAACCACCTTTCTGCATTTGCATAGCACGTTAAACTAGAAAGTAACAAAGGAAAGTGCATTCACGGTCTGCACAGGTTTACATTAAGCAGGTTTGGCATTTTTTTTATTTATAGAGTTACATTTCATTGGGTGTACAGAAGCTCAAGGTCTTCATGCCAACAGAAACAAGCCTGTGAAGTCGGTTGGCTAAGAGAGAAAGGTTGACTCAAATCACCCAGGCTGAAATTGGCTCAGAACGCCCTAGTTTGACGCTTCAATCATTAATTAGCTTGACACTTTAATTGTTTAATCATTATACCAGCATTTCTCAAACTTGGTAAGTTTAAGACATGTGGATGATTGCAACAACCAGACTTCTGGGCGTTGAAGTCCACATGTCTTAAAATTGCCAAGTTTGAGAAACACTGCCAAGGGTAGGATTCTACAAGTTCGCACCTATTCGCTAGAACCGGTTGTTAACATTCTAAGCAGTTTGGAGAACTGGTTGTTAGAAGAAATTACTGGCCTAATCCTGTAAGGAAGGCAGGAAGGAAACATTCTGGTGTTGCTTACAGAAACTGCCTCTCTGTTAACCCTTATTACATTCTTGGCAGGACTAGACTTCCTGTCTCAGGAACTTCTCTGGAGTTTTTTCCCCTCCTTTGCTGGTAGTTTGCTTGCGTGGAGCGACCCTTCAAAGTTACAATGGCACTGAAAAAAGTTACTTATGACCATTTTTCACACTTATGACTGTTGCAGCACCTCCACAATCATGAGAGGTTAGGCAAGGAGATGCGTGCCTCGATGTGAGTGATACTGAGTTGGCCGTGCCCACCAACTAAGCCATGCCCACAGAACCAGTTGTTAAAAAAATTGAATCCCACCCCTGAACACTGCCCTACACCAGATTGTGGACTGAGAGAGACTGAAGTCACCTAGGAAGTTTCCTGTGGGGCTGAGGGTTGTGCAAAATTACACCAGTTAGAACTTTCATTTCATTACGTCTGTTGTATGAAAACTCACTTTGTGTCTGTATCTTACTGAACATCAACCGGTTTCCAAAACTCTTTTTTAAAAATCTAATCTTGGCTGCCCAAAAAATTTTCACATCCAGATAGTCTCTGGAGCTGGGAGGGTGTTTTAAGAATTGTTTAAGAATATTGCCTAAAACAACAATCAGCAGGAAATAAAATTAGGGAAGAATTGGGCATTCCATCAATCCTTAATTTTTCAAGCATTGAGTCTTTCCTAAGTCAGCCCCTCTCTTGCAATTTAACTGTTCTCATTCCAGATACTTACTGAATTAAAAAAAAAAAATCATCCCCAATTCATTTGGCTATTAAATATGCTATTAAATATGCAAACAGAATAGAATAAAAAAAGAATCTATCATCCCCAACTCATTTGGCTATTAAATATGCTATTAAATATGCAAACAGAATAGAATAGAATAGAAAAAGAAATAGAATAGAATAGAATATAGAACAGAACAGAATAGAATATATTTCTTTATTGGCCAAGTGTGATTCGACACACAAGGAATTTGTCTTGGTGCAATATGCTCTCAGTATACCTAAAGAAAAAATAAAATACATGCATCAAGAATCATAAGATACAACACTTAGTGATACACATAGGTTACTAATAAGCAATCAATTCATACTAGGAAACAAATAATACAATATAAGTTGTAAAGATACATTTATAGTCATAAATGGGAAGAGATAGGTACTAGGAAGGATGAGAAGAAGAATAGTGATACAGTCTTAGTAAAGAATTTGACAGTGTTGTGGGAATTAGTTGTTTAGCAGAGTGATGGCATTCAGGGCAGGGGGGGAACTGTCCTTGTGTATAGTTCTGACGTGCAGTGCCCTATAGCGTCGTTTTGAGGGTAGACGTTGAAACAATTTATGTCTAGGATGTAAAAGGCCGGTAGACATTTTCATATAGATATTAGGCAAATAAGTCAACCTATTCTCCTAGGCACCTGAAGGCAGAAACAGAAGCAATGGATGGAAACTCATCAAGGACAGAAAAGCAACCTAAAATTAAGGAGAGATTTCCTGACAGTTGGAACAATTAATCAGGGGAATGACTTGCCTCCAGAAGTTGTGAATATTCCATTATTGGAGGTTTTTAAGAAGAGACTGGGCAGCCCCTTGTCTGAAATGGTATATGCTAGAGCAGGGGGTTGGACTAGAAGACCTCCAAGGTCCCTTCCAACTCTGTTATTCTGTTAAATCCTAAGAGTTGGGAGACACAAAGAAAAGTCAGCGTTGAGACCGGAGGGGTGCGGAGCAGGGGAATCCAGCACCTGCACAGAAAATGTCATGCAATTTAGGGAACTATTTCTGACGGACAATCTGAACAATGGCATTCAGAAACAAAACAGTTTGCCTCCAAGGGCTATAATTATGACCCTTGGCCTTCATGAATCAGTCATATAATACCCCGGTTGTGACGGCTAATCTGAGTAAGCTGAGTCAGTGGGGTGTGTGGAACAGACAAAACAAGAAAGCCTGTGACCTTTTTCCTATGCAGCTCCCAAGTGTCAGCATCTCTCCATATCCAGCCAAGACCTGAGCCTTTGCAATGGAGCGCCACCAGAGGTGGGTATTCAGCAGGTTCTGACCAGTTCTGGAGAACCAGTAGTAGAAATTTTGAGTAGTTTGGAGAACTGGCAAATCCCACCTCTGACTAGCCCCTGCCCCCATCTCTTCTCTGCCTCCCATTCAGTCCCAGCTGATTGGCTGGGTCTTCTTTGGTTGCCCTGCACAGGAGAACGGAGCTGGAAAGCAGGTTAGTGGGTTGGGGAGGGAATGGGGATTTTGCAGTATTCTTCCCCCAGGAGTGGGGAGGGAAGACATTCACTGTGTGCAAGGCAAGATAAATTCCCACTATCTGAACAGAAGAAAAGAGAAGAGAATAGTGAATAGAATAGTAAGTAGAGGAGAGAAGAGGAGAAAAGAGGAGAAGAGAAGAGTAGAGTAGAGATGAGTAAAGAACAGTAGAAGTAGAGAACAGTAGAGTAGAGGAGTAGAATAGAGACGAGTAGAGTAGAGACGAGAAGAGTAGAGTAGAGTAGAGATGAGTAGAGTAGAGACAAGTAGAGTAGAGTAGAGATGAGTAGAGTAGAGACGAGAAGAATAGAGTAGAGTAGAGTAGAGACGAGAAGAATGGAGATGAGTAGAGTAGAGACAAGAAGAGTAGAGTAGAGTAGAAACAAGTAGAGTAGAGACGAGAAGAATAGAGATGAGTAGAATAGAGTAGAGTAGAGTAGAGTAGAGTAGAGCTGAGCTGGAAGGGACCTTGGGGGTCTTCTAGCCCAGCCCTCTGCTCAAGCAGGAGAACCTATACCCGTGTTGGCGAACCTATGCCATGCGTGCCAGACACCCCCTTGCACACCATGCGTCTCCCATGCACACCCATCTTCCTCCTGCACATGTGCACCAGATACCTGACAATCAGCTGTTGTGCGCATGCGCGGTGAGGCTCTTCCGGGCAACCTGTCGCATGCTGGAGGAAATGGCTCTGTGTGCCACTTCACGCGTGCCACAGGTTCACCAGCACAACCCTATACCATGTTAGAAATAAGGTTGTCCAATCTCTTCTTAAAACCTCCACTATTGGAGCACCCACAATTTCTGGAAGCAAGTAGTTCCACTGGTTAAATGTTCACACTGTCAAGAAATTTCTCCGTAGTTCCAGGTTGCTTCTCTCCTTGATTAATTTCCACCCATTGCTTCTTGTCCTTGTCTTCTGGTGCTTTGGAGAATAATTTGACCCCCTCTTCTTTGTGGCAGCCTCTCAAATACTGGAATACTTCTAACACGTCATCACCCCTAATTCTTATTTTATTTATTTATTTATTTATTTTTATTTGTCAATTGCTTACAAGATAATAGGTATAAGTAAAAATATAGTTATGAATGCATGGATACATAAAAGAAAAATAAAAAATATATATAAAAGAAACTATAGGACAGGGACGGTAGGCACGTTGGTGCACTTATGCACACCCTCTACAGACCTCTTAGGAAAGGGGTGAGGTCAATAGTAGACAGTCTAAGGTTAAAGTTTTTGGGGTTTGGGGAAGAAACCACACAGTCAGGTAGAGTATTCCAGAGGTAGAGTATTCCAGACATTGAGCACTCTGTTGCTGAAGTCGTATTTCCTGCAATCAAGTTTGGTGCCATTAACCTTGAGTTTGTATCTATTGTTTGCTCTTGTGTTGTTATGGTTGAAGCTGAAGTATTCATTGACAGGTAGAACATTGCAATGTATGATTTTATATACTATACTTAGATCGGACCGAAGATGGCATAGTTCTAGGTTTTCTAGGTCTAGAATTTTGAGTCTGGTGGCATAAGGTATTCTCTTCTTTTTTATAAAGGAGTATTATATTATCTTTTCTTTAGACTAGTCAGACCCAAAGCCTGCAGCCGTTCTTCATCTGGTTTAGTCTCCAGGCCTTGTTCTAACATTGTGTAATTTTGAAGGAATGTATGGGTTGTAGTTCAGTTCTTGGGTCATGGAATTATAGAATTGTAGGCGTTGTAGTGGGAAAAGACCCGACTTTGCTGAGTGAAACCTTCATTGAAATCCAATGTCAGGTAATTCCCGACTGGTGATCACAATTGGAACAGAATTTCCATTAACAGTTAGTCCTCAACTTGTGATCATCATTGAGACCAAAACTGTATGCTGCTAAGTGAGTTTTGCCCCATTTTACGACTTTTCTTGACGCTGTTGTTCAGTGAATCACAGTTGTTGAGTCAACAACCCGGTTGTTAAGTGAATCTGGCTTTCCCATTGATTTGGCTTGTCAGAGGTTCGCAAAAGGGTATTGCGTGATGCCGGGGAGTGGGATTCAAATTTCTTAACAACCGGTTCTGTAGGGGTGGCCTCATTTGTGGGTGTGACTTGGCCATGTGACTGGCTGGGCGTGGCTTGTATGTAAATATTGTAAATATTTATGTAAATATTGGATTTTTTTTATAAAAAGTAACTTTTACCCAAAAGCAGGCAAAGCAGGCAGGCAGATTGAGTTGCTCACAGAATTACAGAGTTACTTAGAGATCTATCTATCTATCTGCAGTCTGCTACCTGAGTCTGTCACATAAAATTTGCTTGCAAGCAAACTCACAAAATTAACTCACAACACACCATGTGTGTAAATATTGAATTTTTTATTAAAAAGAGAGCAACTTTTACCCAAAATCAGGCAAAAGCAGGCAGGCAGACAGATTGAGTTGCTCACAGAATCACAGATTCACTTAGAGATCGATCTTTCTTCAATCGACTACCTGAGTCTGCTCTGAAAAATGGAAGCTTCAGTCCTAAGGAAGATTCAGTATCTCTGCTTTTAGATTAGCTGGAAAGCAAGAAATCCAACCGACTTTCCTGCTTTCTAGCTAATCTAAATCTCCCGGCCACAGCAGAACAGCTGATGGCCAGGGGAAAAAAAAAGGAAAAATAGCAACTTACCAAACAGCAGGCAAGTTTGATGGTGCGCATGCCAGGTAAGGAGCGAGTGGGTGGGGTGGGGCGGAGCCAGCCAGTGGCGCGATTTGCCTATTCTCCGAACTGCACAGAATCGTAACAACTAGTTCTATAGAACTGGTCCGACCAGGTAGAATCCCACCCCTGTGCAACGTCATAAATATGAGCCAGTTGCCAGGTGTCTGAATTTTGACCACATGACCATGGGGATGCTTCAATGGTCGTAAGTGTGAAAAACGGTCATAAGTCACTTTTTTTCAGTGCCATTGTAACTTTTTTGGAGGAGATGATTTAACTCAAAAGTATTGGTTATCAACTTCTCTATCAGTTTCTACCCATAATCTGGAGAAATCCAGGGCTCCCGGGTCGCAGGGATTGACTTTTGCTGCCTTTTTGTTGTTTGTTCAAGCCAGAATTCACCCCAAATGTGGGTTAGTTGATGGCATAGAGTATAATAGTTAAATCTCCTGTACCTATGGGGTATACACCAGTGCTGGCGTCAGAAAACAGGATGCATATCATAGAATCGTTCCAAGTCACCCTTTAGAAATTAGTGGGATGTTAGGAATTTAGCAGATTATTATTTTTTTGTTTGTCAATTGCTTACAAGATAATAGGTATAAGTAAAAACATAGTTATGAATACATAGATACAAATAAGAAAAATAAAAGAAGCAATAGGACAGAGACGGTAGGCATATTGGTGCACTTATGCATGCCCCCTACAGACCTCTTAGGAAGGGGGTGAAGTCAATAGTAGACAGTCTAAGGTTAAAGTTTTGGGGGTTTGGGGAAGAAACCACAGAGTCAGGTAGAGTATTCCAGACATTGACCACTCTGTTGCTGAAGTCATATTTCCTGCAATCAAGTTTGGTGCCGTTAAATTATGGTTTATTAAACTAACAATGATCCTGAACAAACTATGAGAATGTTTTTTTATACGCTGCCTTTGTCATTATCGTGCAAGGAAATTCTACTTTGGAGGAATCAAGAAGTATACAAAAGCATTTAAAAAAAGGTCAACAAGGAAATGTGATCGTAGGATAATAAAGCATAAAATCAGGTACCATTTTGGATTGGAGTTACAAACTTTAGTTGGCAACAGGAAAAAAAAAAAACCCATGACACCACAGGAAATGTTGCTGTTTTAAAAAGAGCTGGATAAGCTATTTCCATGCATTTTGTTTTTGTTTATAGTCTAAATACGTACAGCATTTCTTAAGAATGTCTGGTTTAAGGTTGAATTTGGCCCCTTCCTGTTTTGCTCATAACCGCAGTTTGCTTAAGAAGGCATCCTTTAGAGTGGTGTTTTTGAATCTTGGCGACTTTAAGAGGTGTGGACTTCACCTCCCAGAATTCCCCAGCCAGGCTGGCTGAGGAATTTTGGGAGTTGAAGTCCACACATCTTAAAAGTCACCAAGTTTCAAAAACACTGCTTTAAATGGGGGAGCAGTGTCTTTTTGGCGGAGGAATTGTGGATAAGGGAGATGGGAAGATAGAAACCCTGCAAACAGGGTGAGGAAGTCATCGTCACACAAATTATGTAATTTGAATTGTGAAATTTGGGGGCATTCTGCAAAAGTTTCATCCATCATGTTTCCTTCCTCTGGGCTGTGGACACGCTAGCTGTGTAATAACTTGCTTGATGTTTTGTTAAACTGCCTTTTTTGGCAAACTCATTATAGGATTTGTCCTGTAATTCAAGGGCTTACTACAAGTGTTGGGAATGTCATACTAAGCAGGTAGGTTTACACAACACAATTCATCTAGGCATAGTCTTAATCTATTTGGGGTGGGGGGTGAGAGCTGTCAACCAACCAAATAGATGAACAGATAATCAGAGTTGGAAGGGACCTTGTAGGTCATCTAGTCCAACCCCCTTCCCAAGCAGGAGACCCTACACCCTTTCTGACAGAGGGGAGTCCAATCTCTTCTTGAAAGTCTCAAGTAATGGCGCTCCCACAACTTCCGAGGGCAACTTCTGTTTCATGGGTTGATTGTTCTCACTGTCAGAAAGTTTCTCCTGATTTTCAGGTTGAATCTCTCCTTGTTCAGTTTCCATCCATTATTCCTTGTTTGGCCTACAGGCACTTTAGAAAACAGCTTGACCCCTCTTCCTCTCTGTGGCAGCCCCTCAAATACTGGAACCCTGCTATCATGTCTCCCCTGGTCCTTCTCTTCACTAGACTAGCCATGCCCATTCTTCCTATGTTTTGGCCTCCAATCTCCTAATCCTCTTGGTTGCTCTTTTCTGCACTTTTTCTAGAGACTCAATATCTTTTTTATAGTGTGGTGACCAAAACTGGATGCAGTACTCTAGGTGTGGTCTTACTAAGGCTTTATAAAGTGGTATTAGTACCTCCCTTGATCTCGATTGTATCCCTATGTTAATGCAACTTAGGATTGCATTGGCTATTTTGGCTGCTGCTGCACACGGCTGGCTCATATTTAGCTGGCTATCCACTAAGACTCCAAGATCCCTTTCACAGTTAGTCCTATTAAGCCTGGTTTCACCCAGTCTATATGTGCACTTCTTTGTTTTTCTTGCCTAAGTGTAGGACTTTACTTTTCTCTACACTGATTTTCATTTTGTTAGATATGGCCCAGTGTTCTAGTCTGTCAAGATCCATCTGGATTTTGAGCCTATCTTCTTGGGTGTTAGCTATTCCTGCCAGCTTAGTATCATCTGCAAATTTGGTAAGTTCCCCTTCTAATAGATTGAATTTACACATCATGCAACAATACAGACAGTCCTCGACTTACAATAGTTCATTTAGTGACCATTCCAAGTTACAATGACACTGAAAAAAATAACTTATGATTGTTTTTCACACTTACGACCATTGTAGCATCCCCGTGGTCACGTGATCAAAGTTTAGATGCTTGGCAACGGGCTCATATTTATGATGGTTGCAGGGTAATGTGATCCCTTAACAATCATTCACCTAACAACCATGTTACTCACTTAACCTCTGCAGCGATTCACTTAATAACTGTGGCAAGAAACGTTGTAAAGTTGGGTGGGGGAAATCACTTAAGAACTGCCTCGCTTAACAACATACATGTTGGGCTCAGTTGTGGTTGTAAGTTGAGCAGTACCTGTGTTTGTTTTTATGTCTTTCAAAGCAGATTCGTGCATTTTTATGTTGATTGTTTGATATGTGTTGTGTTTTAGGTAGTGTCCAGAGTCGCTTTTTGTGAGATGGGCAGCTATACAAACTTAATAAACAAACAAACAGACAAATCTATCCATATAAAAGCAAAATACCACTCATGCATCATCACAAAATCTCCAGAATTGTAAAGCCTACAAACTTGAAATTTGGCACATATGTTCCTCTTGGCTTCTAGGTGCTCACTAAGAAAGGATATTTCGAAATGCCCATCAGAGCATTAGTATTTCCTATATTATTATTAACACGCTCTGATGCTAAGGAGTTCTACTCCCCCTCCCCACCTGAAAAGAAATCTGTTCCAATTGCAAAACACAAGCAGAAGAGAGGAGTTCCAGTTTCAGTTTTAATTTCACAGCAGCAACTAGCTACAGAACAGTTGCGTTAAACCACGCCCAGGCTCCTTGCTGTCTCCTTCTTGCTCACACAGCACATACTGTTTCAGTTTCCAAACAGCCCTCAACTCTTTCACACACTGACAGGATGCTGGCCAGATGAATACCGATGGATGCTGGTAGAAACAGCAGAGGCAGAATTTTTCCCCCTTATTTTCCTCCCCCAAAACTAAGCCCGACCACATAGTTTCGTAGCGAAGCACGGATATTGAGCTAGTATAAATATAAAGGGGACCCAAAGTCCAAGAGTTGAAAGCAATGGGTTGGGGAAGTTTGCCTTGTGTATTTGAAAGCAGAGCTGACCCTCAGAAGACAAAGGAATGGCTTTGTGCTTAGTAAGGGACTTTTCTCCTACTTTTAATCAGTTAGGAGCTGGCTATACCCCAGATAACCAACGACACTTTTCATGCATTTTGTTCTGAACTGATACCTTTCAAGAGCAAATTTCCTGCAATCCACACAGAGCAGCTGGTTTCTGAAACTTAGAAATCTCTACGCATGCTGGACACAGAGGCCAGAATCCTTCAGCAGCTCAACTGCTTTTTACTGTGATTCAGAATGAACCACAGTAAAAAGCAGTTTTAAATGAGAGAGAAGGGATGGAAGAAGGAAGGAAGGAAGGAAGGAAGGAAGGAAGGAAGGAAGGAAGGAAGGAAGGAAGGAAGGAAGGAAGATGTAAGGGAGGGAGGGAGGAAGAAAAGAAAGATGCAGGGAAGGGAGGGAGGGAGAGAGGAAGGTAGGAGAGAAAGGAAGGAAGGAAGATGCAAGGAGCAGAGGGAGGGAGGAAAGAAGGAGAGGAGGAGAGGAAAGAAGGAAGGAAGAAAGAAAGACAGAAAATGCAA
Source organism: Bungarus multicinctus (assembly GCA_023653725.1). Taxonomy (NCBI): domain Eukaryota; kingdom Metazoa; phylum Chordata; class Lepidosauria; order Squamata; family Elapidae; genus Bungarus; species Bungarus multicinctus. The sequence goes on from CM042844.1 coordinate 9,362,852, forward strand.
GGATCAGAGAGAGGGAGGGCTGGCTAAGGAATTCTGGGACTTGAAGTCCACAAGTCTTTCAGTTGCTAAGTTTGGGGACTCCTGACCTAATGGATAGGTGAAATGATTTGCAAGATAAGATCCAATGACTGCATTCACACAATACACTGAACCGCATCAGCGAAGACCACTGTAACTCTATTTTATTTATTTAACTCCCAGCAGTTCACAACTTTAAAACAGATAAAATCAAGAAGACTTTATAAAACCATTCCAATAACAAGTAACAATTAAGTGGAATTGATCACGAACAGGAATAATTAAAAGCAATGAAAAGCTTGTTCATAAAGAAGCGTATTATTAAGGCCCTTTTACAAATGCCAATAAAACTAATAACGATTAATAACTAAGTCTTATTACTTAATAATGTACATCTAATCCTAATCTAATATAAACTAAAGCTCTTCAGCTCCACAGCGAGTCCATTTTGAAAGCTTAGATGAAGACAGAGAAGGCTGTGTCTTAAAATAAAATCGCTAACAAACTACCTCACAATAATTGCCAGAGAATATATTTAAACGGTTTTATAAGTTTTGGAGATTCACATAGCAGGAAGTCTTCCCTCAAACAGCCTGGAATTAAAGGCATGTAAAAACTTTAAAGATAATTATGAGCCCTTTGTGATTATTTTTTCGCCCCAGAAACAATTTTACAATCAATGTAGTGTAAGCGCAAATATAATACAATCTCTTCATGTTTTTCCTGAAATAAATCTGGCCATTGTGCTAACTGAAGTTTCCGGGCAAGACAAAAACAGGTTTGTGTGGGACACATTTGCTATTGTCCAGTCTGGATGATACCAGTGTGGGCACCGCATGATTAAAGTAATTATGACAGGGAAGCAGTTGGCATATGAATCAAAGTTAATCAAAGGTGCTTCTGGACACCATCTGGGACCAGAAGGAAGCATTCCCAAATAGTTCGTATTGGTTTCTTCTGGAAAAGAATAATAATCCCCTTTGGAACAGAGAGATCTGTGAAGTCCTCTGGGCTGAGCTGTTTGTTTTGCAGATGTTGGAAGGAAAATCCATCTGCTTCAGTTCCAAGCTGGGCGAAAGATGCTGCAAATAAAATGGAGGCTAGAGGCTGATTGGAAAGAAGGTCCATTTAACAGAATCACCAAGGTTTGTGTGTGATGACCCGGAGCGTGGCACAAAGGCAACACAGTCAAATAAGCAAGAAGAGTCCCTTTATTATCTCCAACTTTGCCCCCAATGTCCAGATTACCTTCGTCTGGAGAAAAACTCTCCCAGGAGCAGCCTTTAAGTGGAGGAAATTCAGTTCGATAATAAAGTACATTCAAACTGTAAATAAAAATCCACACAAACCATGCTGCAGTAATTAACTTGACAGGGCAGGAGAAGGAATTGCAGGCTTGAAAGCACAGCAAAACACACACAGCTGGGAAGACGCCAGAAACACAGATAAGCCATAACAATACGAGATAATTCACGATTTGTTGTGCGCAGCGTCCCTTTTTAAACACTATGTTCCCAGATGCAGCTAATGAAGGGAATCGGGGCCCTTTCCTGCCCCGTAAGCCACGCAACTCACGTTGCTCCCTTCTCCGTTCCTCCCTGTGTGCTGTA
>CM042844.1:9369479-9514763 GCA_023653725.1 Bungarus multicinctus
GTGCGGCCCCTCCTCAAGAAACCGTCCCTGGACCCAGCACTGTTATCTAATTATCGTCCCGTCTCCAACCTTCGTTTTGTTGCGAAGGTTGTTGAGAGTGTGGTGGCACGTCAGCTCCCGCAGTGCCTGGATGAAGCGAGTTATCTTGACCCCCTCCAATCGGGTTTCAGGCCCGGGTACAGCACGGAGACGGCTTTGGTCGCGTTGGTTGATGATCTCTGGAGGGCTCGGGACAGGGGTTGTTCCTCTGTCCTGGTCCTATTAGATCTCTCAGCGGCTTTTGATACTGTCGACCACAGTATCTTGTTGCGGCGGTTGGAGGGGTTGGGAGTGGGGGGCACCGTGTTACGGTGGTTCACCTCCTTCCTCTCCGACCGTTCGCAATTTGTGTTGACAGGGGGGCAGAGGTCGGCCCCGAGGCCCCTACTATGTGGGGTTCCTCAGGGTCGGTGCTCTCGCCCCTGCTGTTCAACATTTATGTGAAGCCGCTGGGTGAGATCATCCGTGGCTTCGGGGTGGAGTTCCATCAGTACGCTGATGATACTCAGCTGTACATCTCCACCCCGGGCCACCCCAATGAAGCTGTCGAAGTAATGTCCCGGTGCCTGGAGGCCGTGCGGAGTTGGATGGGTCGTAACAGGCTCCGGCTCAACCCGACTAAAACCGAGTGGCTGTGGTTTCCTGCGCCCAGATACAGCCAGCTGGTTCCTTCGCTGGCCGTGGGGGGAGAGGTTTTGACCCCCGTGGAAAGGGCGCGCAATCTGGGTGTCCTCCTGGATGTACGGCTGTCTTTGGAAGAGCATATTGCAGCCGTCGCCAGGGGGGCTTTTTATCAGATACGTCTGATTTACCAGTTGCGGCCCTTTCTGGATCTGGGCGCACTTCGCACAGTCACGTCCGCCCTCGTCACTTCCCGCCTGGATTATTGCAATGCTCTCTACATGGGGCTCCCCTTGAAGAGTCTCCGGAGGTTACAACTGGTCCAGAATGCAGCCGCGCGAGTGATTGTGGGTGCCCCTCGGAGCTCCCACGTTACACCGCTGCTTCGCAGGCTGCACTGTCTTCCTGTGGCCTACCGGATTCGATTCAAGGTGGTACTGATGGTATTTAAAGCGCTCCATGGCTCGGAACCTGGGTACTTACGGGACCGCCTACTGCCATCGTCAACCTCCCGCCGCCCAGTACGCTCCCACAGGGTTGCCTTGCTTGGGGTACCGCCGTCTGGCCGTTGTCGGCTGACGGCCCCGAGAGTTCGGGCTTTCTCTGTGGGGGCTCCCTCCCTATGGAATGATCTTCCCCCGGAGATACGGTCTATGACGGATATCCTGACCTTCCGGCGCGCGGTGAAAACTTTATTTTTTAATCAGGCCGGCCTGGCCCAGTAACTGTGTTTCAGGTTTTTAATTAAATTTTAATTGGGGTTTTTAGTTTTTAACTTTTAAATTGAATCTGAATTAGACAGCCGGATTAAATTATTTAATTTATTTTTAATTGTATTTATTGTATATCTTGTATGTTTTAGTAGGCTGTACACCGCCCCGAGTCCCTTTTTTGGGAGAGGGGGCGGTATAGAAGTTTAAACAAATAAATAAATAAATAAATAAATAAGTCTTCAATCTGATCCAGCAGTTCTCCAATGTAACTGAGCCCCCCATGCATCCAATACCTGCAGTTTCCCCTCCCTCAATTCAGCATCTACTGTACTGAGTTGCTTCCGCTGCCCACCCCAGGCCCATTCCTACCCATCTGGTGGAGGCTAAACCTGCCTGGCGCGAAACCCTTTGCCGATGCAGCTCCATCCCGGTGGCATTCTAGCCTTTTCCTTTTCCCTCCACACACACCCCCCCCACCGCCCCTCCCTCCCGCCCCAAACCGTTCGGGCGTCTTCACATGAAGCAGCGCTGCCCAGATCCGAACAGGGTGTTCCAAGCGCAGCGTTGGCTCAGATCTTACATAATCTGGGAGGCTCCCTGCGCTGGCTACCGTAAGAATGAGTCCTTTGCAAAGAAATTTGCATTCTTGGCATGCTCGGGGGGACCCAGGAAAGGGAAGAAAACCTCCTGCTGCTTTTATGAATGGGCCGCTTCCCAGAATAGGGTTCAGGACAGGAGCCTGATCTCGCTCAGTTCACCCCATCTGGCCCCAACCGGTTGGCAGGGCGAGATCCGAGATGGGTGACCTCCAAAGTATTTCTTTGTTAGATTAGCTAATCGTCTAGGCTGGTGTGTGTGTGTATGTGTGTGTGTGTGTTGTGTCGTTCTCGGAAGCCAAATGCCAGGACGGCCTTCCTCTTTTTCTTCTTCTTCCCAAAATAACTTCTGCACACACCTCCTGCTTGACAACCCTTTTAAGCCTTGTCACAAGGGGGAGGGGGTTGGAATTAAATCTGATTAGCCTCGCTGGTAGAAACCAGGGACCCCAGAAAAACGGTGTGGAGCAAGGGACAATTTTCTTTGTAAGACGAGCAAAATAGGTGAAGGTTTCCCCTCTTGAAAGTCGCTTTTCCCCAGCAACCCCTTCCGTGGCTCCTCCAGGCTGGCTGTATGTTTTTTAACCCGCCCTGCAGATAAATCTCCTTTTATTTATTCTATATCCTGCCTTTATTGTTTTCCTAAAGAACTCAAGGCGCCAGGCATTTCTAATATACCTTCCTTCTCCTATTTTCCTCACAGTAACAAAGCCTGTGAGGTGGATTGGGTTGAGAGAGTGACTGGCCCAAAGTCACCCAGTCGGCTTTCATGCCTAAGGTGGGACTGGAACTCACCGTCTCCTGGTGAATGGTCCAAAGTCACCCAGCTGGCTTTCATGCCTAAGGTGGGACTGGAACTCACCGTCTCCTGGTGAATGGTCCAAAGTCACCCAGCTGGCTTTCATGCCTAAGGTGGGACTGGAACTCACCGTCTCCTGGTGAATGGTCCAAAGTCACTCAGCTGGCTTTCATGCCTAAGGTGGGACTGGAACTCACCGTCTCCTGGTGAATGGTCCAAAGTCACCCAGCTGGCTTTCATGCCTAAGGTGGGACTGGAACTCACCGTCTCCTGATGAATGGTCCAAAGTCACCCAGCTGGCTTTCATGCCTAAGGTGGGACTGGAACTCACCGTCTCCTGGTGAATGGTCCAAAGTCACCCAGCTGGCTTTCATGCCTAAGGTGGGACTGGAACTCACCGTCTCCTGGTGAATGGTCCAAAGTCACCCAGCTGGCTTTCATGCCTAAGGTGGGACTGGAACTCACCGTCTCCTGGTGAATGGTCCAAAGTCACCCAGCTGGCTTTCATGCCTAAGGTGGGACTGGAACTCACCGTCTCCTGGTGAATGGCCCAAAGTCACCCAGCTGGCTTCGTAGAAGAAGAACATCATGGCTTCAAAATCTAAGGGACTGGGTTTGGACAAAACTCAGCAGCACTTTTTCATGCGGCTGTTGATAAAAATAGGTTCACCACCAGAAAGGGAAGAGGAAGAAAAAGAGGAAGAAGAAGAAGAGGAAGAGGAAGAAGAGGAGGAAGAGGAAGAGAAAGAAGAAGAGGAGGAGGAGGAGGAGGAAGAAGAAGAGATAGAGAAAGAAGAAGAAGAGGAAGAGGAAGAAGAAGTAATAGTGCTGCAACTGTTGTTAAGTGTGAAAACAGCCACAAGTCACTGTTTTTTCAGTACCGCTGTAACTTCAGTCACTACACGAACGGTTGTAAGCGGAGGACTACCTGTGTGTAACTCAAGGAACCTGCTTGCCTGTTTCCTTGCTCGAGATGGTGCCGTTTGTAACTTCCCAGCTGAGGCCAAATCTTTTCTGAACAGGTTCAGCCAGAGATTTCATGCAAGGGAATTGGTCACAGCCTCTGGAGCCAAGTATGCTGAAATACACGTGTCCCTCGATCCGTAGGAGGCCACCGTTGAGCATCGAGGAAGACATGCCGGCTGTGATAAAGACAAAACCGAGAACAAAGAAGATGCTTGTGCAGCCGGCCGGGAAAGTAGCGGAGGTGGCTGGAATGGTGGAGGCGAATTCCTGATGCCGTGGGAAGTTTCTTCTCTCCTGTCCTGCCTGAAGGATGGAGGAGACCGTGTGCTTGGAGGAAACAAACAGAGTGAAACGGCAGGAGAAGAAACCCAAAAGGTGCTTTTTCAAGAGGCAACTGGATTTTGTCCTGTTCTTCCTTGAAGATGTTTTGCTTCCCATCCAAGAAGCTTCTTCACTTCCCGGTTGAACCAAACAAGGTTCTTGGATGAGAAACAAAAACGTCTTCAAAGGAAAACAAAGAAAGTTCAGTGGCCTCTTGGGGAGGGGGAGGGGGGGAAAGCACCTTTGGGACAATCAACAACCTCCCGCCGCCCAGTACGCTCCCACAGGGTCGCCCTACTTGGGGTACCGCCACCTGATCGTTGTCGGCTGGCGGCCCCGAGGGTGCGTGCTTTCTCTGTGGGAGCGCCCTCCCTGTGGAATGATCTCCCCCCGGAGATACGAGCCATGACAGATATCCTCTCCTTCCGGCGCGCAGTTAAGACCCTATTCTTTAAACAGGCTGGCCTGGCCCAGTAAGGGTTTAAGGGGTTTTAAGTTAATAGGGTTTTTAAAATTTTAACTTCATTTTTAAACTTTCGGGATGCAGCCATATTTATTTTTAATTCGGTTTTAAACTCGATTTAATTTTGTATTCTTGTATTTTATGTATTTATTAGGCTGTACACCGCCCCGAGTCCCTTTTCGGAGAGGGAGCGGTATAGAAATACGATCAATAAATAAATAAATAATAAATCAGGATGTGGATGACTGAGAATCTCCGTAGACAACCGTCAATCTATCATCAATCTATCATATCATCTATCTATCTATCTATCTATCTATCTATCTATCTATCTATCTATCTATCTATCTATCTATCTATCTATCTATCTATCTATCTATCTATCTACCTACCTACCTACCTACCTACCTACCTACCTACCTACCTATCTATCTATCTATCTATCCATCCATCCATTCATATCTATCCATCTATCTATTTATCTATCATCTCTCTCTCTCTCTCCCTCCCTCCCTCCCTATACACACACACACACGCACACGTACACACACAGAGAGGTCTTGCCGTGTTCAGGTCTTTTCCCATGTAAGATTGAGAGTATCTTGGCAACGTTTCGACGAGGTCCCACTCGCCATCTTCATGCTGCTGCTTTCGGCTTCGTGCTTGTGCGAGCAAAGCGTGATCGGAGCTGCTGTCTCTCTATAAATACTGGTGGGGAGGTTGGCTGTGTTGTCATTTCTTGATTGGTTGATGGAGTTGATGTTTGTAGATTGGCTGGCTTTTTCGTAAGAACATGTGTGGCTGAGGTGTTGGCTGTGTGTCTATCAGCCTCCTGTGTTGTAATGACCTGGGTGATGACCTTTTGAGTTCTATTGTTTTGATATCCTGGGTCTTGTGCTGTAATCTCCTGGGTTGTAATGACCTGGGTAATGGGCTGTGTAATGACCTTCTGAGTTCTATTGTTGTGACATCCTGAGGTTTTGTGGTGTAACCTCCTGAGTTCCGTGATGTGATATCCTGAACGGGTGGCTGTGATGTGACGTTTCGGGTTTTGGTTTGGCTCTGAGTTTGAGGCCTGGCTATATGTTCATGGCAGTGTGTCAGTTTGCTTGGTTTGGGGGTCGGGGTGTGTGGCAGCTGGTGATGCAGCCATGGTCTGGTTTCCGGATGGTGGTTGCCTTTCATCTATGGGTAGGTTTGGGTTTGAGTCTGATGAGGGACATTGGTGATGGCGTCATGTGTTGTTTTGGGTCCAGTGTTGGTTTTCGTGGCTGGGACTCATTTGTTGATAAGGGCTAGTTTCCAGATGTCTGGTAGGCGGGAGGCATCGTCCCGTTTATTCATGTTATGGGGTGTTTCTCTATTTCGATGGCTTCCCTGATTATTCTCTCGTTGAAGTGTTCAGTATTGTGTGTATGTGTGTGTGTGTGAGAGAGAGAGAGTGAGTGTGAGTTTGTGTGGGTGTGGTATTTAGGTTTGTTCAGGTATTTTCCCCTATCTTAATAGTTGTGCTTTTAAAGTTATAGCGACATTTCGGCAGAATCTCATCTGCCATCATCAGGCTTGTGTATTGGGAAATGCTATAACTTTAAAAGCACAACTATTAAGACATGGGAAAATATCCGAACAAACCTAAATACCACACATATAAACACCCATGAAAACATAAGAAAACATAAGGATATATATATACTGTATATATGTATATATATATATATATATGTATGTATTGTATGTGTGTGTGTGTGTGTATGTATGTATGTATGTATATATATATATATATATATATATATATATATATATATATATATATATATATATATATATATATATATATACACACACACACATATATATTTGTGTTACAACACCCTGGTAAGCCCCAATTAAGGGAGGAAGCATACCGCTTTCCTTTTCTGTCTTTCAGCTCATCACCAGAGACCATGCAGACAGAAAGCTATTTGTTTCGTTGTCTTTTTGTTTTACATGTGTGTTAGGTTTTTGAGTTGATAAATAATTAAACAAGGGAGACTAGGATAGATCTATTTCGAGCTATTTATGTATGGCTAGCTGATGAGAGCTAAATAGCTCGAAATAGATCTATTCTAGTCTCCCTTGTTTAATTATTTATCAGCTCAAAAACCTAACACACACACACACACACATATGCATATGCATATACATATATATATATATATATATACATGTATATCCCCCTCTCTCTATATCTATCTTATCTATCTGTCTACCTATCCATCCATCTAATCTATCATCTATCCATCACATATTGTCTATCATCTCTCTCTCTATGTCTGTCTGTCTGTCTGTCTATCTATCTATCTATCTATCTATCTATCTATCTATCTATCTATCTATCTATCTATCTATCATCTGGTTTTCGTGGCTCAGGCAGGATCTGAACGTATGACTTCCCACTTTGTAGGCTGGTGCCTTAATCATTTCCTCATTTGCTTCCTTGCTTTCCCTCTGCTGACACCCATGAGTCATGGCCAAGATCCAAAATAGGATTGTTCCAGTTGATGCTCTGAAATGGTTATGAAACACCCGAAGGCTTTGTCAGACCCTAGGAAGACTCTCTTTCATTAGGAGAGTTTGGCCAGAGTCAATGATGAGCAAGTGTCAGCACACATGTTCTTACATCATTGGACAAATCCGAATTACATAATTCATGAGAGATCCATGACAGCTCTGTGACCTGCATGACCTCACAGTGGCCCTTCCCTAGAGTGCTCTTTCCTTTGGAGATTTAGATGTCATTGTGTTCATGGAGAAATTTGGCCTATGTGGGCACTAGAATAGAGTAGAATTCTTTATTGGCCAAGTGTGATTGGACACACAAAGAATTTGTCTTGGTGCAAATGGTCTCAGTGTACATAAAAGAAAAGATACAGTCGTCAAGAGTCAAAAATCATCAGGTACAACACTTAATGATAGTCATAGGGTACAATAAGCAATCAAATCATACTAGGAAACAGTCCATACAAATCGTAAGGATACAAGCGACAAAGTTACAGTCATACAGTTGACAATGACTCAATGGCACATAATCAATCAACATACTTGTATTATACAGGTAGTCCTTGACTTCTGACCACAACTGAGCCCAAAATTTCCATTGTTAAGCAAGACAGTTCTAACATGAGTTTTGCTTCATTTAACTACTTTTCTTGTCACTGTTGTTAAACGAATCACTGCAGTTCTTAAGTTAGTCACACATGATTGTTAACTGGATCTGGCTCCCTCATGGACTTTGCTTGCCAGAAGGTCGCAGAAGGGGATTCCATGACCCCATGACTCTGCCACTGTCATAAATATGAGTCAGTTGCCAAGCATGTGAATTTTGATCACATGGCCGTGGGGATGCTGCAACGGTCATAAGTGTGAAAAATGGTCATAACTCACTTTTTTCAGTGCTGTTGTAACTTCGAACAGTCACTAACTGAATGGTTGTAGCACCGAGGACTAATATTGTATCCTGCCCAGACTTGTAATGGACTTGGGCTACCTATAAATCTAACAACTAACCGAATAATAATACTAATGTCCTTAATCCAGGCAGCAAAAGGTGAAAGGGATCTATCAATTATCTTCAAGGTCCCCAGCTATGGAGAACTTAAGGGTCATCCAAATGGTCGTGTGGGAAGAAATATCCATTTGGTTCAGTTCCAAACTGGGAGAAAGGCACCTGAGACAAAATGGAGGCTGGAGGCTGATTGGAAAGAGGGTCTATTTATTAATGAAGCAGAACCACATGTTTGTAGTTTATGATTTTGGTGCAGCTGACCACATGGAGTTGATAGTAGGGGGTATTTATACCTTCTCTTAGGCTTTGCACTTGAGCTTCCTGTTCCTGTGCATGAACATGTGTTCTATTGGCTGTTGCCAGATTCCCATGTGGCCATGTAGGGGTCATAGCTGGCTCTACAGGCAAAGAACAAATCCTAGGAGTTTGCCTGAGCTAAGTTTGGTTGATGTTTCTGACGGTGATGCAATGAAGGAGCCTTGGGCAATTCCTATTGCAGCTGAGGGCTAATCCTACCTTTGTTGGATCTTGGGCAGAGGTGGTATTCAGCAGGTTCTGACCAGTTCTGGAGAACCGGTAGCAGAAATTTTGAGTAATTTGGAGAACCAGCAAATCCCACCTCTGACTGGCCCCGCCCCCATCTGTTCTCTGCCTCCTGAGTCCCAGCTGATCGGCTGGGTCTTCTTTGGTTGCCCTGCCCAGGAGAACGGAACTGAAAAGCAGGTTAGTGGGGTGGGGAGGGAATGGGATTTTGCAGTCTCCTACTCCTGTCATGACCACCAAGCCACGCCCACAGGACTGGCAGTAAAAAGTTTTGAATCCCACCACTGATCTTGGGTGAGGGGATTTGCTTATGAATAGAGCTACCTAGATACTTGGCTTCTTTCAATAAGCTCTTAAATGCTGACATCTGCTGAGAGCTATTAAGGAAGGTGGGGGCTGCTTTCCAAGGGCATGTTGGATCATTTCTCATCCAGGGATATATAATATTCTGTCTCTTTAATATTTTTCAAAATATTTCATTCTTTTAGGAGTGGGGTGGGTGCTATTTTTCTATAGTAGCGAACTACAAGTTCCAACATCCCTTGCTAATGGTCATGTGAGCTAAATCAGCATGGAGTTCAGTACTGTGGCACCGCTGACAAAAGTGACTGACAACCATCCTCACACTTACAACAGAACCCTCACATGATCAAAATTTTGAGTGCCTGGTAACCAGTGTGTACATATATATGATGCTTGCTCTCCTTTCGCGACCTTCCCAGATGGCTTTTGATAAGCAAAGCCAAGGGGGAAACTTGGATTTGCTTAATGACCTCACGATTCCCTCAATCATTGCAGTGATTTGCTTACAACCCTATTTAAAAAGGTCGTAAAATTGGCCGTGACTCACTTAGCAATTGCCTTGTTTAGCAATGGAAATTCTGATCTGTTAAGCCTAGGTCTTGGGATTTAAGAGCTGACCAGCAGTGAAGCTGACCACATGTGGCTGATGCAATAGGAATGAATCAGTATAGCCTGGGTATTTCCCTTTAAGACTGAGGATGGGTTCTATCCCTTTAAGAGGTGTTTATATAAAGGCAGCCATTAAAAGGTGTGTTCTCTCTCCTTCATTGCAGAGTTCTCCATGTGTAGAGTTAAGAAGAAGTTTGTTTGCTTGTAAGTTATTTTGCCTACCACGTATATTTCTGTACGTAACTGTTGACAGAGGTTTAAGCACTGTTAAATGTCTAACTGCGTGCTGTGTTTTGCTCCTGGGTTTTCTCATAATGGTAGTCACGCTGCAAATACTCTGACATAATCCCAGTTGTCGTACGTTGAGGACTACCTGTTGATCTGGGAGGCCACTGCTTCAGTGCTGTGAGTTACTCATTGGCGAGAGATAAGCCGTACTTCCTGCTCAATGTAGCTACAAGCAGTAGCAGGGGATGGAGGAGATGGGCTGCTTCCCCCCCTCGCTCATTCACATGCCAGCGTAATTGGAATAACTAATCCACCGCGTGCAAAGCCACCAGCATCTAATAAAATAATGAGGATAAAATTAGACTCAGTCCCCTGTGCTTCAGACATGAAAGTTGGTTTTTGTTCATTTACAACTTCTTTGGTGCGCCGCTTAAAAGGGGTTTTGAAACAGGGCTGTTTCTGCTGGATTTCTTCCCCGCTAATATTATATTTTAACATTAAGAAAACTAAGATCATGGCATCCGGCCCTCTCAATTCCTGGCAAATAGATGGGGAAGAAATGGAGGTAGTGACAGATTTTATTTTCCTGGGCTCCAAGATCGCTGCAGATGGGGATTGCAGCCAAGAAATTAAAAGACGCTTGCTCCTGGGGAGGAAAAGCTATGGCAAATCTAGACAAGAGACATTACCCTGCCAACAAAAGTGCATATAGTTAAGGCTATGTTTCCCAGTTGCAATGTGTGGCTGTGAAAGTTGGACCATAAGGAAGGCTGAGTGCCAAAGAATGGAGGCCTTTTGAACTCTGGTGCTGGGAAAAACTCCTGGCAATCCCTTGGACCTGCAAGGCGATTCCAACTGGTCGCTCCTAGAGGGGAATCCACCCTGACCGCATCTTAGAAAGGCCAGATCCTGAAGATGAAACGCAAAGACTTGGCACACCTTATACGAGAAGCAAGGACTCAACTGGAGAAAGCCTAATGCTGGAAAGATTGAGGGCAATAGAAGAGAAGGGTACGGCAGAGAAGGAGTGCTTGATGGAGTCAGTGAGCAGTCGGTGTGAGCTTAATGGAACACAGAAGATGGCAGAGGACAGGAGGCCTGGAGGAACGTTGTCCATGGTGTCCGCGATGTGGTCGGACATACTTTGTGCACTAACAACACACGACACTATATTTTAATCATTTTATTGTTGCAGGTTCGAATCTCACCAGGCTCAAGGTTGACTCAGCCTTCCATCCTCTCGGGGTAGGTAAATTGAGGACCCAAGATTGTTGGGGGCAATAAGCTGACTTTGTAAAAATGCCGCTTGGGGGGGCCAAAAAGCCCTAATAATAAGCAGGCATATACAATGGAATGAAGGCTATTGCTGAGCACCTAGCATGGTGCTCCATAGACTGTAAGCCGCCCTGAGTCTCCGGAGAAGGGCAGCATATAAATGCAAATATATAAAATAAAATAAACAAACACAAATAAGTGATTTCTGGCCTTGTTTGTAACAGAAATTAATAAATTCTTTGCCCAAACTTCACTGCTTATTTTTTTAAAAAAATTCCTTTCCACCCCACATTTAATCCTTTTTCAGTCATCAAATCAATCGTCACTCCGCTTTTCACTGTTCTCTGTGAAAAGTCCATGGTTCCTAAGATCTGAGGGGCTGCCACAAAGAAAAGAGGGTCCAACCTATTCTCCAAATCAGCAGCAAACAAGACAAGTATCAGTGGATGGAAATTAACCAAAGAGAGAAGCAAGCTGGAATTAAGGAGAAATTTCCTAACAGTGAGGACAATTAACCGGTGGAATGAGTTGCCTTCGATAGGTGTGGGTGCTCTTAATAGTGGAGGTTTTAAGAAAAGTTTGAACAACCTTATGTCTAACGTGATATAGGGTCTCCTGCTTGAGCAGGGGGTTGGACTAGATGACCTCCAAGGTCCCTTCGCACTCTGTTATTCTGATAGTCTGTTATTGTCTCTGACCAAACCTGTCACTTTCACCATTTCTGCCAGTTCTTACATCTTCACCCTCCAGTCTTCCATTGTGGGAACTTCAGTACTTATCCATATAATAATTCTGTTTTTGCAGGATTTATTTATTTGGGAGAGAGCGAGTGGTTGGGTGAGCCAGTCCGAATTTAGAACTACCCCAATCTGGGTTGAATGAAATTTTCTGTGCTGCCCTCTAACGTGTCAGATGGATCTTTGCATCCCGACCTCGTAGTCCTATGGGCCAAAATCAGGGGTGCGATTCAAATTTTTAACAACTGGTTCTGCTTAGGTGGTGGGTGTGGCTTGGCGGTCATGTGATTGGGTGGACATGGCTTGGTGGTCATGTTATTGGCTGGGCGTGGCCAACTCCATATCACTCACATCGAGGCACGCATCTCCTCGCCTGGCCTCTCATGACTGTGGGGATGCTGCAACAGTCGTAAGTGTGAAGAAGGGTCATAAGTCACTTTTTTCAGTGCCATTGTAACTTTGAATGGTCACTCCACACAAGCAAAGTACCAACAAAGGAGGGGAAAAAAACAGAAGTTCCTAAGACAGGAAGTCTAGTCCTGCCAAGAATGTAATAAGGGTTAACGGAGAGGCAGTTTCTGTAAGCAACACCAGAATGTTTCCTTCCTTCCTTACAGGATTAGGCCAGTAATTTCTTCTAACAACCAGTTCTCCAAACTGCTTAGAATGTTAACAACCGGTTCTAGTGAATAGGTGCAAACTGATAGAATCCTACCCCTGGCCACAATGGTTTATTAACAGCCTTATTAAAATACACAGGTAGTCCTCAATTTACGACCATTTGTGGAACAAGTGTTCAAAGTTTTGACGGTGCTGAAAAAGCAATTAATGACTGGTCTTTGCATTTATAAATTTTGCAGCATCCCCAGCAGTGGTGGGATTCAAAAAAAATTTACTACCGGTTCTGTGGTGTGGCTTGGTGGGCAAGGTGTGGCTTGGTGGGTGTGGCTTGGTAGGCGTGGCAGGGGAAGGATACTGTAAAATCCCCATTCCCTCCCCACCCCACTAACCTGCTTTCCAATTCCATTCTCCTGTACGGGGCAACAAAACAAGACCTAGCCAATCAGCTGGGATTCGGGAGGCAGAGAATAGATGGGGGTGGGACCAGTCAGAGATGGTATTCCAAACTACTCAAAATTTCTGCTACCAGTTCTCCAGAACTGGTCCGAACCTGCTGAATACCACCTCTGATCCCCCAGGGTCACATGATCAAAATTTGGGCAATTGGCAACCGGCCAGATCCGGCACGCAGGCCTTGAGTTTGACAGCCCTGTTGTAAAGAGTTGATTTCCTTTAGGATTGACCAATTTGATCTCCTTACAGTCCAAGGGACTCACAGTCCAAGCATCTTTCAAAAGTTATAGAAATCTAGTATAGTTCCTTCGAATCAAGTGCCTCTTAGTTTTATTCCTTGTTATTTAAGTACTCTATAAGGTTGTACAGGAAACAGCCGAGAATTGCCTTCACAAATAAAGTTAATGAACAGTTAAACTAAATAAATATAGCATTGAATTCCTGGGATAGTGTTGCATTGTTCTTTCTGGTTCCTTAACAGGAAGTGGTATTTATCCTTTCCAGTGACACTGAATTATGAAGGAATTAGCCATGCCTAATGAGATTCTTTATTTATTTTATTTTATTTATTTTATTTTGTCAAGTAATCATAAGATAACAGGTATAAGTATAAACATAGTTATGAATACATGAAATGGATACATATAAGAAAAATAAAAAGAAACAATAGGACAGGGACGGTAGGCACGTTGGTGTGCTTATGCACGCCCCCTACAGACCTCTTAGGAAAGGGGTGAGGTCAATAGTAGACAGTCTAATGTTAAAGTTTTTGGGGTTTGGGGAAGAAACCACAGTCAGATAGAGTATTCCAGACAATGACCACTCGGTTGCTAAAGTCGTATTTCTTTCAATCAAGTTTGGTGCGGTTTACCTTGAGTTTGTATCTATTATGTGCTCTTTTATTGTTATGGTTGAAGCTGAAGTATTCATTGAAGGTAGGACATTGCAATGTATGATTTTATATACTATACTTAGATCGGACTGAAGGCAGCATAGTTCTAGGTTTTCTAGGTCTAGAACTTCAAGTCTGGTGGCATAAGGTATTCTGCAACGAGTAGAGGAGTGAAGAACTCTTCTTGTGAAATATTTCTGGACTTTCTCAACTCTCTCAGATACATAATGCGGGTTCCAGACTGATGGGCTGTATTCAAGTATTGGTCTAGCAAATGTTTTGTATGATCTAGTTAGTAGTGTGATATTACCAGAGAAAAAGTTACGCAGGATTAGGTTAACAACTCTTAATGCTTTTTTGGCTATGTAGTTACAGTGGGCTGTAGCACTTAGATAATTAGAGATGAGTACTCCAAGGTCCTTGACAGAGTTTGGATCATCAACAAGGTCTTGACTATTTAGCCCGTATTTTATTATTTTTTTTGCCAAAATGTAAGACAGAGCATTTATTTGTTGAGATTTGAAGTTGCCATTTGTCTGACCATTCTTATACATAGTCAAGGTCTTTTTGAAGGGTAGTAGTATTGTCGGTGGTGTTGAATAGCTTTACATCATCAGTGAAGAGAATGCAGTTGCTCTTAATATGATCACAATGTTCATTTATGTAGAGTATAAAGAGAGTTGGTCCTAGAACACTGCCTTGGGGAACACCACTGTTGACAGGTACAGAATTTGATAGGACGCTCCCAATTTTGACCATTTGTTGCCTGTTTAACAGGGATGCCTCTATCCAGTTATGCAGGTGTCCAGAGATACCGTAAGATTTTAGTAGTTTGTCATGTACCACTGAATCAAAGGCTTTACAGAAGTCTATGGAAATTGAGTCTATTGCTTTGCCCTGATTGAGTTGTGTAGTCCATATGTTTTTGCAGTGTACGAGTTGCAGATTACAGGATAGTTTTTTTCTGAAACCAAATTGTTTGTTAGAGGGTAGGTTGTTTGTCTCTAAGTGGAGGATAATGGATTGGTTAATAATTGATTCCATGACTTTACAGGTGACACAGGATAAAGGATTGGTCTGTAATTTTCAACTAGGCTGGGGCTCTCCCTTTTTGAAGATGGGGATGACCATGGCCAGTGACCATAGGTTTGGCAAGGAGCTGGTCCTGAAGGATTTTTCAAAGATTATGCTTAGAGGTTCTGCTATGGCAGTGGATAGCTTTTTTAACAAGTAGCACATATTCCGTCCAGTCCAATAGATAGAGACAGTTTTAAATTGTGTAGTGCTTTTTCAACATTGTCTTCTGTAAAATTGATATGTATTAGATCATTGTAGTTGTGAGTGGTTTGACTAGGAAATACTGGGCATGATCCATTGCTGTTTACAAATACTGAGTCAAAGAATGTGTTGACGAGGTTGGCTTTAATGGTGTCTTCATTGCAGTCTTTACCATTAGGTCCTTTCAGGGATGGGATGGACCTTGAGTCTTTTAGTTTGTTGTTTACAAAATTGTAGAAAGCGCAGGTGGAATTGGTGCGTAGAAGGTTTTCCTCTTGTCTCCTCAGTCATCCAGGTCACGGCTGTCCCGAAGGTGCTTTCTTCAAAAGGCAGCAGGACTTCCTTGGTTTTTCCTTGAAGACATTTTGCTTCTCATCCAAGAAGCTTCTTCAGTTTCTGTTGCTCCCCCCTGGATGGCGGTTTTGAAGTATTTATAGCAGGATGACCAGATTCTGTAACAGCTTTGTTCCTCATGCCATCCGTCTTGTAAATTTGCAGGATTCTCTTTTTTTCGCCATGTATATGTATACATTCAAACTAGACTGTGATGTTTCTCTGTGTCAAATATGTGTGTGGATGTGGGTATATGCATAATGGTTATCCTTTGAGAACAGAATGCAATGAAATTTCATTTTAATGTATGCTGATTAGTGTGCATTTAAAGTGACAATAAAATTTTATTCTATCCTATTCTATATTCTATTCTATTCTTGAATGAGAAGCAAAAAGTCTACAAGGAAAAACAAAGAAAGTCCAGTTGCCTTTTGAAAAAGCATCTTTGGAACATGAATTAGCTGTGCTCATTATTTATTTATTTCTTAGTGTAGGAAGCCCCCTCCCCAGATTAAAATTTTTAATATTAAAAATAGGATAGAATATTTCCCCAAAGGAGAAATGTAGAAACATGTTCTTAAAGGCAGGAAGCATCCCCAGTCTTTCTTAATAGCCTCAAGCAGAAGCTTCAATTCTTTAGAGATGGATATTTTGTACATGTTAAGACTGGGCCAATCTATTCATAAACAAAACACCTTCAGCCACAGCTCCCACAGAAGGCTGGTGCTGAAGGGATTAAAATCTACATTCCCTCCACTCAAATTCTAAATACAGGACATGACCTTTAGGACATAATAGGATTTACCCACCACTGTTAGAATAGCAAAAGACACAAGGCTCACTACATTTCACAACCCCCTGGAGCATCTCAAACACAAAACCGCAGGAACCTATAAAGATCCATTCACTCACTCAGCCATTTTGTCAGCCATCCCAGAAACATTGTTGTGATCACTGAAGTTTCTGGCATCCAAATAAACAGAGTCCTCTTTTCCAATCAGCCAGTCTCTATTTTATCTTTTTTATCCCGGCTTGGAACCAGACTGGAATTTTCTTCCTACATTAGCAATTAGGCCTAGGTTCCTGGCCTGGGTAAAGCTAGCCCATGGCATTAGCGTGTTTTGTGAATCCTTCCAAATTTGAATTTGAATTTTATTACAGCCAGGGACCAGAACAAATAAAAACACTCAATAAATATAGAACTAAAAATTCTAGAATAAAATAATAAATAACAGATAAAATATATGATAATCTGTCAATTATACATGGGCTAACTATACTAAAATCATAATCCATAAACTCTGTGGCCCGTAATCAGTTTATTACTAAAAGGGAAAGGAATAAGCAGTGCAAAGGACTTGCCACAATTGTTGTATAAAATAGCTATGGTGGGCAACCTTTCCAAATTGTGAAAGCTTGTTTTTTTTCCCTTCATTGTTGAGATCTGCAATTCTAACAAAGCATCTCCTGCAATTTCTCAGGACACCCATAGCTTACCTCATTTCTTTTTTTAAAAATTGTTTTTATTATACATTTTCATTTATTATACATCATGTTTCCATTTTTGCAATGACAGTATACTGTTGTATCAAATCTCATTTGAGTATACATAGTTTTATACACCCTGATTGTAACCATTTTTCTCATAATTATACAATGTAATTTCTTTTTAATATACATATTATTTTACATTATAATTGTGACCATTCTCATATTTATTTCACCGCCCCGAGTCCCTTTCGGGAGAGGGGGGCGGTATATAAATCGAATTAATAAATAAATAATAAATAAATATACCATATAGTCTTCACCTGTAGTCACTCTATAGACTATCATCTGTAGTCAAGTACAATCCATTAGTAATATTACTTATAGCATATATCCTTATATATGTATGTATGTATGTATGTATGTATGTATGTATGTATGTATGTATTTACTTCTATTTTGTTAATCTTTTTCTATTATAGAGTTACTAATCTCTGAATCTATTTTCTAACCATTTGTACAGTAGATCCCATGTTAAATAATACTGTTTCCTCTTTATCCTTAATTTCCATCGTTAACCTATCCATTTTGGCACATTCTAATTTTTTTTTAATATCTTTTCATCTGTAGGTATACTTTCGTTTTTCCAGTTTTGTGCATCTGTGATTCTAGCTGCTGTTAGTACATGTAGTATTATTAAGTATGTAATTCTTTTATTGAATTTCCCCGGTAGTATACTTAATAAGAACAGTTCTGGTTTTAGATCTATTTGTTGTACTATCATTGCTTCTAATCAGGTTTTTATCTTTAACTAATATATATATATAGTTTGCTGTTGGACAGGTCCACCACATATGGCAATCGGATCCTGGTTTCTGTTTGCATAATCCCGATATAGCTTGACTCATTTCTGTGTTAAAGGTACAGAAGTGAAGCCTGTACTTTTAATCTTCTTGTCTGTTGCTTGTCCCAAATACCTTTGTCCTCACACTCCTGTGCCAAGGGAATATTGCATTTTCCACGCCTAAGGACTATGGACAGCTTCAACACCCTTGTGCCATAAAGTTCTTAACACAAAGATGGAAAATATCGACCTTCCAATCCACTACAACTCCCAGTATACCTCATCCTTGGTGATACTTGGTGAGTATGCTAGAAGCTGTAGTTCACCATCAACTGGAAAGTAGCAGAATCTTGATTTAAGGCAGGGATCTCCAAGCATGGCCATTTTAAGATGTGAGAACTTTGACTTCCAAAATCGCTGGTGGGGGAATTCTGGAAGTTGAAGTCCACAAATCTTAAAATGGCCGAGTTTGAAAACCCCTGGTTTAAAGCAATGGCAGAAATCGGCTATCCAAGGACCTAAAGCAGAGCTGAGCAACTGTGGCCTCTTTAAGACCTGTAGACTTCAACTCCTAGAATTCCTGAACCAACATGGCTGGCTCAGGAATTCTGGGAGTTGAAGTCCACGGGTCATAAAAGGGACCCCAGTTGCCCACACTGGTCTAAAAACTGAACCTGGGTTGCAAACTTATCATTTTGCCCACATTCAACTTTGAATCTTGTATCCTCAGTCAGTTCCCTGATAGGAACCAAAGGCCGTTTCACAATCTCTCCACGACGGGAACCCAAAACGGCATATCCATCGTGCGAGATTGGCAGTGCATATTTACCGTGCTACTTATAAAGCACTTAGGTGATTTGAATAAGGGCGATTAATCCCTAGGTCAGCAACCAGCCCCTTTAGGCAGGGAAGCCAAAATCCAAGTAACATCCAAAACTGCCTGAAAAGTGCAGCTCATTTCCCCCCAATATCAGTGATGGTATGCTACCGGTTTGCACCGGTTCCCCTGAACCGGTAGTAAAAAAAAAAAGCCTTCCATGATCAGCTGAGAGGAGGAAAAGAATCCAATCAGCTGAGAGGAGAAAGAAGAGAAAAGCCAGGATTGGCTCTCCCGCCCACCCCTGAGCTTTTCTCTTCTTTATCCTCTCAGCTGATTGGCACTGCAGGTCTCAGCTGGTGTGAGGAAAGCTGCCCGTGTGCGTTAGGTGCACACGCATGGCGATCACCGAACCAGTAGTGGAACAAGGACCCCACTGCTGCCCAATATGGATCTCTAAAACTCAAGGTTAAATGTGGCACCTGAAAAACGAACTCATTTAGCGTGGCATAAACATTTCTGGAGGGCAGAATACATGTAAATCCTCAACCTACGGCCACAACTGAGCGCCGAATTTCCCTTTCTAAATGAGACAAGTGAATTTTGCCCGATTTTGTGACTTTTCTGCTACAGTTGCTAAGTGAATCATTGCCGTTGTTAAGCTAGTAACACAGTTGTTAAGTGAATCTGGCTTCCCCCATTGACTTTGCTTGTCAGAAGGTCACAAAAGGGGATCATTTGACCCCCGGGGACACTGCAACCATCATAAATATGAGTCAGTGGCCAAGAGTCTGAATTTCGATCACGCGACCACAGGGATGCTGCAACGGTCATAAGCGTGGTCATAAGTCACTTTTTTTTCAGTGATGTCGTAACTTCGAACAGTCAGTAAATGAACTCTTTGTAAGTTAAGGATTACTTATATTACATTCAACAGCTAGAGTCTTCCAATCTGTTGGAAGGCCAACAAAGGAGCTCGGAGGGGATAGGAAAGAGAGATTAAATAGGTTAGAGGACAGTTATGAAATAAAAAGTACAGTAGGTCATGGGCTTTGTTTTACACAAATCTTCAAATATAGCAGATAAGCAAAGTACAGGTTCTGAACAGCCTTGGGCAGGAACCCAACCCCCCCCCCCATCTTGGTTTCCTCCTATCTTTGTTTGCAGGGGATTAGAAACCTCATTATTGCTGATAACCTCTCTTCACACCAGATACTGACCCAGGTTAGCTAAAGCTCCTAAGGTGCCAGTTCTCTGGGTGCTAATCAGAGCCAATCGGTCCCGTGGTTTGAACAGTGGTGGCAGTTCAGTCTCTTGGCTGGTTCAAAAAGCAACTCCTTGTGCAAATATAAAAGTGAAATGATAAATAAATAATGAAATCAAATAAGAACAGGAGAAGATAACAAAATTAATTGGTAAGATTAAAAATTGCATCCTAGTTTTGGTCAAGTTGAGACAAGAGTGCAGAGAAGAGCAACCAAGATGATTAGGGGACTGGAGGCTAAAACATATGAAGAACAGTTGCAGGAAATGTCTATCTAGTCTAGTGAAGAGAAGGACCAGGGGAGACATGATGGTAGGGTTCCGATGTCTAAGGGTGTGTCACAAAGAAGAGTGGGTCAACCTATTTTCCAAAGGACCTGAAGGCAGGACAAGAAGCCCCGAGTCCCTTTTTGGGAGAGGGAGCGGTATAAAAGTCTGATAAATAATAAATAAAGAAGCAATTGATGAAAACTAACCAAGGACAGAACCAACCTAGAACCAAGGAGAAATTTCCTGACAGTTAAAACAATTAATCCGTGCAATGACTTTGCCTCCAGAACTTGTGGATGCTCCAACACTGGAAGTTTTAAGAAGCAGTTGGACAACCATTTGTCTAAAATGGTGCAGGGGTTCCTGCTGGAGCAGGGGGTTGGACTAGAACCCCTCCAATTCTGTTATTCTGTTAATGACTGTGGCAAAAGAAAGCAAAGGTACTAGCATTAGGAAGAGAGGTACCTTAGGTGCAATCCCACAATAATTGGAGCATAGTTGAACATCAGTGGCATTGACAAATTCACCACCAGCCAATTGCAAAAGGCAGTTTTGCTTGGAACTGTTTACATCCTGTGACAATATTTGTAACTCTATTATATACCCACATCTGCCTCTCCTGTATTCCTTGGACTCGATAGGCGAACAAAAATTTTGAATCCAGTCTGAACTTCTGGCTGACTATGCAATAAACTACACCAAAATAAACCTACGCTACTAACCTACTAAAACAAACTACTAAAATAAAGTAAAATAAACCCAAGATCTTTAAGACTCCTAAGATTAGAATATCAAATTCTATTTTAGCCACAGCATTGTCATGAGCTATTGCAAATTACCGTTCTTACTCATTTAATATTTTATTTGGAAAATTAGCCTTCTCCACTTCTCAATTTAATGCAGCAGATATCATGATGGTTTGGCGAAGTAGTGTTAGGCATCATACACACAGGTTGTGGCACAAAAAGGCTAAAAACATTTGAGAGGGATAAGGAGTGCTTAAAAAATAATAAATCATTTTTCCCATAATTTTTCTTTCTCTTAAAAAAACTAAAGTAAAACTCTTTTTGTTCCAGTTTCAACATTTCTGGAAATATTATAAAAGATTTTAACTTTCCCAAAAAGGACAAAGTGGGATTCCTGAATCTTGTAGAATCCAGAGCTGAACAACAGAATCACTTCTAGTGGTTTGAATATGGCAAGTGAAGGGAGCTATTATTGAGTTGGAACAGGATAATACAAAATAACAGAATAACAGATTTGGAAGGGATCTTGAAGGTCTTCTAGTCCAACCCCCTACCCTAGCAGGAGATCCTATATACCACTTCAGGCAAATGGCTGTCCAATCTCTTCTTAAAATCCTCCAATGATGGAGCATCCGCAACTTTTGGAGGCAAACTGTTCCATTGGCTAATTGTTTTCATTGTCAGGAAATTTCTCCTTAGTTCTAAGTTGGTTCTCTCCTTGAGTGGTTTCCCTCCATTTCCATCTATTGCTTCTTGTCCTGCCTTCAGAAAGCTTCGATTGAGAAGCAACCTTCTCTTTTTAAATTTGGGATGGGTGATCTGTGATAGTACTTGTTGCTTGCATCTTTACGATATATATTGTTTTATTTAGTTTCCTGGGATGATTTATGTTGATTGCTTATTTAGTATTCTATGACCATCACTAAGTGTTGCATTTTATGATTCACGATGAATGTACTATGATGACTAGGATCATGATTTATCACTTATATAATTATGTACATTGAGAGCTTATGCACTGAAGACAAATTCCTTGTGTGTCCAATTACATTTGGCCAATAAAGAATTTCATTCCATTCCATTCTATTCCTGTGCCCCAGCAATGCCCTGTGTTCATTTCCATAGAATCACAGAGATGGAAGGAACTTCTTCTAGACCAGAGGTTCGCCAACCTTTTAGACCTCAGGGACCACCAAACTCATAGTTTTAAATCCCAGGAACCACTAACCGGTTCTGTGGGCATGGCCTAATTTGTGGGTGTGGGTTGGTGGTCATGTGACTGACTGGGCATGGCTTGTATGTAAATATTATAAATATTTATATAAATATTGAATTTTTTATTTAAAAAAAGAGCAACTTTTACCCAAAATCAGACAAAGCAGGCAGGCAGATTGAGTTGCTCACAGAATCATTCAGTGATCTATCTATCTGCCATCGGCTAGTTTAATCTCTCAAATTTGCTTGCCGTGAATCTGCACTGAATAACAGAACCTTCAATCCTAAGAGAAGTTCGGCTGTGCTTAAAAGCGGAGCTGAAGATCTAAAGACTAGCTAGAAAGGAAGAAATCCAACCATTTCCTGCTTCCTAGTTAATCTAAATCTCCCGGCACAGCAGAACATCTGATGGTCAAAAAATAGCAATTTTAGCAGGCAAGTTTGCCGGGTAAGGAGTGAGTGGGTGGGGAACGTTCCTGCAGGCCATGGCAGCCTTGTGTTTCTGCGCAGCCTGAATTAATTGCTTTGGGGGAGGGGGTGCTCTGGAGGTGAGATTTCTCTGCGGCCCACCAAAATTTTCTCACTGGCCCACCAGTCGACCACGGCCCACCAGTTGGCGACCGCTTTTCTAGACCAGGGGTCACCAATCTTTCGGACCCCAGGGGCCACTAAATTCATAATTTTAAATCCTGCAGACCACTAATAGGAATTTTTTAAAAAGATAAATAGTATTGAGGTAAAAGTAAAGGTTCCCCTCACACATACGTGCTAGTCAGTTTCCGACTCTAGGGGGCGGTGTTCATCTCCATTACAAAGCCGAAGAGCCAGCACTGTCTCCATGGTCATGTGGCCGGCATGACTAAATGCCAAAGGTGCATGGAACGCTGTTCCCTTCCCACCAAAGTGGTCCCTATTTTTCTACTTGCATCTTTACATGCATTCGAACTGCTAGGTTGGGCAGAAGCTGGGACAAGTCACGGGGAGCTCGCTCCGTTATGCGGCGCTAGGGATTCGAACCACTGAACTGCCGACCTTTCTGATCGACAAGCTCAGCATTGTGGTCACTGAGCCACTGCATCCCTAAATAGTGTTTAGTGCAATATAAAAAATGCGAATAACTTTTCCGTGGACCACCAAAATTTTCTCGTGGACCACCAATAGTCCACGGATCACTGGTTGGTGACCACTGTTCTAGACCACCTCCCTGCTCAAGCAGGAGAAACTATACATTCTGGACAATCTCTTCTTGAAAACCTCCAGGGATGGAGGCACCTACAACTTCTGGAGGCAAGTCATTCGGCTGGTTAATTGTTCTGTCAGGAAATTCCTTTTTAGTTCCAGGTGATAATTTAAGACTGAGATAATAACAAGATCAAACTTAGATCTGTTAAATTTGAAGGAAAGGTACTAGAGTCACAGTCATAGATCTTTCATGCCAGGTTTATGGGTCCCAGGCAACAAGTAAAGACACAAGAAGGGCAGTTAAAATATGGGAATGCTAAATACAGTACTGCAACCAAATGAATAATAATTAAGTTATCTTTCACTCTCCAGTCTGCTGAAGCCAATTTTGGCATTTACTGATGTTTTGCTGCCCTCTAGTGGTTTCAATATGGTAAGTGAAGGAAGCTATTATTGAGTTGGAACAGGATAAGACAAAATAACAGAATAACACAGTTGGAAGGGACCTTGTAGGTCATCTAGTTCAACCCCCTGCCCAAGCAGGGGACGCTACACCATTTCTGACAGATGGGAGTCCAATCTCTTCTTGAAAGCCTCCAGTGATGAAGCTCCCACAACTCCCGAAGGCAACTTCTGTTCCATTGGTTAATTGTTCTCCCTGTCAGAAAATGTCTCCTTATTTCCAGGTTGAATCTCTCCTTGTTCAATTTCCATCCATTATTCCTTGTCTGACCTTCGGGTGTTTTGGAAATAGCTTGACCCATTCCTCCTCTCTGGGAAGGGGCCAGTCAGAGTTGGGATTTGCCAATTCTCCGAATTACTCAAAATTTCCGCTACCAGTTTCCAGAATTGGTCAGAACCTGCTGAATGCCACCTCTGGTGTGGTCTTACTAAGGCTTTATAGAGTGGTATTAGTACCTCATGTGATCTTCATTGAATCCCTCTGTTAAGTAATTTAGGATTGGATGGACTTTTTTGGCTGCGGCTGCTGCACACTGCTGGCCCATTTTTAACTGGTGGTTCTCAAGATGTCATTTAAAAAGAGGATCTGTGCTTCAGGCAAAAAGATCTGATCTGGATGAATTCAGAAGACCACTACTTGAACTGAACAGGGGTGAACAGGCGTGTCAAATTCGCGTCGTCATGGTGGCATCACGTGACTTTCCCCCCTTTCGCTAAACCGGGTGGGGGTGGGATCAGCACATGACGCATCAGGCCCGCGGGCCGCGAGTTTGACACCCCTGCCTTAGAAGTTCATTCTCGTGAAAGGCATCATCTGCCTTCAGCTTATTTTGGTACGATGTATATTAGGAACCATATACAAATTCAGATGTATAAATAACTCTTAACCAAAGACAGAGAAGTAAGTTACATATACAAAAAAAAAAAAGGGGGGGGGGAGAAAAATCCATACTTTCCCCTCACTTTTTTGAAATTATAATATGTGAAAGTGCAATGCCCCGCAGGTTGTTCACAGTTGCCAGATCTGTGTTGGGGGTGTTGTATCTGTGTGGCATATTACTAATACTTCATGTGATTTTGATTCTATTCCAGTGGTGGTGAACCTTTTTGGGCTCCTGTGCAGGGGTGGGATTCAAATTTTTAACGATACCTCTGTGGGCGTGGCTTAGGTGGTGGGTGTGGCTTGGTGGTCATGTGACTAGGTGGACATGGCTTGGTGGTCATGTTATTGGCTGGGTGTGGCCAACTCAACATCACTCATATCAAGGCACGCATCTCCTCGCCTGGCCTCTCATGACTGGGGATGCTGCAACAGTTGTAAGTGTGAAAAAGGGTCATAAGTCACTTTTTTCAGTGCCATTGTAACTTTGAATTGAACATTGTAACTCCACACAAGCAAAGTACCAGCAAAAGAAGGAAAAACAACTCCAGAGACGTTCCTGAGACAGGAAGTCTAGTCCTGCCAAGAATGTAATAAGGATTAACGGAGAGGCAGTTTCTGTAAGCAACACCAGAATGTTTCCTTCCTGCCTTCCTTACAGGATTAGGCCAGTAATTTCTTCTGACAACCGGTTCTCCGAACTGCTTAGAATGTTAACAACCAGTTCTAGCGAATAGGTGCGAACTGGTAGAATCCCACCCCTGCTTCTGTGCCAAAAATTGCGCATGTGCTTGCACGCTTGCACTCGCATGCCAGCATCCAGAAGGCAATGTGCATGCCCCCTATGCATACGTGTGCAATTCCCACCCCCACCCACCACCCCTTTACCTGCACTGCGCCTCATAGCTGATTTTTGGCCAGTTTGAGGCCTTTTTCAGCCTCTCAGAGGCTTCAGAATGGCTTCTGCAGGCTTTGCAGGCCGAAAACTAGCCCCATTTCGTCACTTCCGGTATTTTCGGAAAAACAGGAAGTGACAAAACGGGGCTAGTTTTCGGCCTGCAAAGCCTGCAGAAGCCTTCCTCAAGCCTTTTTGGGAGGCTGAAAAAGGCCTCAAACTGGTTGAAAATCAGCTGTGAGGCGCGCACATCCGCAGTGAGGTAAGTTTGCCAACAGCTCTGCATGCCACCATCACGGTTCTATGCTTTTGTTCATACAGCCGCAAGTATTGTATTAGCTTTTTTGGCTGCCGCCACGCACTGCTGGTTCACGTTTTAAGATCCCTCTCACTGTTTTTGAGATAATTGGTTGCTAAGCTGTGGAAACACAGAAAACCTTTTTCGGTTGCTTGGAAAATTGCTCATTCGCCAAAGAGACCGATTTGAAGCATCTGGGGTTGTTATTTTGGCTCTGGATTGTGCCAGTGAGAGAGGAAGACTTGGCTGTGAAATTGTACAACAGTCGACTTTACAGTGTCTGCACAGAAAGCCCTTATTACTGTCGTAATTCTGCAAAACTCTTCTGCAAAACTCTATAATGGAGTTCCTAGGACTGGTTGTTGCCAAGATAAGACACTTCTGGGCCGTTAATATTGGCATAATGTGCATATAATTCACAGATGATGTATTTTGCAGCTAAGCTTTTTTTCAACTTGTCTGTCTGGAATAAGGGAGACCAGTTTCCGTTCCATTCCCACAACACACTTAAATGAGTCACAGCTCAGGTGTTGTGAGAACAACAAAAGCTGTCAGCAAATTAAATTAACTCTCACGGGGTCAATATTAACCCAAAGCAGACCTGGTTTTGCAGAGGGTTAAAATAACCCGTTTAGTTACGTTGCAAAAAAACAGCAGCATGCAACCCCCAAAAAGAAAGAAAGAACTGAAGCCATTTTCCAGAACCATCTGCAGGTAGTCCTCAACTTGCAACAGTTCATTTAGTTACATTTGAAGTTACAAGGGCACTGGTTAAAAAAAACATATTACTGGTTTTCACACTTATAACTGCTTGCAGCATCCCATTTCTAGAGACTAGAAAAAGTACAGAGAAGGGCAACCAGGATGATTAGGGGACTGGAGACTAAAACATATGATGAACGATTACAGGAACTGGGCCTGGCTAGTCTAGTAAAGAGAAGGACCAGGGGAGACACGATAGCAGTCTTCCAATATTTGAGGGGCTGCCACAGAGAGTAAGAGGGGGTCAAGTGATTTTCCAAAGCACCTGAAGTCCAGAGAAGGAATAATGGATGGAAACTGAACAAGGAGAGATTTAATCTGGAAATAAGGAGAAACTTTCTGACAGTGAGAACAATCAACCCATGGAACAGAAGTTGCCCTCAGAAGTTGTGGGAGCGCCATCACTTGAGACCTTCAAGAAGAGATTGGACTGCCATTTGTCAGAAATGGTGTAGGGTCTCCCGCTTGGACAGGGGGTTGGACTAGATGACCTACAAGGTCCCTTCCAACTCTGATTATCTGTTTATCAGGGTCACGTGATCCAAACTCAGCCGCTTGGCAACTGACTCATAGTTATGACAGTTACGGTGTCCCAGGGTCACGTGGTCCCCTTTTGCGACCTTTTAATGAGCAAAGTCCACAGGGAAGCAGATTCACTTAGCAACCGTGTTACTAACTGAACGACTGCAGTGCTTCACTTAACAACTGTGGCAAGAAGTGACAAAAACTCACTTCATTGATAACCTTAAGACACAGCAACGGGTCATAAATATGAACCAGTTGCCAAGCGTCTCAATTTGACAATGAGGATGCTGCAAAAGCTGTGCAACTGTGAAAAACGATCATAAGTCCCATTTTTTGGTGCTGCTGTTGTGGTTCGCCAGCAGTCTGTGCAGACAGCAGCAGAATCAGACAGTGGGGAAGAACGGGGACCAGGCAGGGATTCTGGAGAGGACTCAGATGAGGGTCCTGCATCCTGATGCAGAGATGGGGCCAGGACCATCTGAGAGTGGGGTGCTGCCTTTGGAGCCTTCAGAGTCTGGCAGCAGCGAGGCCGAGGAACAAGGGGAGCCTGTTCCCAGTGCACATATGCGCAGAGCTGCTAGAAGGCAAGAGCAGCTGAGACAAAAGGGGTGACTTGGGAGTAAGGCTGGGAGGTGATTGCCCCTCCCATAAGGAATAAAAGTCAGGCCAAGATGACGAAACCTTTGCAGGAAGCAAAGTCATCCGTTCGGTTCAGATCCATTCTTGAAGCTCTTTGTACTTCGGTTGGTTTTTGCTCTAGTTCATTTGACTCTTCTGTTATTGGCAGCACTTCACAGGGAGGAAAGGTGGGTGCTTATCTCGAGGGACTGTTTGAGATTCATTACCGGCTGGGAATGAAAATAATTCCCAGCATTTGCTATAAAACAAGACTTTGTTTTTAAAATAAGTGTGTCCATAATTACGGTCTAGGAAGCCTTGGTCAGAATATCCGTAACTCTGAACGGTCACTAAACAAACAGATATAAGATATACTTAACTATGTGGTGAATCGGAAAATTAGGGTTACGGCTAAGTATGCCTAAGTGTATTATACAACCATCTGTGCCGTGGTTCACTTAGCAGCGTATTAATTTTTAAATCCGCCCAGCGCCCTTGTTTGATGGAGAACTACATGAATAATTCTCTCCTGCTACCCAATTTAATGCATCCGGAAGGTTCAGTCCCTGGAGTCTAGACTGTGATGGGTAAGCATCTTTGGTGCATGCAATGAGAGCAGTTCTTTCTGCCTGCCTCTATATTACATGAAGCTGAAATCAACCCATCTGGTTGCTTTTGAATCTGGAATAGGAGAGCAGAGGGCATTTTCTTGCTTTAGAACTGCAGAAAAAAAACAATTGCAACCAGCCTGCCTTCGATCGAGGACCTGTATACTGCATGAGCCAGAAAGAGGGATGTGAAAATATCTACAGACCCCTTACGTCCTGGACATAAACTGCTTCAACTCCTACCCTCAAAATGACACTATAGGGCACTGCACACCAGAACAACCAGACACAAGGACAGTTTCTCCCAAACGCCATCACTCTGCTAAGCAATTAATTCCCTCAACACTGTCAAACTATCTAGAAAGGTAGTATTTACTCATCATTATTCTCATCTTCCCTTATCTTCTTAAGACTATAACTTTGTTGCTTGTATCTTACAATTTAGATTGTTTAATTAGTATCCTAGTTTGAATTATGTTGATTGCCTGTTTAGTACCCATGACTATTGCTAAGTGTTGTATCTAATGTTTTATGATGACTGCATTTTTACAATGACTATGATAATGATCGATCATTATTGTTGTATGTACACAATATGTATGTTGTTGTATGTTTATGATATTCTGACCAATATGTATGTTTATGTTGTATGTTTATGCACCGGGAACAAATTCCTTGTGTGTCTAATCACACCTGGCCAATAAAGAATTCTATGTCTATTCTAGTTGTCTATTCTAGTCTAGGTCTAGGTCTATTCTGGTCTAGGTCTATTCTATTCTATTCTAGGTCTACTCTGTGTCTATTCTATGTCTATTCTATTCTTTGTCCTACTCTAGTCTAGTCTACTTTAGTCTAGTCTAGTCTGCTCTGCTCTATTCTATTCTATTCTATTCTATTCTAACATTCCCAGTCAGAAATGCTGGGTAGCAGAACTGAAGGATAAACTAAATAAAGTGGGGAATTTATGCAGAAGAGCCAGTGAAATGTCACTCGAATGCTACTGATCACAGTGTAAAAACAAGGACTTGGAGCCTTCTGATGAATCTCAGCCTTTGCACTAATTGATCCAAAATGGAAAGCAGATGCAAGCTGAGTGATTAATGAGGATTTTCTCTTGCACGCTTTTGCTGCTATAATTAAACAACTAAGACAAACTGAGTTGAAAACTGCAATGAACTTATGGCTGTGGGTTTACCTGCATAACTGTGAAAAGCAGCTGGGATCGCTTGAGAAAATAATCTGACCACTAGATGGCAGCAGTGCCATACTTTAAAATCTAGTTCTGTGCTGCCATCTAGTTAGCAACTGGATTTTTGCAACCCATATATGGGAAGTCCTATTGTGTCATTTCAAAATTGGATTTACTCAGCCCAATCATAGAGCTGGCCTGGCCTTTTGAGCTTAGCAGGCAGATTTCAAGCAGATAACAAAATAACAGAGCTGGAAGGGACCTTGGAGATCTTCTAGTCCAGCCCCCTGCTCAAGCAGGAAACTCTATACCATTTTAGACAAATGGTAACCCAATCTCTTCTTAAAAACTTCCAGTGCTGGAGCACCCACATACAGATACAGGTAGCCCTTGACATATGACCACAATGTAGCCCAAAATGTCTGTTGCTAATCAAGACAGTTGTTAAGCGAATTTCATCCCATTTTATGACTTTTCTTGCCACACTGGTTTAAGTGAATCACTGTGTTCTGTGAAATCAGTAACACAGTTGCTAGCTTAATCTCTTCCCTTTTGAGCTTGTCAGAAGGTCGCACAAACGATCCCTCACCCCAGGACACTCTTAATCATCATAAATATGAGTCAGTTGCCACGCATCTGAAATCTGATAAAATGCCGCAATGGTCAGATGAGTGAAAAACAGGGCATAAGCCACTTTTTTCAGTAGCTGTCATGCCCCTGTTGGAGATTGTTTCTGAGGGAGAGGAGGAACAGCTGACAGGGAGTGGAAGTGTGGCTCCGGAGGTTGTGGAGGAGGCTGGGGAAGGGCAGAGGCCCCCTGGGCAGTCAGAGGAGGACCCAGGCCCATCCCCTCTTCATCCTAGGGCATGCAGGAAGGGAGAGACCTGAATGGCGTGGTCTACAGGGGAGGAAAGGGCCTTGATCCCCTTCATGGGCTGCAGCTGTGAGGACTGTTTATAAGGACGGACATGCGTATGGGCCAGTGCTGGAAACAAAGTGTGGCAATATCTTTAGTCTGCCGTTCCTCTCTGAGTTTGGAATCCTTCAGTGTTTGTTCTGATATCTGTGTATGTCTTCAAGCCCTTATCTTGCCTGGTTCCCTTAATTGCTTCAGTATGGTTTATGTTGTTTCTCCTCTTCATAATTTATAGGCATTTTTAGTTTAAACGGCATTTCCTCCTTTTTGTAACTGCTTGTGGGGGAGTTTTTTTGTCTCCAGTTAAGGATATTTGGAGCTTTGAAGCAAAGTGAAGGAATAAAAGGGGCTTCACCTGTTTTCGTGACTGTGTTTATTTTGTATCCCACCCTGGGTCATCACAATGCCGTTATAACGTTGAACAGGCACTAAATGGAATTACTGTAAGTCAAGGACTGCCTGTGTGCTACAATTGAGCATGGTAGAAACTCCAGCTAGGCTGGAGGCTGTCAAGAGGGGAACAAGCTTAGAATCCTTGCACTGCAGTAAGTGGCACAGGCTGGCGTTCCCAGAATTTCTGAAGTCTGATCTGACCATTCGCAGCGGAAATGCAGTCAGTCTGGCAAGATTCTTGCAACGCAAGCGATTAGCGATAAAGCTTCCGCAGGCGGTCCTCAACTTACAACCTAAAATTTCCGTTGGCAAGGGAAGCAGTTAAGTGAAATTTTGACCCATTTTACAATCTTTCTTGCCGCAATTGATTGTGAATCGCTGCAGTTACGTTAGTAATGTGGCTGTTCTGTGAATCTGGCTTCCCCCCTAACTTTGCTGGTCAGAAGGTCGCAAAAGGGGATCGCATGATCTCGGGGCACTGCAGCCGTCATAAATACGAGTCAGTTGCCAAGCGTCTGAACTTCGATGACGTGACCACGGGGATGCTGCGAGGATCATCCAGGGCTGGGGACTCCAAAATCCCAACAACTGGTTCTCTGCCCGTTTGCTGGGTGGGCGTGGCCATGGTGGGCGTGGCCTCCTGGAACTTCCGGGAGGTCTGTTTTTTGCCTTCCCCAGAGTCTGGAGACTTTCCTTGGGAGGGTGAAAATAGCCTCCCCCGGGCTCCAGAGGCCCTCCAGTAGCCGGAAACAGGCCCGTTTCTGGACTTCTGGAACTTCCAGGAAGACTGTTACTTGCCTTCCCACAGCCTCCGTACAGACCCTGCACTTACCTGCACCCAAAACAGGCCGCGAGGAGACTCCTGAGAGGGGCGGGGTGGGGTAGGCGGGGCCAGCCGGTCAGTTCAACTACCGGTTTGGTGAACCAGATGTAAATTTAATATCCGGTTTGTCAGAGTATATTCATGAACTGGAATAGATAAGGGCATGGTAACAAGGTCAGGCAATGAATAGGCATAGCAACTAAGTCAGCCAATGAGGACTGTTTGGAAACTGAAACTAGAAGTAGCCTAGGCGTGGCTCTAGATTAAGCTCTGCAACTCTGCAGCTATGTTGAGCTATTGAAGATGAAAACTGCTTCTTTCCTCTTGCTTGCCTGCTGAACTAAAGTAAGAGAGAAACTAACTTGCTTGCTTGCTGATGACTGGAGCTCTGCTCTGAACTTGCAACATGTTTCTGTCCGAGTTTGCTCCATGTTGGAGAAATCTACAACTGGTTTGTAAAATCTACGTATTATGTTTATAAAGAGGTTAAATGAGGCATCAGCCATCTGTGTTTTATTCTTTGGGGGCGCTGAATTAACGCTGCAAAACATTGAACACGGTTCACCTCAACCGGTCCTAATCAGTAGAAACCCACCCTGGGGTCATCTATGTGCAAAACGGTCATCAGCAGTGGGTGGGATTCAAAAAATTTTTTTACTACTGGTTCTGTGGCTGTGGCTTGGTGGGCGTGGCAGGGGAAGGACACTATAAAATCTCCAGTCAGAGATAGTATTTGCCGGTTCTCTGAACTACTCAAAATTTCTGCTACCGGTTCTCCAGAACTGGTCAGAACCTGCTGAATACCCACCTCTGGTCATCAGTCACTTTTTCTAGTGCTGTGGTGACTTTCAGTGCCAGTCACTAAATGAACAGTTGTAAGTCAAGGACTCCCTGCATTCACGACTGGTTCCCATTGCTTGCACCTCACACTGGGTTGCAAGAAAAGCCTGAGGTATCCTATGATTTTCTGCAAGTGAGATTATAGCTGATGATTTCCCAGGAAATTTCAAGGATGTTTGCAAGAGTGCGAGAGTGACACGTTAAATCCTTGTTTTTCCTCCTCCTCCTCCTTCCCCCCCCCCTCCAGCATTTGCCCTTTCCATTACAAACTGCTTTATAAAGCAATTTCTAAAGCACTCTATGAAGCTTTAGTAAGACCACACCTAGAGTACTGCATCCAGTTTTGGTCACCACACTATAAAAAAAATGTTGAGGCTCTAGAAAAAGTGCAGAGAAGAGCAACCAGGATGATGAGGGGACTGAAGGCTAAAACATATGAAGAACGGTTACAGGAATTGGGCTTGGCTAGTGTAGTAAAGAGAAGGACCAGGAGAGACATAATAGCAGTGTTCCAATATTTGAGGGGCTGCCACAGAGAGGAAGGGGTCAAGCTAGTTTTCTAAAGCGCCTGTAGGCCAGACAAGGAGTAATGGATGGAAACTGATCACAAGGAGAGATTCATAGGAAATAAGGAGAAACTTTCTGACAGTGAGAACAATCAACCAATGGAATAGAAGTTGCCCTCGGAAGTTGTGGGAGCGCCATCACTTGAGACTTTCAAGAAGAGATTGGACTCCCATCTGTCAGGTAATGGTGTAGCTCTCCTACTTGAGCAGGGGGGTTGGACTAGATGACCTACAAGGTCCCTTCCAACTCTGATTATCTGTTACCTGCTTTTAATCCAACCATGGAAATTCCCACAGAATTAAAAAACATTGGGGGGGGGGGTGTAAGAGAGAGAGGGAATTACCACAAGCATTTGCTCAACCTCAGGCGCATTTTACTCGGCTGATCTTACTTTTTTAAAAAATAAATATTTCATCTTCAACATCGACCCTTCCGTTTTTTGAATTGAGCTGGGACAGAAGAACCTCGGCCGTGGACAACATAAATTATACAACGAAAGGAAACGAAGAAGAAGCACCTCTCATATATATATATATATTACTTTGGGGAAAGAGTTGCTTCCCTTTGGATCGTGTTCGGTACGACTGAAGCGATATGGTTCCTTTTGAAGAGGTCACGTATCCCAAGAGGTTGTGAAATGAAGATGAAGCCGTCAACGTGTGGAGTTCAAGGGGACACGGAGGAAGCGCCCACGATTTGGGCAGAAACCCGGTCCCCCCCTAGAGTTTTACCGCGCATCCCAGACATGTAATATCAATTCCCAGTTCCTCAAGAAACCCATAAATGCCTTTTCTTTTCCTCAGAGGTGCAAAAGGACAGCTGCTTAGGAGAATGGATGGATGCTTCTTCCGCGAGGAGAAGATCTGAAAGTCTTCCTGTGGCTTGGAGACCACCGTCAAAACTTGGGGTATCTTTAAGAAGGTCCCGGAAAGATCTCGCTCCAGGCTGCCTGCCTTATAGCAAGTCTAAAATATCTTTTGGGGCATCCGTGCTTCTTGGTTTTGGCTGGTTAATGTCTCCAGGAGCGCTTGGTCACCCCTTCAAAGGTCCCTGGAGCTTCTTCTTGAAGGATCTCTGAGGCTGCAGGACACAAAAGAGGGAACAGAAAAGGTCAGTGAGGGGAAAATATGAATTAGACGGGCAGGCTGAAGCAGGAAAAAAGGGGATTTATCTTGTTGCTGTCCTTTTAACTTGGACTGACTGGCTTCCTCAAGTTTTTAATGGAATGTATAAGGCCATCCAAAACTCTATAGCTGTGGTGGCTAAGCTTTTTGGGTTCCTGTGCCAAAAATTGTGTGTGCGTTTGCACGCTTGCGTGGCAGTACCCAGAAGACAATACACGCCCCCCCACACCCCTTATGCATGCGCATGCTATCCCCCACCCACCTACCTATCCCCCCTATCGCCTTACCTGCACTGTGCCTCACAGCTGATTTTTGGCCAGTTTGAGGCCTTTTCCGGCCTCCCAAAGGCTTGATTGAGGAAGGCTTCTGCAGGATTCTATAAGTTTTGCAGGCTGAAAATTAGCCCCGTTTTGTCACTTCCTGTTTTTCTGAAAATACCAGAAGTGACGAAACGGGGCTAGTTTTTGGCCTGCAAAGCCTGCAGAAGCCTTCCTCAAGCCTTTGAGAAGCCAAAAAAGGCCTCAAACCAGTTGAAAATCAGCTGTGAGGTTAGTTTGCCTACAGCTCGCGTGCTGGCATAATGGCCATAGGTTTGCTATCACGGTTCTATAGTAACATTGATTGCTGCCATTCAATTAAAATAGTTATAAAATGTTAATGGAAGACTTCCAAAAATATAAGTCGTCCTCGACTCACAGAGCATGATTTGAGCCCCAAATTTCTGTCGCTGAGCGAGAAAGTTGCGAAGCGAGTTTGGCCCCATTTCACGACTTTTTCTTGCCACGGTTGTTAAGTGAATGGTTGCAGTTGTTAAGCCAGTAGCCCAATTGTGAAGTCAATCTGGCTTCCCGGGGACTTGGCTTATCAGAAGGTCGCAAAAGGGGATCCCGTGACACCCCCTCCGGGACGCTGCAACCATCGCAAGTGTGAGTCAATTGCCAAGCGTGTGAATTTTGAATTTTTGTGAATGGTCATAAGTGTGAAAAACGGTCATAAATCTCTTTTTTCAGTGCCGTTGTAACTTCAAGTGGTCACTGAATGAATGTTATAGATTGAGAACTGCCTGTATGGCACTTTTCATAGCGTTGTTGACTCCAAATGGTTTGGGCAGCGGTTCCCAGTTCTTGTTTGAGGACGATGGGATTTGTAGTTCACTGGATATCATGAACTGGAAATTTGCTGTGTGTGTATATATGACATCCTGGTTCCTTTGTGTGCTAAACTTCGAGCAGTCATTGAGCATACTATTGTCCATCGAAAACTACCTGTATTGTGATTCCACCAGGAGTTGGGCCACAAACTTGTGCTAAGAGTCCGCACCAGAGATAGTATTCAGCAGGTTCTGACCAGTTCTGGAGAACCGGTAGTGGAAATTTTGAGTAGTTTAGAGAACCGGCAAATACCGCCTCTGATTGGCCCCGCCCATCTATTCTCTGCCTCCCGAGTCCCAGCTGATTGGCTGGATCTTCTTTGGTTGCCCTGCACAGGAGAACGGAGCTGGAAAGCAGGTTAGTGGGGTGGGAAGGGAATGGAGATTTTGCAGTAACCTTCCCCTGCCATGCCCACCAAGCCATGCCCACAGAACCGGTAGTAAAAAATTTTGAATCCCACCCTCACCTTGGCACTGGGTGCAACAGGAGTCTCCCTTTTTCCCTTCCTTGGAGCAAGTGGTTGGAGAACATTCTTGGCGCTCACAATGTGTTTCTCCAGACTGAAATTTTTAAAAAACAACAATAACATAAATTTGCTGGAAGAGAGCTAGGATTATACAAGAACTCCAAATCCCCAAACCAAGAACTTCAAGACAACAATTTTGCGGCAATGGCTTTCAGACCATACAGGCAGATTACAGGTAGTCCTCGACTTTAGGACCCACAACTGATCCCCCCCAGAATTCATGTTGCTGTGAGATGGTTGTTAAGTGAATTTTGCCCCATTTTATGACCTTTCTTGCCAGAATTGTTAAGTGAATCCCTGCAGTTGTTCAGTTGGTAACCCAATTGTTAAGTGAATCTGGCTTCCTCGTTGATTTGGCTTGTCAGAAGATCGCAAAAGGGGATCATCGCATGACTCTTGCACACTACA
Source organism: Bungarus multicinctus (assembly GCA_023653725.1). Classification (NCBI taxonomy): domain Eukaryota; kingdom Metazoa; phylum Chordata; class Lepidosauria; order Squamata; family Elapidae; genus Bungarus; species Bungarus multicinctus. The sequence continues at coordinate 9,405,624 of CM042844.1, forward strand.
ACCGTCATAACTGTGAGTCAATTGTCAAGCATCTGAATTTTGCCCACATGAGGATGCTGCAACGGTCGTAAGTGTGGAAAAACAGCCATAGGCCGCTGTCAGGATTCCAGCAATTACTTGAATTAAATCATGATTCTTGAGCCAAACTTCAAAAAGTTTGAAGGATTCATTAGAGGCAACATACCGGCACTGCCCTGTATGAAGCCAACTCTGGCCTACGTAATTTACAATCAACTGTGACCCTGTTTCCCCCTCTCCATTGGGTGTCTCATAAACCAGATTCTCCAATTGAGCCCGTTCACAGGCTGGGTGTCATCAATCACGTTCTCCAGTTAAATATATTCGCGGGCAAAAGCTTTGGTAGTTTAGTTACAATCTTTTAAAGATAAAGAGTTGGAAAGTACTTTTGCTTCCAAACTGCTGCATCTGTTCTTCCAGATTTCCTTTCTCCCCCCTTTTATGGCAACTACTAAAACAGGCATAGGAATGTTTTAGGAGTTGACAGTCGCTTTTTTCAGTGCCGTTGTAACTTCGAACGGTCACTAAACAAACTGTTGTAAGTCAAGGACTACCTGGGTTTTTCTTCCACCCACTGGGATACTGGCCGTTTCCTAAGAGAGAGACATCCCCGTCTCCGAGCTACCCACTGAATTTTGCCGTGGAAGTTCCACCTCCTCCTGCCGTACTCACCAGGCACCAGCAGGTGATGCACTTCATTTCCCCAAAAGGGGGCACCGTAGGGTGCCACCTCTCATTGTGCATGTACCACTGCCTCCCAAACTTGCAAGCTCGGGGGCCGTCCGCCTGCATCATGTCGGAAAGCAGGGTGGAGCTCTTCTCCGAGGCTGTGGAAGAAAGACGCGAGTATGAAGAACACGGAAAGGGCAGAAAAGGAGAACGTTGGCTAGAATAGCGGTAGCACTTAAGACTTATATCTAGCTCCACAGTGCTTTACAGCTGTCTCTGGGCGGATTACAGAGTCAGCATGTTTGTCCCCAACAATATGGATCCTCATTTGACCGACCTTGGAAAAATGGAAGGCTGAGTCAGGATCGAACTCCTGGTAGTGGGCAGAGTTAGCCTGAAATGCTGCATAACCACGGCGAAACCACAGCTCTTCCATGCATGCTCTCTCCCTCTCTTTCCCTCTCCCTCTCCCTCTCCCCCTCTCCCTCCCTCCCTCCCCCTTCTGGGCACAACTTACAACATTGTTTTTTCAATGGGTGGACTCCAAATCTCAGAATTCCCCAGCCAGCATGACCAGGAAATGGAACAACTGCTCCATTCACTCAACGACCACCACAAAAAAAATGTTACAAAAAAGGGTCCAGTCTTGTGGTGATCCGCTTTATGACCGTCAGACTCAAAGACTGCCATAATTTGAGGGCTACTCTGTAAGAAGCATTTTGGAGAAGCAGGGAGCAGCTGCTAAAGGAATCATTTTCTCAACTTTGCTGGGACTGTCATGCCCCTGTTGGAGTCTGACTCCGAGAAGGAAGACGAACAGCTGACAGAGAGTGGGAGGGTGTCTCCATTAGCTGTGGGGGAAACTGGGAAGGGCAAAGTCTGGCTGGGCAGAAAAGGGGAGAGGTAGAACAAGGGAGAGGGAGTACAAGGGAGAGGGAGTTCAGAGGAAGACCCAGGCCCACCCCCCTCTTCATCCTAGGGCACGCAGGGAGGAACAGAGAAGAGAGCAACGTGGGTTGCATGGCTTACGGGGGAGGAAAGGGCCCTGATTCCCTTAATTAGCTACACCTGAGGATGGAGTTTAAAGGAGAGGCAGATGGGGAGGGGTGATTGTCAGGAACAAATGCTGAGTTCACCTAGTGTTGGCTGCTGTTACCTGAGTTCCTAGCATCCTTCCAAGCATCCTAGCATCCTTCCAAGGATTTCCTAGCATCCTTCCAAGGATTTCCAGTAAATCCTTGATTTACTGCCTTGTTACTTTACTTCTGGAACTCCTTATCTTGTTCTGCCGGATTTCTTACCTTATCTTGCCTTGTTGGATTTATAATTTGAAGTTTTCTGTTTACAACGTTTGGACTGAAGTATCTGCAGCCAAAGGCTGTTGCAAGTTCACGGGTGAGTTTTTCTCCAGCACCAGAGAATAACCGGAATATTAGGGGGAAAGTTGGAGCTAATAAAGTAACTCATATTTATTCTCTAGCTGTGTTGACTTTATGCCATGCCCCGGATCATCACAGTGACATTACAAGGAGAACTGATTACCACCTGCAGTAGGGATAGGACTGGGCTGGCTAGCAAGGTGTAATCTGACAGGTTTCACTTACCTGGGCATTGCTTGCAACAGTCAGATGGGTTGACCCGGATGGGGTTACTGCAGGCCAGCTGGGGGCACTGCACTTTCTCACAGTGAACTTCTCCTGTGGTTCCCTGCGCAATCACAAAAAGGGAGATTTTAGCACCCAAAAGGACCAGGAAAGCATATTCATATACACAGAGCAAATTCCCAGCTCATGACATCCAGCGGATTACAAATCCCATCAAATCCTCAAACAGAAGAACTTGGGAACCGCTGTCCTAACCATTTAAGAGTCAACAAGGCTACGTGAAGTGCCATTATTATTATTTATTATTATTTATTAGTTTTCTATACCGCCCCTCTCCCTACCGGGACTCGGGGCAGTGTACAGCCAAAGTTAAAAAATGATATAAATACAATATTTAAAAAACAATTAAAAAGATTAAATATACTGGCTCCAAATAAAATTCAATCAAGAATATAAAAGATTAAAACCCATTAAAACCAAATTAACCCTATAAAACCCTAGGCCAGACCGGCTTGATGAAATAAGTATGTTTTCAATGCGCGCCGGAAGGCCAAAAGGTCAGGGATGGTCCTCATCTCTGGGGGCAGCTCATTCCAGAGGGAGGGTGTCCCCAACGAGAAGGCCTGTACCCTCGGGGTCGCCAGCCGTGCAGCTGGCGGCACCCCAAGGAAGCCCACCCTATGGGAGCGTACTGGGCGACGGGAGATCGATGACGGCAGTAGGCGGTCCCGTAAGTACCGAGGTCTCAAGCCATGGAGCGCTTTAAAGGTAGTCACCAATATTTTGAATTGCACCTGGAAGGCTACCGGGAGCCAATGCAGCTCACACAAGAGTGGTGTAATATGGGAGCTCCGAGGAGCCCCCAAAACCATCCGTGCGGCTGCATTTATATAGGCAGTTCTCGACCTACAATCATTCATTTATTGAAGACCAGTCTGAGAACCTCTTGTTACATAGGTCAGAGGTCCTCAGACTGGTCCTCAGACTCTTGTGGTGCAAGAGTCATAACCTCGCCCTGAACATCAAAAAGACCAAAGAATTGATTATAGACTTCAGACATGCAAAGCAGAGCTTCTTTCACTATATATCAATGGAGATTGTGTGGAAAGAGTTCATAGTTTTAAATTTCTAGGAACTCATATTTCCAACAACCTTACTTGGTCGGTCCACACTATGGCCACTGCAAAGAAGGCCCAACAGCGCCTGCACTTTCTGAGGCTGCTGAAATAGAGTAGTCTGGGTGAGAAGTTGCTGGTTACTTTTTACCAGTTTACCATCAAGAACATTTTGGCATACTGTATAATGGCGTGGTATGCTAGATGCTCTGCAGTGGATAAGAAGATGCTCCAGAGAGTTATAAACACAGCACAAAAAAATCATCGGTTGCTCTCTTTCTTCTTTGGAAGAGATTGCAAAGGCCAGACTCCTCTCCACAGACCGTTCTCATCCTGGACATTCATATTTCAAACTGTTACCATCAGGGAGGCATTATAGATGTCCTAAAATGAGGACTAATAGATTGAGAAACTGTTTCTTTTCTAAGGCTTTGTCTTGAATCAAACAGGGCATTTGTGATTTAGTCCTATTATTATCATTATTGTAATTTTTAAATACTCTGTAGTGTGATTGTGATGTGATGTTTGGGGCACTGTGCTGGAGTAGCTTTCAAATTTCATTGTATTTGTGAAATGCAATGACAATAAAGGTATTCTATTCTATTCTATTCTATTCTATTCTATTCTATTCTATTCTATTGATCATTTGAAAAAAAAAAAGTGACTTATATTTTTCACACTGATGACAGTTGCAGCATCCCCAGGGCCACAGGATCAAAATTCGGACGCATGGCAACTGACTCATATTTATGACCATTGCAATGTCCCGGGGTCATGTGTTACTAACTTACCAACTGCAGTGATTCGCTTAAGAACTTCCTAAGTTCATAAAATGGGGCAAGACTCACTTAAACAACTGACGTTTTTCTGGCGTTTCATAGATTGCCCAACTCCAGCCCACTCAGTTTGTTTTATAGCTTCAATGGACTGTGCAAAATAGACTAACAGCAGCTGGGTTAAACCTGTTGGTGCAACGGGCTTTTTCAAAGGTCTGGTGGATGTTCCTTTCCTACCTTGCAGGTGCAAATCGCGCATTTGATGAGCCCAAAGGGGGGCACTACAGGGTGCCAATGTGTGCCTGCACGTCTCCACGTCTTGTCACCATCAAAATAGCATCCTAAGATAGAGAAAGAGGATTAGTGCATCTGCCTTAAATGCAATGTAGATCATAGTGTTGGAACAGGTCCCCAAATGGCCCTGAACGCTCATGTCTTCTTTGCTAAGGCTTGGCTAAGGCTCAAAAAAATAGATCAGGATTAGATCTAGTCAATAACTCTATCATCTATATCTATCTTCATCTATATCTATCTCTATATCTATTCATCTCTATCTATCCATCTCTGTCTGTCTGTTTGTCTGTCTGTCTGTCTCTCTCTCTCTCTCTCATCTATCTACAGTATCTGTCTATCAATCAATCATCTACCGTATTTTCCGGCGTATAAGACGACCGGGCGTATAAGACGACCCCTGATTTTTGGTTGACTTTTTTCAAAGTCATCTTATACACCAGAAAATACGGGTATTCAAAATTAAGCTGCAAGGATTTGTAAATGCTTCTCCTTCTTCGCGCTCGCATCAGCCTTCCTCCTCCGGCCCCAGGGCGACTCTCTCGGTCTCTCTCCCACACACACGGAAGACGACCAGGCCTCCCGCGGAGCATGATGGGCCGGCAGAGCGGCCGCCGTCTTCTCTTCAGGAAGGGGAGGAGTGTCTCCCGGCGACGCCCGTAATATTTTCCGGCGTATAAGACGACCCGGCGTATAAGACGACCCCGGATTTTAGGTTGTCTTTTTTTGGTTTCAAAAGTCGTCTTATACGCCGGAAAATACGGTATCTTTCTATTGTGAGCCATGGTGGCGCAGTGGTCAGAGTGCAGTACTGCAGGCTAATTCTGCAATTTGGCAGTTCGAATCTCACCAGGCTCAAGGTTGACTCACCCTTCCATTCTTCCGAGGTGGGTAAAATGAGGATAACCCAGATTGTTGGGGGCAAATATGCTGACTCTGTAAACCTCTTAGAAAGGGGCTGTAAAGCACTGTGAAGTGGTATATAAGTCTAAGTGCTATTGCTACTGTTACCTACCTACCTATAATTTATCTATTATCTATTGTCTGTCTGTTTATCTATCATCCATCTATAATTTATCTATTGTCTCGTCTGCCTGCCTTCCTGCCTACCTACCTACCTATCATCCATCTATAATTTATCGTCTATTGTCTGTCTGTCTATCTATCTATCTATCTATCTATCTATCTATCTACCTACCTATCTACCTATCTACCCACCCATTATATAACACACAGAGATACATATATAAGCATAAACATAGATATACATAAAAACAGATCAGTTAATATCTACACAAACAAGCCACATTTAGAAAGAGGCTCCTAAAAGAAATAAGCAGTCTAAAGCAACTAAAGTTTTTTTTTAACCAGCCTTTCCTAATGGAGGACTTCTGTTCCTGGGATCTAAGCAGTGGTGTTTCCAACAGAAATGTCCTTCTGGGAACACTTTTAGCTACAATCTCAACTTGTTTCTTTTCTTCATTCTTCCTAAGAGAAACTACACATTTGTTATTTGGGGTATAGATTGTTCACCCTTTCATCGATCCAAAGGTTTCAAAGCAGCTCCCAAAGCAAGGTGAAAACAAGGCAGCCAGATGCCCTCCAGATGTATGGATTTCAACGTTGGAGGCAGCGAAGTCCAAGAAGACCGTGGGAGTTGAAATCCAAAACATCTGGAAGGCCTCCTCAGAGGCCTGAGTTAAAGTCAACTGAAAAGTATTTCATTCTTTTCAGTATTTATTATTCAGTTATTATCCTCCCTTTTCAACAACAATAACACTCGAGCCAGCAATCCCGGAAAAATGGAAATAGCAGCAATAACCATAAAAATGAAGTAATAAAGATCGAATGGGAAAAAGACATTTAGCTGCATTTCGACGAAACGTAGAGCCCGTCTCTGAAGTCGATGGACAGTTTTAAAATTTTAATAAATGATAATACAATAAATAAATAATAAATAAATAAAAAATAACAACAGAGAATAAAAAATAAAAAGTAAAGTAAAAAAAGTAAAGTAAAAAAATAATGTAAAAGTAAAGGTAAAAGTAAAGGTAAAAAGTAAAGTAAAAGTTAAAGTAAAGTAAGGGTAAAAATAAAAGTAAAGTAAAGTAAAAGTTAAAGTAAAGTAAGGGTAAAAATAAAAGTAAAGTAAAGTAAAAGTTAAAGTAAACTAAAGTTAAAAGTAAAGGTAAGAGTAAAGGTAAAAGTAAAAGTAAAGTTAAAAGTAAAGTAAAGGTAAAAGTAAAGGTAAGAGTAAAGGTAAAAGTAAAAGTAAAGTAAAGTTAAAAGTAAAGTAAAAATAAAGTAAAGGTAAAAATAAAGGGTAAAGTAAAATATAAAATAAAATAAGCCTTCTTAAGTGGCCATGCAAGAGCCTAAAGTGGGTTGGACAGTTCACAGTTGTGGAAACCAGCTATGCCCTTGTCATGTTGGGTTCATTAGACCAGGGTTTCCACAACTTTAGGACTTGTGGACTTCAACTCCCAGAATTCCCCAGCCAGCCTGGCTGAAGAATTCTGGGAATTGAAGTCCACAAGTCTTAGAGTTGCCAATTTTGGAGGCCTCTGCACTAGATCCATCACCTACAGCCTTGACAAACATAACCTTCTCTTGAATACAAACTGGAACAATGTTTTCACTTGAATTTAGCTCTGATGACAACGTGACCCTGAGCACTAATTAAGGGCCCCTCTCCCGTGCGACCCATGGGCTCTGGGGTACGTGCACAAAACCTCTTTGCAACTTTTGGGGACCAGGGCAACTGTTTAAAAGAGAATTTTAAAAGAGATCCATAATACTCAGCCAGCCCACTCTTGCTTTTACCTTCCCTGCCGTCTCGAATTTTCTCTGCTCTTTTCCGTTCTTCGTTTTCTTCTGTTCAAGAAGAGAGGAGGTACAGATGCATCAGGGGCAGAGGGGGAAAAAAAACCAGGATCAGCTGTGATTGGGACAGCTACACTTCCCTACGGGGGGGGGGGGGGGGGCTTCCTACTTCCCAGGCCTTCCTTGGGCAGCTTGGCCCAACCCCCCCTTGTCGGTGGGGCAGTGCCCTCTCACCATTCCAAGCTACGTCAGGAACCATCTTCTCCCCAACTAGCTCTGCCTGACCTGCATGGGGCTTAAGGTGTGGGGAGACAGAAATCTGGCTTGAAAGGGCAGGTGTCCATTTTCTAGCTAGAATGATAGCCATGATGCAATGTGCCTGCAGATATTTCCCTTGGTCTCTATAGGCTCTGTCAACCACCTACCTGACTCCTTCTGCTCTCTTCCCCTCCCCTCCTCTCCCCTCCCCTTCTCCTTCCTGTCTACCATCCATCCAATTCCTCACTCACTCATCTCAATTCCTTTCATCTACTCACCCATCCATCTCCTTCCTTCTTCCTTCCTTCCCTCCCTTGTCTTTTCCTTTTTCTTTCTTTCCTTCCTTCGTCTCATTTCTTCTCCCTCCCTCCCTCTTTCCTTCCTCTCATCCTCTCTCCCTCCCTTTCTCCCTCCCTTTCTCCCTCCCACCTTCCTCTCTCCCTTCCATCCTCTCTCCTTCTTCCTCTCTCCCTCCCTCCCTTCCCCCTTCCTTCCTCTCTCCCTCTCTTCCTCTCTCCCTTCCTTCCTCCCTCCCTCCCTTCCCCCTTCCTTCCTCTCCCTTTCTCCCTCCCTCCCTCCCTTCCTCTCTCCCTTCCTTCCTCTCCCTTCCTTCCTCTCTCCCTTCCTCTCTCCCTTCCTCTCTCCCTTCCATCCTCTCTCCCTTTCTTCCTCTCTCCTTCCTTCCCTTCCCCCTTCCTTCCTCTCTCCCTCCCTTTCTCCCTTCCTTCCTCTCCCTTCCTTCCTCTCTCCCTCCCTTCCTCTCTCCCTTCCTTCCTCTCTTCCTTTCTTCCTTCCTCCCTCCATTCCCCCTTCCTTCCTCTCCCCCTTCCTTCCTTCCTCCCTTTCTTCCTTCCTCTCTCCCTCCCTTCCTCTCTCCCTTCCTTCCTCCCTCCCTTCCTCTCTCCTTTCCTTCCTTCCTACAGGTTCTGGAGAACCGGTAGCGGAAATTTTGAGTAGTTCGGAGAACCGGCAAATCCCACCTCTGACTGGAGATTTTGCAGTGTCCTTCCCCTGCCAGGCCCACCAAGCCACACCTACAGAACCAGTAGTAAAAAAAAATTGAATCCCACCACTGCCTCCCACCCACCCAACTCCCCTTCCTTCCTTCCTCTCTCCCTCCCTCCCGCTTCCTTTCTTTCATCTCTATAACTATGTCGCTCCCTCTCCAGACAAGGAAGCAGCCATGGCTCAAAACACAGCCCCAGCCTCTGTATCGCCTCTATTTTGGTTTCAAGGATTGAACAAGGGCAAGGGTGGGATTCAAATTTTTTAACAACCGATTCTGTGGGCGTGGGCGTGGGCATGGCTTGGTGGTCATGTGACTGGGTGGACATGGCTTGGTGGTCATGTTTTTGGCTGGGTGTGGCCAACTCAATATCACTCACATTGAGGCACGCATCTCCACGCCTGGCCTCTCATGATTGTGGGGATGCTGCAACAGTCATAAGTGTGAAAAGCGGTCATAAGTCACTTTTTTCAGTGCCATTGTCACTTTGAATGGTCATTCCACACAAGCAAAGTACCAGCAAAGGAGGGAAAAAAAACTCCAGAGAAGTTTCAGAGACAGGAAGTCTAGTCCTGCCAAGAATGTAATAAGGGTTAACAGAGAGGCAGTTTCTGTAAGCAACACCAGAATGTTTCCTTCCTGCCTTCCTTACAGGATTAGGCCAGTAATTTCTTCTAACAACCAGTTCTCCGAACTGCTTAGAATGTTAACAACCGGTTCTAACGAATAGGTGCAAACCTGTAGAATCCCATCCCTGAACACGGGCCACTACAGGGTGCTAGAAGGTAAAAAAAAGGGTGAGTTGCTTTGTCTGGAAATGTTCCTGCTCACCCACCAAAAGTGAACAAGAAAAGCAGGGAGGGGCCTGATGGTGGACAGAGCAGGGAGCATTCTGGTCAATTACTCCATTCATAATTCCTAGTCAATATTTTGCAGCGGCTCCTGCTAGTTGTTCTTAAACACCCAAATGGGATTATTTGCCCCTTTTGAAAGTTAATCCCCGTGGAATTGGCTCCCTTGTTGGTCTGCATCCCTCTGACTGTCCTCAAGAGTAAACAGGCAGTCCTCAACTTAACGACTGTAACGGAGCCCAACACTTCTGTTGCTGAGCAAGACAGTGGCTCAATGAAGTTTACAAGCTTTCCTGCTACCGTTGTTAAGTGAACCACTGCCGTTGTCTTAAAATTAGTGACCCGGTTGTGAAGTGAATCTTGGCTTCCCCCATTGGCTTGTCAGAAGGTCCCAAAAGGAGATCACATGACTCTGCAACCGTCGTAAGTGTGAGTCAGTTGTCAAGCATCTGAATGTAAATCAATGTGACCGTGGGGGATGCTGCAACGGTCATAAGTGTGTGTGTGGGGAAAATGATCATATGTTACTTTTTTCAGTGCCATTGTAACTTTGAACGGTCCCTAAATGAACTGTTGTAAGTCGAGGACTGCCTGTATCTGACAAGAGAGCCCAGCATCCCATCTGCAAGTTTAATCCTGCCCTGCCCAGCTTACCTTGACACACAGGGCAGCACTGATTACTTTGATGGACTGGCTGAGAGCAGTTGAGTGGCTGGCACAACACCGGATCACAGATCACCGTCCGCTTCTGAGGAACCCGGAAGGAGAGAGAAGAAGGAAGATGATGAATTAGGGCAGGTAAAGGAAGGGGCAGAATTGTATTCTCACTTGGGCTGAGTTTGCTTGCAAAATAACAGAATTAACACAGCTGGGAGCAGAGGTGGTATTCAGCAGGTTCTGGAGAACGGTAGCGGAAATCTTGAGTAGCCTAACCCTAACCCTAACCCTAGCCCTAGCCCTAGCCCTAAACCCTAGAGCCCTAGCCCTAGCCCTAGCCCTAGCCCTAACTACCCTGAACCCTAGCCCTAGCCCTAGCCCTAGCCCTAGCCCTAGCCCTAACCCTAGCCCTAGCCCTAGCCCTAACCCCTAGCCCTAACCCTAGCCCTAGCCCTACCCTAGCCCTAGCCCTAACTCCTAACCCTAGCCCTAGCCCTAGCCCTACCCTAGCCCTAGCCCTAACTCTAACCCTAGCCCTAGCCCTAACCCTAACCCTAACCCTAACCCTAGCCCTAGCCCTAACCCTAACCCTAGCCCTAACCCTAGCCCTAACCCTAGCCCTAGCCCTAGCCCTAGCCCTAGCCCTACCCTAACCCTAGCCCTAGCCCTAACCCTAGCCCTAACCCTAGCCCTAGCCCTAACCCTAACCCTAACCCTAGCCCTAGCCTAGCCATAACCCTACCCTAACCCTACCCTAACCCTACCCTAGCCTAAGCTCTACCCTAGCCCTAGCCCTAGCCCTAACCCTAGCCCTAGCCCTAGCCCTAACCCTAGCCCTAACCCTAACCCTAACCCTAACCATCATGACAGTTGTAGGGTCCTGAACAGAGATGGTATTCAGCAGGTTCTGACCGGTTCTGTGGAACCGGTAGTGGATATTTTGAGTAGTTTGGAGAATCGGTAAATCCCACCTCTGACTGGCCCCACCCCCATCTCTTCTCTGCCTCCCACTGAGTCCCAGCTGATCGGTTGGGTCTTCTTTGGTTGCCCTGCAACATTCCTTTTCTTTTGACCCCTGAAAAACAACTAGGCTGTCTTTTTGAGGGGTTGTCCTACATTTCCCCCCACATGCCTTGCCTGACCCCCGGGCTGCTTCTTTCATGGCCAAAAAGAGCGGCAACCACTGCTCCAGACACTGCTCTCCAGGTGTAGGGTAACATGTCCTTGACTTTCTGAGAAAGGAATGTTGTTGAGTCTAATCTTCCACCTCTCTACTAAATTCCCCCCTCCCAAATTCCCAGGCACTAAATGTGGCAGCCTCGAAGCTTCCAAGTAAAATATGGCTTCCAAGGCCGACACCTGACTTATTGTGCAAAATTACAACACAACAACAACAGCAACATCAAAAAACAGACTCCTATATCAGCAAAATGGGAACCCAAATATAAAAACCTTCTTTCTAATCTTCCAGAAAACAACAATTACTTTTTCCATTGTCTGCCCACCTACCTGACAGATGCATATCGAACATTTCTTGTCGTAGTCCGGAGCCCAGCGGGAGCCATGTGGCCGGTGTTGACCTTCAAAAAAGCAGGTGTTGGGGTCTTTCTTCCACTCTTTGGGGTCCCTGGGCCTTGATACTCCAACAGGTTCCTCCTCTGGGTTCTCAGAGGCCATCCGGATGCCCCCTGCCCTGCATTGGTTGGGAATGTGAACCTGGAAGGACAGTAGGCGATTGAACAAGGGAGCAGCTGAACGTATCAAAGAGTAGGCCCGACTAGGAGCTGAAAGAAAATCAAGCTTAACACATCCGATTGATGAGACTTCCTATCACAGGTGTGCTTCAAAAATTTTAGCAGCCAGTTCTCTGCCCGGTTGCTGGGTGGGTGTGGCCATGGTGGGCGTGGCCTAGTCGGCCTCCTGCACCATGGCAAGGAGGGTGTTTTTGCTCTTCCCAGACTCCGGAGGCTTTTCTTGAGCCTCCGGGAGGGCGAAAACAGCCTTCCCGGGCTCCGGAGGCCCTCTAGAGGCTGAAAACGGGCCTGTTTCCAGCCTTCTGGAGCCTCTGGGAGGCCTGTTTTTCACCCTCCCCGAGTCTCTGCGTGGGCCCTGTACTTACCTGGTATCCAAAATGGCCCACGTGGAGACTCCCAGGAACGGCGAGGTGGGGTGGGTGAAGCCAACCAGGGTTGGAATTTGCCGGTTCACCGAACCGGCCAGTAGAACTAGCTACGGGTTTGTCCGAATCGGGGAAAACTGGTAGAAGCCCACCACTGCTTGCCATCCAATCTACCTGAAAGACAACTGGCTCCAAAAATCTAAAGCAGTGTTTTCAAACTCAGCAATGTTAAGAAGAGTGGACTTCAACTCCAGGATTCCCCAGTCAGGAGAATCTTAAAAGTTGCCCACGGTTGAGAAATGCTGAATTAAATAAATAGCAGAGATGCCCCGCGCCTACATGATAAGTATCATGGCTTCCATTCCTGGGTCTTCCCCCACTCAAGTCCAACAGGAAGGCCAAGAGGCCTGTGGAAGAGATGGACTGAAACGGGAAGAATTGTGTTAATTCAAGCCTGTCCCATTCCAATAATGGCGGCCAATTGGGTGCAGGGGTTCAGGTGAAGATTCACAACAGACTGATAGGCTGTCGGCTAAAAGAAAGCAAGGTCGTGAAAAGACACAAAACTTGAAAGAAAACCAGGGAGGCTGTAATTGTGGGGTCTGTCTGGCAAGAACAAAGAACGCTTATTCACAGGGAATATGTGCCTGTTGAGCTTATAACAATTCTGGGTGATTAAGAAGCTGATAAAAGTAACAAAAGAGTTAGGTATCTTGCATAGCTCAGCTAGAAGTTAGGAATAGAGATGGCCTGGAGCAAATAGAATGTGTATTAGATCAGGGCTCTCCAACCTTGGCAATTTGAAGGCTTGGCGGACTTCAACTCCCAGAATTCCCCAGCTGGCTGGGGAATTTTGGGAGTTGAAGTCCGCCAAGGCTTAAAGTTGCCATGATTGGAGAGCCCTGTATTAGATAACTCCTAGAGCATTCATTAGCCAAGGTTTAGGAATAGGGATGGCTAGAGACCAATAGAATAACTGTTAGATCGTAACTAAAATGTTTATTAGGTGATATTTCTTATATACCCTGCCTGATCCCTCCATCTGCTTTAGGAAAAAATGTATGAAGCTTTCTTAATTCTATTGTTTGGGGCCCATGGCATTTTGGCCAGGAGCCATTTTCTTGGAGCGCTTCAATAAAAGGAAACAAAACCGGCACTTTGTGTCTGGTGTCCTTCATTGACTTCAGACCCAGGGCTGGGCTCCAAAAATTTTAGCAATGGGTTCTCTGCCCAGTGGCTGGGAGGAGGGGCTGGCCATGGTGGGTGTGGCCTAGTCGGTCTCCTGCACCACCGCAGGTGAGGGCGTTTTTGCCCTCCCCGGGCTCTGGAGACTTTCCTCGAGTCTCCGGGAGGGCAAAAAGGGCCTCCCGGGCTCCAGAGGCTTTCCTTGAGCCTCCAGGAGGGTAAAAAGGGCCTCCCCGGGCTCCGGAGGCTTTCTTGAGCCTCCGGAAAGGCAAAAATGGCCTCCTGGGCTATGGAGGCTCTCTGGAAGCAGAAAACAGGCCCGTTTCCAGCCTTCCTGAACTTCCAGGAGATCCGTTTTTCGCCTTTCCTGAGCCTCTGCGTGTGCCCTGCATCCAAAACTGGGCCATCTGGGGACTCCTGGGAGTGGCGGGGTGGGGTGGGCGGGGCCAGCCAGGAGTGGGATATGGGGGTTCTCCGAACTGTGCAGAATTTTAGTTTAGCTGTGAACCCCCAGCACCCACCCCTGCTCAGTCCTCAACATGGGGACAACTTCCTTTGTTGTCCCCAGTTCATGGGTATACCTCAGGTCAGTGACATGCCTTTCCGTTGCACTCTTGCACCTGCAAAAGCTAAACACTTGAATTTGAGCTTCCTATTTCTCCTTTTCCACTCAAACTCCTTCACGCATTTGTGGCTGGAAAGGCAAGATTGGGAAAGAGAGGTTGTGAAAGTCACCTGCTCTGAGGGACTGACGGGATATTATTCAGCGAATAGATTAATAAATCATTTTCCGGCAGAATTGCCAGCCTGGAAAACTTCGTTCCTTTCCATCTTTCGCCACTCGGCAACCGCTGAAGAGAAAACACACCCTGGCTCTGTGATCGGATGCCAAGCGGATTCTGCCGCCTTCCAGCCAAATATGGTTTCTGGGAAGCCGCTGGCCATGTTGGCCTTGAGCCCAGATAAGGTGCATGGCAGACAAAAATCTGCCTTTGCAAACATCCCAGCCACGGAGAGACTCTGTTTGGGAAGGAGGAGGAGGAGTGGGGAGGGAAGAGGGCAGGGATGGGATTCTACCAGTTTGGATCAGTTCTATAGAACCGGTTGTTACGATTCTGTGCAGTTCGGAGAACCGGCAAATCACACCACTGGCTGGCCCCTCCCCTCCCCTCCCCACCCACTCCTCCCAGCAGACTTCCCTGAGGCCCAGTCAGGGGTGGTATTCAGGGGGTTGGGGGAGGGAGAAGTGGCCTGAGGGCAGAGCTGAACCTTCCTTAGCTTCACTTTTTCAGTGCGGACTCAGGCAGCAGATTGCAGAAAGGTAGATCTCTGAGTGAATCTGTGATTCTGCGAGCCGCTCAATCTGCCTGCCTGCTTTGCCTGATTTTGGGTAAAAGCTGCTCTTTTTTAAAAATAAAAAAAATCAGTCTTTACATATATATTTACAATATTTACATACAAGCCACGCCCAGCCTGTCACATGACCACCAAGCCACACCCACAAATTAGGCCGTGCCCACAGAACCGGTTGTTAAGAAATTTGAATCCCTCCCCTGGAAGAGGGGGAAGAGGGGGGAGGGGGATAAGAAGGAAAAGGAGGGAAAATAGGAGGAGGAAGAGGAGGAGGAGAAGCAGGAGAAGGAGAAGCAGGAGGAGAAGCAGGAGAAGGAGGATTAGAAGGAGAAAGGGAAGGAACGGCTTGGTGAGGGTCTGCAGCCAAAAAATGATTTGCCTTTCGGTCGAATTTCGTGACAATATTTTCTGCCTCACATCTTCCACATTAGGTTCACATTAAGTTCTTGATCAGTTTAGCATCAGTATCCTCTTCCCTCAAGGACCCCAGACATGGCAGGTGAAGGAGAGGCAGGAAAAAGTAAACTAGGAGTAGCTACAAGGGATTAACATTCCCTTGCAGCTAGTCCTAGGAGTAGGTTACTCCAACTAGTCTACTCCAACTAATTCTATGCCAAGGAGGACTCCCTGGATTCTCAGCATCTCTATATCAAAGCCAGAAGTTTAAGTGGGAGCAGAGTTACCTTCTGAGTAACATGCCTGCAAAACTATCCCCCCAAATTGGTGTGAATAAGCGCACCAACGTGCCTATCGTCCCTGTCCTATTGTTTCTTTTATATTTTATTTTTCTTATATGTATCCATGTATTCATAACTATATTTTACTTATACCTATTATCTTGTAAGCAATTGACAATAAATAATAATGATGATGATAATAATAATAATAATAAAAATGGGAAGAGAAACTAAGCGGCATAGCGGTTAGAAGGTAGTATTGCAGGCTAACTCACTGCTCACTGCCAGGAGTTCGATCCTGACCGGCTCAAGGTTGACTCAGCCTTTCATCCTTCCGAGGTCGGTAAAACGAGGACCCAGATTGTTGGGGGCAAATAGGCTGACTCTGTAAACCTCTCAGAGAGGGCTGTAAAAGCACTGTGAAGTCTAAATGCTAGTGCTAATTTCATTTCATGGAAAGTGAACTCAAAATTCTGCTGGCCAACATGAAGCCAAACAGGCTGTTTTTTCCTGGCCATAGCATGAAAATGGCTTCCTGTCATCTTTTTCTGATGCTGATGTGGAATGACTGCCCGGTTTGACTCTAAGAATTGGCATTTCCGGGTGTTTTTACATCCAAATATTAATCAGGCCCATGCTGGGTTACCTTCCAAGCCCAGATAGGGTGAGGCAAATGCTGCCATTGCGTTTTCACAGAATTAAAATGAAATAGAATTAATATTATGACTTTCTAGTAGTGTTTCTCAACTTTGGCCCCTTTTTAAGATGTGTGGACTTCAACTCCCAGAATTTGCTGGCTGGGGAATTCTGGGAGCTGAAGTCCTGACATACTGGACAGAAAATACTGGTTTTAATGCATATATTCACTGCCCCTAAGCAAATAGCTTTGCTGGCTGGGGAATTCTGGGAGCTGAAGTCCTGACATACTGGGCAGAAAATACTGGTTTAATGCATATATTCACTGCCACTGGGGAATTCTGGGCGTTGAAGTCCATACATCTTAAAGTGGATGAGTTTGAGAAACAGTGCTCTAGTTATTTTAACTCTTCTAGCATGTAAACAATCAGCTAACCCCTATTTCTGAACTTTAAACAAACAACTTATTTAGAGCATGTGAGGGATGGAAGCACATTTTTGAAAAAAACAAGATACAAACCGTATTATCGATTATGGCAATTTCTCTTATTTTTCTAGCTAAGAAAGGACAGATTGCCCTACTCATCCTACACGCCCCCCCCCCTGCAAACTTTCTATGTCATTCACTGTTATGCAAACATCTATCTTCATAAATGCAGCATTTCTCATTACTTCACTTCCATGCCAAGAAAACCTTCACTCGTGGAATTTCCATCTGTCTAGGGAGCAAGCAAATGCTTCTCCTTGCAGTGATTAGGAATGCAAACAATGTGGAGTTTTTAAGATTTTGGCACTCAGGTTTCCTTGGCAACTTGCCACGCTCCTAAATGTTCCCACTAGCTGAGAAAAAGAGTAATTTTCGAAATTCTCTCTCTGCGTGTGACTTCAATTCCTGTCAGTTTTAGAAGGCCTTTTCAACCTGGTTTTTCAAACTCTGCCCCATCACCTCCTTGAAAGGAAGAAGTTGGTGAATCTAACACAGATTGTCCAAAAACTCAGCTCTACCTTCTGTTTTCTTATTGCATTCTAGTTTCAACATTTAGATTAGAAAAGCCACCCCCCCCCCCCCCAAAAAAAAAAAAAAGCCAATGTAATCCTTGGTTGCATTAACAGAAGGATACAATCAGGATCACGTGAACAGACATGAACATTGGGTCCTATCCAAGGAAATGAAGTTCAGTGTAGAGAAAAGTAAGTTTTCAACACTTAGGCAAGAGAAATCAAATGTACAGGAACAGATTAGGTGAAACCTGGCTCAATAGCAGTAACTGTGAGAGGGATCTTGGAGTCCTAGTGGACAATCACTTAAATATGAGCTAGCAGTGTGCGGCGGCAGCCAAAAAAGCTAACACAATCCTTGGTTGCATTAAGAGAAGGACAGTCTCAAGATCATGTGAAGTGTTCACTACTTTACATTACGATTTTTATTGACTGTTTCCTAGTAGGATTTGATTGCTTGTTGTATCCTATGACTATTATTAAGTGTTATACCTTATGATTCTTGATGGATGCATCTTTTCTTTTATTTACACTGAGAGCATATGCACCAAGACAAATTCCTTGTGTGTCTAATCATACTTGGTGAATAGAGAATTCTATTCTATTCTATTTAAATAACACCTTGGTAAGACCATTCTTGGAATATTGCATCCAGTTTTGGTCTGGAATGGGACAACTTACTGGAGCCAACTTGCTGCGGCCAACTTAACATGGTCAACTCACCGAGGGACAATTTAACAATTCAACTTAATTATTTAAAATAAATAAAAAATATTTTAAATTATTGTCATTCATATTTCATTCTGTCCTTCCTTTTGCATCCTTTCTTTAAGGATTCTATTCCACCATTCCTTTGGTATTAGTGTAACTTTTGTCCTGTACAAAGTTGTCCTGTGGCAAGTTGGCCATGGAGAGTTGGCCATGGCGAGTTGGCCATGGTGAGTGGGACATGGTGAGTTGGCTATGGCCAGTTGGCCATAGCGGGAAAGAATGCAAAGAAGAGCAACAAAGATGATTAGGGGTCTAGAGGCTAAAACATATGAGAAATATTAGCAGGAATTGGGTATGTCTAGCTAGCCGAATGACGGGAAGGATGAGGGGATGAAACGCTAGCAGTCTTCCAATATTTCAGGAAGGGACCGTCCCAAAAGAAGAGGGAATCAATGTATTCTCCAGAGAATCCGAGGATAGGACAAGAAGTAAGAGATGGAAGGTTATCGTGCTTTGAGGGCTGCTTTAGATCTCTGAAAAAAGAGGTCCAACCTAGAATTAAGGAGAAATTAATTAATCCAATTAACCAATGGAACACTTGCCTCCAGAAGTTGTGGCTGCTCCATCACTGGATGTCAGGATTCTGGCAGTTACCCCCCCCCCCCCCAATTTAAATCACGAGTCTCAAGCCAACTTCCAAAACATCAAAAGGATTTATTAGGAGTTAACATGTCTGGCACTGCCTGGGTGTAGCTGACTCTGAGACACATCATTCATTGTCACCCTTGACCCTGGTTTTCCCTCCACCCCCTGGGTGTATCGTAATTCGTATTCTCCAATGGGACACATCCATAGCTAAGAGTCATCAATCATGGTCTCCAGTTAGAATTTTGCGCGGCAGAAATTTCAGTCACCTAGTTACTATCTTTGAAAACATTGATGGAATGCAGTTTCGGTTTTGCAAGCCGCTGCACTGCTCCCCCCTCCCTTTCTGTTGGCAACTCTAAAAGGACCAGAGAAATATTTTTATGAGTAGACACTGGAGGTGCTACAAGGTTGACATCACATACAGTAAGTCTCCCACTGCTTAGACTGAATCTCCTTCCCTATAATTCAGGGGTGTCAAACTCAAGGCCCGTGGGCTGGATCCGGCCCACGGGGTGCTTAGATCCAGCCCGCTGGACACCCTGGAATCAGCAATGGTGCTTCTCCTAGTGAAAATGGAGCTCAGGAGGGCTGCATATGCCTCTACCCCCAGCTCCATTTCCACGGGCAGAGGGCTGCAGGAGGTAGTGACAGCTGAAAATGGGACGTTGAGCTGGCCACACCGCCTGGCCATGCTCCCTGGCCACCTCAAGGTCAAACATAACCTTGATGCTGCCCTCAATGAAATCGAGTTTGACACCCCTGCTATAATTAATGATTCATTAATCCCGGTCCCATTGTTTGAGGCAGCAGAAGGTAAATCTCCCCTTCTGGATGATGACCCTTCAAATATTTGGAGACAACTTCTATATTTCTCCTCATTTCCCCCACCCTGTAGTTTAAAATCAACATCTGGAGATCGGCAACTATTATTTTCTAATTGGTTCATCTCTGCCGAGAGGAAGGGGTTTTTCTTTGACCTGAAACCATTCCTCCCTAATCTCAAGTGCTTTTGGGGACCATCTGTGGTTACAACCTAGTAAGAAGAGGGACAATCACTCTTCACATGCTCAAAAGGTATCCGGGGAGCCATCAGAAACACGGTTTGGAAATCAGAGTCTTTTAGAGCAGGGGTCTCCAACCTTGGCAATTTTACAACTTGTAGACTTCAACTCCCAGAATTCCTCAGCCAGTGTATGCTGGCAGAGGAATTCTGGGAGTTGAAGTCCACAAGTCGTAAAGTTGCCAAGGTTGGACAAACCTGTTTTAGAGCTAAAATAGCAGACCTACCTTCCCTCGGATCTCTCCTTGGGGGTTCGCTTTGGTGCTGACTTGCAGGAAGGCTGTGCCTTGAGCTAAGTGCCGAAGCAGCTCTGCGTCCAAGTCCTTCACCACTCCCTGGGCCTAAGAAGGAAAGACAAGTACCTCAATAGTGTTCCAGGATAGGATGCAAGGAATTTTCAACTTACAACCTGGAATACTGCATCCAGTTTTGGTCGCCACACTATAAAAAAAGAGGTTGAGACTCTAGAAAAAGTACAGAGAAGAGCAACCAGGATGATTAGGGGACTGGAGGCTAAAACATACAATGATGGTTACAGGAACTGGGCATGGCTAGTCCAGTGAAGAGAAGGACTAGGGGAGACATGATAGCAGTCTTCCAATATTTGAGGAGTTGCCACAGAGAGGAAGCGGTCAAGCTATTTTCCAAGGTACCTGAAGGCCAGACAAGGAATAATGGATGGCAACAAACAGACCAATAATACCCATTCCAATTTTCCCCATAGCAACAACCTTGTGAGGTGGGCTGGCCTAAGAGAGAGGGTGACTGATAGGAATAATTCCTTCTGAGTCTATGTGGCCATTCCCCAGAATGGGTGCTCAGTGAACCTCTGGCAAAAGACACAGCAAACTTAATTTCCAAACGCAGAAAAAAATGGAACAAGCTCAGGAAAATTGATCATAGGTTCCATGCTGGCCTTACCCGTTCTTTCCTTGGGCTCCCTACCAAGAAGGAAAAAAATTAAGCTGGCAGACCATTAAACTGAGAGCAGATAATTAGACGCATAATGTTGGAGGGAGGGAGGGAGGGACAGAGAGAAAGAGATAATGAGATAGAGAAATAGAGAGATAGGTAGATAGATAGATAGATAGATAGATAGATAGATAGATAGATAGATAGATAGATAGATAGATAGATAGATAGACAGACAGACAGACAGACAGACAGACAGACAGACAGACAGACAGATATGGAGGGAGGGAGACAGATATGGAGGGAGGGAGACAGGGAGACGGACTGAGAGACAGAGAGATAGAAAGAGATAATGAGATTAGATAGATAGAGGAAGGGAGGGAGGGAGGGAGACGGGGACTGACAGAGAGATAGAGATAATGAGAGAGAGAAATAGATAGATAGATAGATAGATAGATAGATAGATAGATAGATAGATAGATAGATAGATAGATAGATAGATAGATAGATAGGTAGATAGATAGATAGATAGCGAGGAAGACGGGGACTGAGAAAAGAGATAGAGATAATGAGAGAGAAAGAGAGAGAGAGGGAGGGAGGGAGACAGGGACTGAGAGACAGAGAGATAGAGATGAGAGAGAGAGAGAGATAGAAAGAGGGATACATGGATAGATGGATAGACAGACAGACAGCAGGACAACGCATTTCCAGACAAAAGGGGGCCTCTAAGCCCCTTACCTCCGTGCCATAGAAACTTCTCAGCAGCCTCCTGTGCTCTGGGAGGCTGGTCTCGTGAATCTCTCCCAATTCGGCAAAACCGTGCAGGTGAGCGCTCACGGTGCCATCGTCTGCCCTGCCCAGGCCGGCCACCACAATTTCAAAGTGTAGATGGCAGTGACCATCCAAGGATACCCAGGCATGTCCAGCAGAGCCCGTGTGCACCGCAGGGGATACAAACTGGCCGGCCAGAGGGATAGGAAGTTCTACAGGACGAAAGACACACAAGTGATCTATTCCAGAGTGCCGTTTTTGTGGTCTTATTAACAAGGGAAGGCACTCAATGCTTTGGCTCCCATTTCCCATAATCCTTTAGCCATTTGCCATATTGTCCAGGCCTGACTGCAGCACATCGGAAGCCCTTTACCCATAAAGGAGAATATCAGGGTTGACATGAAGGGTCCTTGGTGCTCCCTGAGCATGCTTGTTTTCTTGCAGACGTTTCGTTACCCAACTAGGTAACACCATCAGTGCTAGTAAGGAGTGCTGTTTGCTGTCAAGTTTATGTTCCGGTGGCTTTCTCAACATATAGACAAAATTAACCATAGTTTCAATTGGAAAAATGTGACAATCTTAGACCAGGCCAAGTCCAACCCTCCCCCCCTCTCCCCCCAGGAATTTCTAGAAGCCTGGCACTCTGACAAATTATTTTATCATATTTTTTTGCGACGCTTCTTCTCCGGTAACATTGAATTGCTAACTAGGGCATACAAAACCTTTGCCAGACCAATTCTTGAATACAGCTCATCTGCCCGGAACCCGCACTGTATATCGGACATTAACACAATCAAACGTGTTTAGAGGTATTTCTCAAGAAAAGTACTCCACTCCTCCACTCACAATAGAGTTCCCTGTGCCTCCAGGCTGGAAATTTTGGACCTGGACAACCTAGAATTGCACCGGCTACGATCTCATCTAAGCATAGTTCACAAAATTGTCTGCTATAAAGTCCTACCTGTCAATGACTTCTTCAGCTTCAACCACAATAATACACGGGCAAACAACCAATACAAATTCAAGGTAAACCACTCCAAACTCGATTGCAGAAAATACGACTTCTGCCAGAGTGGTCAACACCTGGAACGCCCTACCTGACTCCGTGGTTACAGCCACAACCCCTCACAGCTTCAACCTCAAACTGTCTACCTGTGGACCTCGCCCCATTCCTGAGAGGTCCTTAAAGGGGGCGTGCATAAAAGCACCAGCTTGTTATCTTGTACATGTTTGATAAACAAATAAAATAAATACTAAATAAAAATAAAATAGATCAGCCATCAATAGACACATAGACATTAACAACATCTACAGACAATGCAAAAGAAACTGTGATGACCGGGGGTGTGGCACAAAAGCAAGAAAGTCATAAAAATAGGTAAAGTCCCTTTGATTTCTCCAACTTGGCCCCCAATGTCCAATTATCCTCGGCTGGAGAAAAATCTCTCCCAAGAATAGTTTTTATAAGGAAGAAATTCCATCCGAACCCAAAGTACATATAAATTATAAACAAAAACCAACACAAACTACACTGCAGCAATTAACGAGACAGGGCAGGATAAGGAATTGCAGACTTCAAAAGATAATGAAACACACACAGTTGGGAGGATGCCAGAACTCAGATACGCCTTGACAAAACAAAATAATTCACGCATTGCTTCCAGCAAGGAGCTGTGCGCAAACACCTTCTTTATCTTGTTTTCCCAGCTGCAACTAATGAAGGGAATCAGGGCCCTTTTCTCCCCAGTAACCCATGTTGCTCCCTTTTCCGTTCCTCCCTGCGTGCCCTAGGATGAAGAAGGGGTGGGCCTGGGTCTTCTGAATGCCCAAGCAGACTGTGCCCTTCCCCAGTTTTCTCCACAGCCACCGGAGCCATACTCCCACTTCCTGTCAGCTGTTCCATCTCTCCTTTGGAATCAAGATTCCAACAGGGGCATGACAGAGACAGTCAACCAGCCCAAATGAGAAAAAGACTACAGCCCCCCCTCCACCGGTGATCAGAACTCAGATCAGCATAGAATAACTCCAAAGTTAACTTCAGAAAAAAAATCAAGTAAGCAATATCCCCAATCAAGAAACTCCCAAAGAGCCCTCAGTAAACAGCCCAACCAAAAAATCCCCACCCACACAGACAGGTAAAACACCAGAATATAAACTGACAGCAAACTGCACTCCTTACTATCACTGATGATGTTACCTAGTTGGGTCATGAAAGGTCTGCAAGAAAACAACCAAGCTCAGAGAGCACCAAGGAAGCCCTTGGTGTTAAGTTAACCTTTGTGGCTTGGAGGCCTGGAGTGGATAAGAGAACTGCGCCATGTGAAATGTGGGCTGGTGTGTGCATGCGCGTACATGCAGCCCTTGCACAAGTGTCAAGCCAGGTCTCATGCGCACATGTATGAGCAGTAGGCCGGCACACACCTGTGTGGCATTGCCCCCCTGCCTGCCACATGTGCAAATTGAGCTGCATGCGTACGTTTCACATGATCAGCGCAGTCACTTGTGCGGCTCAATTCTGACTAGGCCAAGGCCTGGTAGTGGGCTGCAGCTCAGAGTTTGGGGACCTCTGTTGTGGACTTCAACTCCCAGAATTCCTCAGTCAGTATGGCTGGCTGAGGAATTCTGGGAGTTGAAGTCCATAAGTCTTAAAGTTGCCAAATCTTGTGGACCAGTGGTCCCCATCTTTATGGCTTGGAGGGCTGAGGCGGGAAGGGAACTGGATCATACGAATGGCAGAAGGGGACTCCTGTTGTGGACTTCAACTCCCACAACTCCTCAGTTAGTATATTTGGCTGAGGAATTCTGGGAGTTGAAGTCCCCAAGTCTTATTAAAGTTGCCAAGTTTGCCCTCCTTCCCTCCCCACATTATCTGGCTCAGCAATTTCACACACTCTGCATACGAGTACCTTGATAACGGGCCAAGCGTCCGTTGTAGAGCATGGAGTTTATCTGTCCACGCAATTCTCCATCCTCAAAATTCCTTGGTGGCGACATTTAAGAAGAGCTCGTTCTGCAGCAGCATGTGGGCATCGCGCCCGCTAGCTTGTGCCCAGGAGCCACGGGCCTGAAAATAACAAAAGATGGCACGAGAGAATCAAATCTACAAGGCTTGTTTTTTTTTTGTCGTGTGTGAATTCCAAGAGTGGGTGTTATGAGTGAAATTTGGTTATTATACTTCAGAATATAAAGAACCAAACTGAAGCCAGTTTTGTCTTCGCGGTTTGACCTTTTAAAGCTCAGAACAGTTATGAAATGTGTTTTTGTGAGACAATTTATTTGGCATATGTTAGAGGACATTTGTCCTGGGGCACTCTGAGATTGTAAATGTCACCTTAAGGAATATTAATGTTTCCTTATAATTTTTCTGGAATGTGAAAAACAGGACATCTGAAAATATTGGAAGTTTTCCATGAAGGTTGTATAATGTCCATATATGGAAAATGGAAGTATTATGTAACCATGTAATTTGATAAACCTATATAAGCTGTATTCACTACATGGAGGCAGTCTCCTTCCTCTTAGAAAATATTTCTTTTCTAGAGTGAACTGAGTCCATACTGCAGTATTTTCCCTAATAAAGCATCCTATAACTCAGATTATCGAAAGTCTGTTGTTACATTTTTGAATGCTTATAACAGTGGGCAAAGAGGAACAATGCATTTCACACATTTTTCTGATGTTTGCTGCACCATTGCCCGTCTCCAATCCCCAAGACTACCCACCCTTCTGCCAGCCAACACTCACCGTGCCATCCCTGTAGCTGTGGGTCATGTCGTACAAAATGCTGCGTTTATTTCTTCGGCGGGGTTTGGTTTCCAAGGTGATGCCAATCACCTCGCTTCCTGTTCCGGCTACCTGGATCTAGACAGAAAATTGTCCCAAAGGAATGTTCAAAGCCACATTAACTGAGTAACAGGATAAAAGAATGTCAGAAAGAACCAACAGAATAACACAATAACAGGATAAGAGAGTTGGAAGGCAGCTCAGAGATTTTCTAATCCAGGGGTGTCAAACTGGATTTCTTCGAGGGCCGGATCAGCATTGTATATCTCCGCTGTGGGACGGCCAGGTGGAGGGGGGTGGGGGAACAGGAAGGACATGTCCTGCAGCACCCTGCCAATCAAAACAGGGTGTGTATGTGTGTGGGGGGTTGTGCGTGCCCCCCTCCGGTGCCCCGTTTTCGGCCTGGACGGCCTCCTACAGCACTCGGCCAGGGGCTCCCTGTGCCCCATTTTGGCTGGCAGAATGCTGCAGGAGGCTATCCAGGCTGAAAACAGGGCATTTGGGGGAGGGGTTGCATGCAACTCCCTCGTGCCCCATCTTGGCTGCCAGAGGCACTGTCATGCCCCTGGTGGAAACTGACTCTGAGGGAGAGGAGGAACAGCCGACAGGGAGTGGAAGTGTGGCTCCGGAGGTTGTGGAGGAGACTGGGGAAGGGCAGAGGCCGGCTGGGCAGTCAGAGGAGGACCCAGGCCCATCCCCTCTCCATGCTAGGCCACGCAGGGAGGAGAGGATAAGGGAAAGATGTGGTCTACTCGGGAGGAGAGGGCCTTGATCCTCTTCATGGGCTGCAGCTGTGACAACTGAATAAGAGGTCGGACATGTGTATGGGCGAACGCTGGAAACAAAGCGTGGAAATATCTCTAGTTTATGGTTCCTCTCTGAGTTTGGCATCCTTTCCAGTGTGTGTTATCTTAGAAATCTCCAGTGTTGGAGTATTCACAACTTCTGGAGGCAAGTCCTTCCACTGCTTAATTGTTCTTCCTGTCAGGAAATTTCTTCTTAGTTCTAGGTTGCTTCTTTCCTTGACTCGTTTCCATCCGTTGCTTCATTGACCTTGATATTTCTCAAGTGTTAATGTGCTTTCCCCCATCTGTTCACAACAAAGCACAAACTTGCCAAAGTTGGCAGCAACTTTCTTCCCTGCTGTGTCCCCATGACAGTGTCCCCAATCCTAATGGAGTACAGATAGTCCTCGACTTGCAATGGTTGATTTAGTGACTATTCGAAGTTACAAATACATTAGAAACAGTAACCTATTATATCATTTCATTAATTGATCATTTCATTATTTTCTTCTATTATTAGTTTTATTTTTTATATACAGGCAGCAATATAAATTTTCTAAATAAGTAAATAAACCTATCGCCATTTCCTTACACTTACAACCATTGCAGCGTCCCAGGAGATCACAAGATCACAAAAGATGATCATGTGATCCCGGGACACTGCAACCACCATAAATATGAACCAAGTGTCCACATTTTGATCATGTGACCATAAGGATGCTGTAATGATTGTAAGACGGAAAAACGTCTTATAACTTCAAAGCGTTGTAAGTTAAATGGTTGTAAGTTAGGATTGCCTGTATGCAGTAGCATCATCAGGGACCGCCATCAAGATGTTAGGGAGCTGTACACAATTGTGAGGCCAAAATTGTGCTCTCCTGCTATGCTCTCAAGTGCAAACTATCAGCCATGCCAGCAAAAGTTACTCTCTAGTGTTGTGGCCTGCCAGCAGCTAGCGGAGCTGGCAGTAGAGTCGGACAGTGAGGAGGTTGGGGAGGAACCTGGGCCAGTCCTGGAGGCCTGAGGAAGGCTCCGACGAGGGCTCTGCATCAGAGGCAGAGATGGGGCCAGGGCAAGCTGGCAGTTATCAGTTGCCTTCAGAATCGGACAGCAGTGAGGTGGGAGAGCAGCTGGAGCGGGTTCCCAGCCTGCGCATGCACAGAGCTGCCAAAAGGAAGGAACAATTAAGAACTCAGGGTCAACGTGGGAGTAAGGCCACAGGTGGCCGATGAATGGCCCCTCCCATCAGGATTAAAAGAGAAGCAAAAGGGGAGGGGGCTTTTGCAGGAAACAATTTGTTCATTGCAGCAGTGTGAAGATCTGTCTGTGCATCTCAGCGTCTGTGCTGAGGCCTTCTTTGTCAGCACTGTATTTGAAAATATTTACTTGGCAGCTCTCCAGGCTAGATAAGGTCTGTGCTTATAATTAGACCCTTGAAAGACTGTTTGCCAGGCCTTTGGCTGAAGGTGAATGCAAGGAATTCACCTGCTTAGTGCTTTTTGGGGAAGCCTAGGTCAGAACACCTACCTGGTATTCCCACGTCCCATTTTCATGTAGCACAAACTTGGCGGAGCCCACTGCCCCTGTGTGAGTGGGTATCAAGGCATTGGCTCCACAAAGCACACTCTGTATGGCTGGAAGAGAAAGAGAGAGAGAAAAAGAAAGCAAGAGAGAGAGAGAGAGACAGAAGAAGGAGAGAAACGGAATGTTTTTAGGATGACACAATATTATTAGGTGAGCATACTGATTGGGGAATTCTGGGAGTTGAAGTCCATATCTCTTACAATTATGTGTAGAGTAGTTACAACCCAGATTTGAAATTCTGACAGAGGGAGGGTTCTTGTGGTTATGTGACTGTACAGGTAGTCCTCAACTTACGACCACAATGGAGCCCAAAATTTCTGTCACTAAGTGACGCCGTGGTTAAGAGAAGTTTGCCCCACATTATTTCATTGCCACAATTATGATTTTGAGGTCAGAGTCCCGACGATGGCCCTAATTAAACCATGAACCTCAAGCCAAGCTTTAAAACAATTCAAAAGGTTTATTAGGAGCAACATGTCCGGCACTAACCCATATGAAGCCAACTCTTGAGACACGTAATTTACTATCATTACTATCACCTATGACTCTGTTTCCCCCCAACCCTCTGAGTTTGTCATATATCAGATTCTCCAACCAAACACGTTCCCAGGTTGGTTGTCATCAATCACGCTCTTCAAAGAAAGATTTTGGGGGGCAGAAGATCCAGTAGCCTAGGTTACAATCTTCACACGATAAGCGTGGAATGTGCTTCTGGCCTTCATCTGCCGCACTGCTCCATCAGGCCTTTCCCCCCCCCCTCCTTATAATGTCAACTCGGAAACAGGCATAGGAATGATTTATGAGTTGACATTTAATCACGGGACCCTTGGGTCATAAGTATGAAAAACGCTCAATTTTTTTCAGTGCCATTCTAATGTCAAAAGGTTACTAAATAAATGGTTGTAAGTAGGGATGGGATTCAAAAAGGGGCCTTGGTGGTTCAGGCTGTTAATCATCTAGCGCTTAGCTCAATTGCCTGCAATTAGTGCAGGTTCGAATCCCATCAGGCTCAAGGTTGACTCAGCCTTCCATCCTCTCGGGGTAGGTAAATTGAGGACCCAAGATTGTTGGGGGCAATAAGCTGACTTTGTAAGAAATGCCACTTGTGGGGAGGGGAGGGAAAGCCCTAGTAATAAGCAGGCATATACAATGGAATGAAGGCTATTGCCGAGCCCTTAGCATGGTGCTCCATAGACTGTAAGCCGCCCTGAGTCTCCGGAGAAGGGCGGCATATAAATGTAAATAAAATAAATAAATAAATAAATCCCAGCAACTGGTTCTCTACCTGGTTGCTGGGTGGGCATGGCCATAGTGGGCGGGGCCTATAGGAACTTCCTGTTTTCAGTTTCCGGTGGGCCTCCAGAGCCCGAGGGACGCTATTTTCACCCTCCCAAGGATCCAGAGGCCTCCCCCCGGCCTCTGGAGGCCCACCAGAAACCAGAAACAAGCCCATTTTGCCACTTCTTGTTTTTCCAGGAAGGCTGTTATTTTCCCAGGCTTTTGGGAGGATAAAAACAGCCTCCTGCGAGCTCTGGAGGCCCTCCAGAAGCCGGAAACAGGCCTGTTTCTGGACTTCCAGAAGGCCTGGTTTTCCCCCATCCAGAGTCTCCACACAGATCCTGCACTTACCTCCATTGAAAATGTGCTGCGTGGAGATTCCTGGGAGGGGAGGGGTGGATGGGGCCAGCCTGTCAGTTGAAATACCAGTTCGGCAAACCAGATGTAACTTTAACACCCAGTTTGGCCAAACCGGTCCGAACCGGTAGAGTCCCACCCCTGGTTGTAAGTCAAGGACGGTCAGTATTTTAAGTACACGAAACTGATCTCTCTCTTTTTTTTTAGATTAGATTAGATCAGATTAGATTCAACTTTATTGTCATTGACATGGGTACAGGCAACGAAAATGCAGTTAGCATCCAACCAGAAGTGCAAAACAACAGTAAAATATAAATATATGTCTGCAAATATGCAAGGCATCAATGAATATGTCAATGGAAAACGCAACAAAATATATCTACACGGGCACACAAAGATAAGTGTGACTGCACCTATATGAACACATATAACTGTACAAAATGTTTATGAACACATTAAATAGAAATACAAATGCACAGAGAATTATACAAAAGAACGTCGTATATTATCCAGGGAAGCATCAGCGTATGTGTGGGGACAAATGAACTGAGGAGTTCAACAAGGAAACCTGCTGTGTGGTAAAAGGTGTTCCCTAAGCCTGCTGGTCTTAGACTGCAGGCACCTGGCTACAGCAATGCCAAAAGCTCAGAAACTCTACAAGGAGAAAAAGTAACCTTGATGAATAACTCCCACTGGACCCCACATGGTCACTCACTGTCACAGCTTCTCCGGACCGTGATGTGCCCAGTTAACTTGCGACGGACTCCACCTTCCACCTCTGCGGTCATCCTCAGCTGCCCTTGTGCCAGCCAACGCATCTCCTGACTCCCCAATTCCATCAGCACCTCTGCAAAATCGGGGTCCTGGGGAATGACAGCCAAAGCAGACAAGCAAATAAGCAGCAGCTTCATTAAGTGTTCCCCAAGCTTCTCCCCCCAAAAAAACAAAACCCAGGGTTTTAAAATGGCGGCTTACCTGTAAGGTGACATTAGCCAGAACCTGCCTGAGAACATTGTCCTGGTGTAGGATTTGCACCCTGAGAGGGATCCGATCGGATTCTGCAAGGAAGTGGAGAGACACAATTTGTGTCGTACGGTTAGTCCTCGACTTACAATCAGTCCTTTAAGGACCGTTTGAAATTAGGATCGCGCTGAAAAAAGTTGCAACCGGTCTTTGCACTAACGACCGTCGTCATGTGATTGCAATCTGGTTGCTTGGCAACCAGCTCACATTTCCGACTGTGGCAGCATCCCAGGGTTAGAACACTTCATCAGTAGAACAACTTGCCTCCAGAAGTTGTGAGTGCTCCAACACTGGAAGTTTTTAAGAAGAGACTGGACAGCCAGTTGTCTGAAATGGTATAGGCCGCAGGGCTCTTCAAACTTGGCAGCTTTAAGACTTGTGGACTTCAACTCCCAGAATTCCTCCTCCAGTCATGTTAGCTCAGGAATTCTGGGAATTGAAGTCCATAAGTCATTAAACTTGTCAAGTTTGAAGACCCTTGGTACAGGGCAGTGGTGGCTAACCTTTTTGGGCTTCTGTACCAAGAAGGCAATGTCCGTGGTCCCCTCGCCTCTGTGCATGCGCATGGTCACCCCCGCCACCCCCTTACTGGAAATATAGGAAGTGACAAAACTGGCTTGTTTTTCGGCCTCCAAAGACTGCAGAAGCTCCCCTCGAGTCTCCGGGAAGCCGAAAAAGGCCTCAAACAGGCTGAAAATCAGCTGGGAGGTGCGCCCATGCACAGTGAGGTAAGTTTGGCTCGGGCTCACGTGCCAGCACAAATGGCTCTGCATGCCACCTGTGCATGCGGCATGCCATAGGTTCGCCATTACCGGTATAGGGTTTCCTACCTGAGCAAGGGATTGGACTAGAAGACCTCCAAGGTCCCTTCCAACTTTGTTATACTATTCTATTCTATTCTATTCTATTCTATTCTATTCTATTCTATTCTATTCTATTCTATTCTATTCTATTCTACTCTACTCTACTCTATTCTATTCTTCTATAATTTAATTCACATTTGATCTTCAATCATCTCTTTGTGATACACATCCCATGCAAAACTCAGGCAGCAACCCACTGGACTGGACTGATTTAATCTTAACTAATTGGATGAGAGCGTTTTTTTTCAGTCGTGGCTCGCTGCTTCCCTGCTCACTTTTGTCTGCCGACACCAGAAAGCCCTTAGTAACCAGGACAAAATGCAGATTGTTCTCCGTGTTACTCAGGGTGAGCATAGCGATGCCCCCCATGTTGAGGTGAGTTGGGTTCATGGATGTCAAGATGGCACTGAAAGTCTCTGAAACAACAAAAGAGAATTATTTTAATGGGGTCCGGGGCAAATTCAAATATCTGGAGGTAGTTAGAAATGGGGATTATAACAGCTGCAAGATTGGTTTATGCCCAAAATTGGAAAAATAGAGATATTCCCTCTGAAAGAGAGACAATAAAGAAAATACTGGTCTGTGCAGAAATGGACAGACTGACGTTAGAACTTAAAAATAAAGGTGAGACAGAATATTATGAAGTTTGGAATAAAATGTACTGATGGTTGGATCTGAGGTAAAGGAGTCAGAATTATAGAAAATATTGACAAAGTGTAGAATTGATATTGAATGATATTTATGTAAATACAACGGAGTATAGTAGATAAAATGGTTGTATAGAAATAGCAAATCATGAGATTTTAGATTATAAATACAAATGAATATACAGGAGGTGTTAATAGTATAAATTTAGCAATGTATGATAAGTAGAAGGTTATTTGTTCTATGTTATGGTATGCATGGCAAAGACTAATGCCAGAAAAGTTGAACGGGGTCCGATATTTTAACATTTACTTAATAAAATTTGTAAAAAAACAGAAAGAAAGAAATTGGGATTATAGACACCATCATTTCTTATTCTTTCTCTCTCTCTCTCTTTCTTGAGGGCTCGGGGTGGCCCTGGAGCGGACCTGGGGCACCCTTGATAGCCCCGAAGATGGCGTGGAGGCTGGGAGACCCACGGAGGGGCTCGTCTGAAGAGTGGTGGTGCCGATGCCCCCGTGGGCCGCTTAGGCGGAGCTATGGTGTCCCTTCCTTTCCTGGGGCCCCCACTCAGTGGCAGAGGTGGTGGGCCTGGGGGAGGGACTGGCTCTGCCTGTGACTCTTTCCCCCCCGGGGGTCCCACCGGTGGCAGAGGTGGGACGACCGGGGGGAGGCGGCATATACCCCAGCCTGACTGGACTTCATCATCCGCGGCCAGAGGACGGCAGAGACCGCAGGCGCTCCGGGACTGTAGAGATGAGGCGGCCGGGTCCACGGATGTACCCGAGGGCAGAGCTTTGGGCCCTGAGGGATGCCCCCCTCTCCCTTAGGTGGCCTTCGAAGCTCTCCAAGACTTTCCGTAATGAGGGATCCTGGGATCCGGAGCGATGGTGGGGCCGGGGAAACCGGGGAAAGCACTGTAAACCCGGGGTCATCAAATTTTTAATGGGGTTTTTTAAGGGGGAAAGGTCCAGGGCGGGTGGGGGAGACAGCCCGCATGGAATTGGGGGCAGCCGGGCTGGCTTGCGCGCCTGGGGGGCCTCGGGGGTTCCCGTGTCGGGGTGGCGGACAGGGGGTGGGCAGCCGGGGGCCAATTCTATTAGCACGGTGACTGGGAGAGGTAGGTATGCGGGGGGTAGAGGGCCATATCTGGTTAGGGGATCGCGCTCCCGATGTTTACAAGCGGTAGCGCGCTCCGACCCTCCTTACCCATCCTGTAGTCCTGGTTGTCCGGAATCTCAGGCCCTGAATACCCGGCTGCTGTTGTGCAATGCCAGGTCCGTGGTTAATAAGGCTCCCCTGATCTTTGAGTTGACTCAGGAGGAGGCCGCGGACCTGGTAGGTGTCACCGAAACCTGGTTGGGCCCAGAGGGAGGCGTCCCTCTGGTTGAGATGTGCCCACCAGGTTTCCTTGCATTTCACCAGCCTAGAGCTCAGGGAAGTGTGGCGGGGTGGCGGTGCTTATAAAGGAAGTCCTTTGTCCTAGGGAGGCCACTGTCCCTCAGACGGCTGGCTGTGAATCTCTTTTTGTGAAGTGGGGGCAAGGGGTTCAGATGGGTCTTTTGTTGACGTACCTGGCTCCCTGCCACGTCTCATCAGCCCTGCCCGGACTCCTAGAGGTAATAGCCGGGCTGGCGGTTGAGACCCCCAGGCTTTTAGTCATGGGGGATTTCAACCTGCCATCGCTCAGTGAAACCTCGGGGTTGGTCCGGGAGTTCTTGGCTTCCATGACGGCCATGGACCTGACCCAGTTAGTTTCTGCTCCCACTCACATAGGAGGACACATGCTGGACCTGATTTTTGTCTCTGGGCAGTGGTTGAATGACTGTAATTGCGGGGATTTAGTCATCACTCCCTTGTCATGGACAGATCATTCCCTCCTTAGACTGGACTTCTGCTCCGCCACCCCCCACCGCAGGGAGGCGGAGCCACTTAGATGGTTCCGCCCCAGGCGCCTAATGGACCCGGAGCGGTTCCAGAGGGAGCTTGGGCCATTTCCTGAGTCTCTGGCTCTCAGCTCGCCTGGAGACCTGGTGGCCACCTGGGATGGGTTGGCCGCCGGGGCTCTAGACCGAGTTGTGCCTCTGCGACCTCTGACCCGGCACAGATCCCATTTGGCTCCGTGGTTTACGGAGGAGCTACGGGAGATGAAGTGCCGGAAAAGACGTCTAGAGGGCATTTGGAGGGCGAGTCGTTCTGAATCTGACCGAACACAGGTGAGATCTCATATTAAGACTTACCTTGTGGCGATAGGGGCGGCGAAATCTTCGTATTTCTCCGCCCTTATTGCGTCGGCAGGAAATCGGCCTGCCGCCCTGTTTAGAGTGACCCGCTCTCTACTTGAACCGAGAGCGCGGGATGACCTCTTGCAGGGTAGAGCAGAGGAGTTTTCTCGATTCCTGCATGACAAAATCGCTCAGATCCGGGAGGGGCTTAACTCCAATTGGATGGTCCCGGGGGAGGTGTCCGGGACAGGTCTTGTGAATGTTATCTGGGGGGAGTTCGATCCTGTGACCGCCGAGGGTGTGGACAGGTTGCTGGGGGGTCTGAATGCCACCACCTGTTTATTGGACCCGTGCCCTTCCTGGCTGGTTTCGGCCGCCAGGGAGACGACACGAGGCTGGCTCCAGGGGATTATCAACGCTTCTCTGAGAGAGGGGTCGCTTCCGACCGCCCTGAAGATGGTGGTGGTGCGGCCCCTCCTCAAGAAGCCTTCCCTGGATCCAGCTGTTTTAAATAACTTCCGTCCAGTCTCCAACCTTCCCTTTGTGGCGAAGGTTGTTGAGAGTGTGGTGGCACGTCAGCTTCCTCAGTACCTGGAGGAAACAACTTACCTCGATCCGTTCCAATCGGGCTTCAGGCCTGGGCATAGCACTGAGACGGCATTGGTCGCGTTGGTTGATGATCTCTGGAGGGCTCGTGACAGAGGGTTCTCCTCTGTCTTGGTCCTATTAGATCTCTCGGCGGCTTTCGATACTATCGACCATAGTATCCTGTTGCGACGGTTGGAGGGGTTGGGAATTGGGGGAACCGTCTTTCGATGGTTCTCCTCCTTCCTCTCCGACCGTTCGCAATTTGTGTTGGCGGGAGGGGAGAGGTCCACCTCTAGGCCCCTGGTTTGTGGGGTGCCTCAGGGGTCGGTCCTCTCCCCTCTCTTGTTCAACATCTATATGAAACCGCTGGGCGAGATCATCCGTGGTCTTGGGGTGAAGTGTCATCTGTATGCAGATGACACTCAGTTATACATCTCCACCCCGGACCACCCCAACGATGCTGTGGGGGCTATGTCCAGGTGCCTGGAGGCCGTGCGGGATTGGATGGGCGGAAACAGGCTCCGACTCAACCCATCCAAGACCGAGTGGCTGTGGTTCCCGGCGCCCCGATATAGCCAGTTGACTCCGTCGCTGGCTATTGGGGGGGAAATTTTGCCCCCCACAGAGAGGGCTCGCAATCTGGGAGTCCTCCTGGATGTGCGGCTGTCGCTTGAACACCATGTTGCGGCCGTCTCCAGGGGGGCATTTCATCAGATCCGTCGGATCTACCGGTTGCGGCCCTTTCTGGATCGGGACGCCCTGCGCACGGTCACTCAGGCCCTTGTCACCTCTCGCCTGGACTATTGTAATGCCCTCTACATGGGGCTCCCTGCGGGGAGCACCCGGAGACTCCAACTGGTGCAGAATGCGGCCGCGTGGGTGATCATGGGGGCGTCACGTAGCGCCCACGTGACGCCTCTCCTGCGCGAGCTGCATTGGCTGCCGGTGGCTGTCCGGGTTCGCTTTAAGGTTCTGGTTCTGACCTTTAGGGCGATCCATGGCATTGGACCAGGTTACCTACAGGACCGCATCCTACCGGTGATCTCCAGCAGGCCAGTGCGTGCACACAGGGAGGGCCTTCTTCGGGTTCCGTCGGCTTCCATGTGTCGCCTGGCGGTCCCGAGGGGTAGGGCCTTCTCTGTGGCGGCCCCTGCCCTCTGGAATACTCTGCCACCGGAACTGCGTACCGGCATGGACCTGAGGTCCTTCAGGCGCGCGCTGAAGACCTGGCTTTTCGAGCAGGCCGGCCTGGGCTGAGAGAGGGTCTTAATTTGTCTCCATTGCTTTTTAGTAATTTTAATTTGGGGGTTTTAAGGGGGTGGGGTGGGCTTTTTATATTCGGCCAAATATTCAATTTAATTTCTTTTTAACTTTTGTATCATTGTCGGGGTTTGGATTGGCTGTACACCGCCCTGAGTCCCTAGGGAGAAGGGCGGTATAAAAATTTTATAAATAAATAAATAAATAAATAAATAAATAAATATAACCAGGGGTGGGTTGCTGGGGGTTAGCAGGGGTTCGGGAGAGCCCCTAGCTAAGATTCTGTGCAGTTTGGAGAGTCCCCAAATCCCATTCCTGGCTGGCCCCACCCACCCCCCGCCCCGCCCTTCCCAGGAGTCCCCATGTGGCTATTTTGGTTGCAGGTAAGTGCAGGGTGTGTGTGGAGGCTTAGGTGAAAAATGGGCCTCCCAGAAGTTCAGAAAGGCTGGAAATGGGCCCATTTCTGGCTTCCAGAGAGCCCCCAGAGCCCAGGGAGGCTGTTTTCGCCCTCCTGGAGGCTCAAGGAATGCCTCTGGAGCCTGGGGAGGGTAAAAACACCTCTCCTCTGCTGTGGTGCAGGAGGCCAATTAGGCCACACCCACCCAGCAACCGGGTAGAGAACCCCTTGCTAAAATTTTTGAAGCCCACCCCTGGATATAACTGTGGGTCTATTCCCATGTTCTGAGACCTATTAGGTGGTTTGTGAGACAAAATAAACTCATGTCAGCCTCTCAGGACAAACCAGCTGAGGGAAAAGATACCACAAGAAAGATTAGAATTCTACAATATTAATATAGACTACAATATTAATTTTTTAAAACCTAGCAGCATTTCTTCTCTCTCTCTTATACCAAAGACAGGGAAGCCAAGGCAATCTTGAGTTTCTTTCTCACACATTTCTGTTTTCCTAATAGTTGTTTCTTATTTTGTCACTGCCATCTCTTGTAATCCTCTACAGCAGGGGTATCCAACCTTGGCAACTGTAAGGCTTATGGACTTCAACTCCCACAATTCCCCAACACAGCTGGCTGAGGAATTCTGGGACCTGAAGTCCACAAGCCTTAAAGTTGCCAAGGTTGGATACCCCTGATCTTCATCTTGCGAGCTTGCAACCAAATCCAATCTATCGATACCCTAAATTTCAATGTTCAAACATGGCCTTCCTCATTGTAGGTCCCATCACGTGTCTTGAACTACGTCCCAGGATACTTAGCAGCAAGATCCCAAAGGACTGGAAATTCTGGGAGTTGTAGTTTAATACCTGGAAGAAAAGCCACGAAGCCAGAGGAGGTCAAGTTCAACTCTTATTTAGGTTGTCCAAGTAGATTGAGATGATATTCTACATTAAGAGTGTCTTATCTTTTGAAACAGGTTTGTAGACTCTTTGTGTGACATGGAAAGTTAAAAACTTCCCAGATCTTGGGAAAAATTCCCCAGGATAACCCTGGCTGCCTAAACCCTAGATTACCTGCAAAGAGGGCCCGGTGCTTCACGATCTGGCCGTGAACCTCCCCTGAAGGATGAGTCTGGGTGATCAGGGTTATGCGCATCTGATCCACCTTCAGCAATCGGATCGAAGCCTTCTGCAAATTCCGCCACATGCCACAGATCTAGAAAAGAAGAAGAGGCGAGGTATGGATTGAAACCTAGAGCCCTCCAAAATCAGGAATGGGGTTCAGCCAGTTGGGCCCAGTTCGGCCAGAACAGATTTTAAATTTACATCTGCTTCACTGAACCGGTAGTTAAACCGACAGGCTGGCCCCACCCACACCATCCCGCCCCTCCCAGGAGTCTCCATGCAGCCTGTTTTGGATGCAGGTAAATGTAGGGTCCACGCAGAGGCTCTGGGAGGGTGAAAAATGAGCTGAACCAGAAGTTTCGGAAGTTTAGCCTCCGGACTCTATGGAAGGCCAAAAAATGGCCGTCCCAGAAGTTCCGGTAGGCCATGCCCACCCCTGCCCCAAATCAATAATCAAGGCTCACATTGCACTGCAATATGCGGTGGAGGAATTCCCTCTGGAAAATAATGGGAAGGACTCCCGGAGACAAAAGGATGAACTCATATTTATACATTTCAGAAAAGGAGGAGACGGCAATAATACGGTCATATAGATGCGTAGGCAATGGATGAAGCAAGCAGAGATATTCAGAATTAAGCAAACCTCATGTTACTAACCCACCCTTCTGCTGTGACTGACTTCCAGGAAAGAATTACAGGTAATCCTTGACTTAAGAGCCCAATGGAGCCCAACATTTATGTTGTTAAGCGAGACAGTTGTTAGGTGAGTTTTGCCCCCGTTTTATGCCCTTTCTTGCTACAGTTGTTAATTGACTCACTGCAGTGGTTAAGTTAGTAACCAGGTTGTTCAGTGAATCCGGCTTCCCTATTGACCTTGCTTGTCAGTAGGTCGCAAAAGGGGATCATGTAACCCTGGGACACTGCAACCGTCACCAAGAAGTCCTCCAAGAAGTCCTCCAAGGTCCCTTCCAGGGCTATTCTCGTTGATTATGGTGAACTTACCATACCATCTTGGAAGACGGTGCCTTGTGGTATAGGATGTTCAAAAAGGACCGTCCCATCCGGCTCCAAGAAACGGACACGGATTGGTTGGCTAAGCCTAGAGAAAAAGCAGAGAATGTCAGCAGAATTTAGCAGTCCAGCAACAGAAATATTCACACACACATCCCCCGAGTTTCCTGAAACTACTCAACATCAAGAAAGACAGTGGTGAGCTTCAAATAATTTAACAACCGGTTCTCTGCCCAGTTGCTGGATGGGCGTGGCCTAGTCGGACACCTGCACCAGGGCCCGTGTTCGACCTCCCTGGCTCCGGAGGCTCTCTGGAGGTGGGAAATAAGCCTGTTTTTGCCCTCCAGGAGCCTCTGGGAAGTCCGTTTTCCACCTCCCCAGGCTCCACATGCCCCCTGCACTTACTTGTGATCCAAAACAGACTGCGTGGGGACCCCTGGGAGGAATGGGGTGGGGTGGGGCGGGGCCAGCATGCTCATCAGAACTACTGGTTCATTGAACCGGATGTAAAATTAACACCCGGGTCACCTGAAGCAGTGCGAACCGGCTGAAGCCCACCCCTGAAGAAAGGACTTCCAGGTATTGAAGTCCCAAAATTGAGATTGCAAGTAGTTATGGATTTTGGACACAAGAACGGAGGTATCAAACCGGTTGATGATGGAACACGCTACAGGTAATCCTTGACGTACGACCACAACGGAGACCAAAATTATGTTGTCAAGGGAGAAAGTTGTTCAGTGAGTTTTGTCCCATTTTACGATTTTTCTCGCCACGTTCGTTAAGCGGATCGCTGCAGTTCTTCCATGAACCACACAGTTCTTAAGTGAATTTGGTTTCCCCATTGCTTGGGGATCATGTGACCCCGAGACACTGCAATCGTCATAAATGTGAGTCAGTTGTCAAACATCCATGGGGATGCTGCAATTCTCATAAGTCACTTTTTTCCAAGTGCCGTTGTGACTTTGGCTAGTCACTAAATGAACTGTTGTAAGTCGAGCCTGTGGTTTCTTTAGCTAGCCATCTGAACACCAAAAGGTTCCTCCATCAGGTCCCAACAAATCTTGCTAGCATCTCCCTACCAGGTAGTCCTCCACTTATGATGATTCATTTAACGACAGTATTGAAAAGTTAGGCCAGTACAGACAGAAAAAAAACAGCTTATGATCAGTCCTCATCCTTATGGCTGTTGCAGCACCCACACACACTGTCACATGATCAAAATTTGGGCCCTTGGCAACCGCCATGATAGTTGTAGGGTACTGAACAGAGGTGGGTATTCAGCAGGTTCTGACCGGTTCTGTAGAACTGGTAGCGGAAATTTTGAGTAGTTTGGAGAACCGGCAAATACCACTTCTGACTGGCCCCGGCCCCATCTATTCTCCGTCTCCCAATTCCCAGCTGATTGGCTGGGTCTTCTTTGGTTGCCCTGCACAGGAGGACGGAGCTGGAAAGCAGGTTAGTGCGGTGGGGAGGGAATGGGAATTTTGCAGTACCCTGCCCCTGCCACACAAACCAAGCCACGCCCACCAAGCCACACCACGCCCACAGAACCGGTAGTAAAACATTTTGAATCCCACCGCTGGTCCTGAGGTCACATGATTTACCATTTACCAACTTCCCAGGGGTTTCAGATAAGCTAAG
This sequence comes from Bungarus multicinctus, assembly GCA_023653725.1. NCBI lineage: Eukaryota > Metazoa > Chordata > Lepidosauria > Squamata > Elapidae > Bungarus > Bungarus multicinctus. Next base: position 9,445,325 of record CM042844.1, read on the forward strand.
CCAATGAGGGAAGCCGGATTTGCTTTACAACGGGGGCGGATTTGCTTAAAGACACTGGCAAAAATGACTGCAACATTGGGCATGACCCTCACTTGACAACTTTTGGTCCCAACTGCAGTTATATATGTCACACACTGAACTTAATTTTCTAAAGCTTTTATTAAAATATTCAGCGGCACATTGCATTTTCACTGAGAGTTTCCATATTGCTTTGAAATAAAAGCAAATTTATCTGTAATAATAAAAAGAGTGCACTTTCAGAAAGCCCCAAGGGTTGCTAAAAAAAAAAAAAATTAAGAACAGCCCTCCCCCACACTCATCAAACCCACCCCTCTGCAAATCTTTACATAAATAAATAAAGGAAACGCTGCTTTTGGCAGCCAAAAACAATTCCTTTCCACACTTCCACACACATCCCATCACAACTCCACCCCCCCACCTCTAAATAAAGGCAGAGGGAGCATCTTGGCTTCTCCAGGGTTGAAAAGCTGTCATGTTTTTGGCCTTGCCGGGAATCATAACAACCACGAAGGCTGCTTTGGGGAAACTTAGCACACATTTGGAAATTACTCATCTCTTGGCTATGCAACAGCTTGGAGGGGAAAAAACAGGGCAGTGGGGGATTGGTGTCCCTTCGCTGAAGAGGCTGGGTGCCTCACGGATTTTGCAATCGCAGGAGGGAAGGTTAATCAATCAACATCGGTGCCCACCCCTCCCTCCTTCTGTTTCCCCAGCCATGAGCAAGGCAGTCAGATGAAACCCCACCAAAAAAGCCCCCCATTTTATTAGGAGAAAGACCGAGTATGCAGAGGCTGGGACGATAAACCCCCCCCCCCCCGAATGTTTTTGGGACCATGACCTTCATTTCTCTTCCCTCCTGACTTGCCAAGTTGTATTCAGTCATCCTACTAACTGTGTGTGGGGGAGAGCTTTGGAACAGGGAGGAATCCCATGCAAAGCTAAGCTAGAATTCCCCGGTGCCTGGTGTTTCCGTAAAGCCATTGGAGAAATACCAGCTGCTTATCAGAACGGATTTTTTTTAGCAAGGGGCTCTCTGCCCTAATGACTGGCTGGGTGGATGTGGCTGCGTGGTCATGTGACTGGGTGGGTGCGGCCAACTTGCCATCACTTCTTTCCCCTAATTATATATGTGTGTGTGTGTGTGTTTATGTATGTGTACGTATATGTATGTATGTATGCATGTATATGTATATGTATATATGTATATGCAGGTTTTGGCGTGTTCGGGTCTTTTCCCATGTAAGACTGAGAGGATCTTGGTGATGTTTTGACGAGGTCCCACTCGCCATCTTCATGCTGCTGCTTTCGGCTTCGTGCTTGTGCGAGCAAAGCGTGATCGGAGCTGCCGTCTCTCTATAAATACTGGTGGGGAGGTTGGCTGTGTTGTCATTTCTTGATTGGTTGATGGAGTTGATGTTTGTAGATTGGCTGGCTTTTTCGTAAGAACATGTGTGGCTGAGGTATTGGCTATGTGTCTATCAGTCTCCTGTATTGTAACAACCTGGGGTAATGGGCTGTATAATGACCTTCTGAGTTCTATTATTGTGACATCCTGGGTCTTGTGCTGTAATCTCCTGGGTCATAATGACCTGAGTAATGGGCTGCGTGATGGCCTTCTGAGTTCTAATCTTGTGACATCCTGGGTCTTGTATTGTAATCTCCTGGGTCGTTGGCTGTGTTGCAATATCCTGAGGTTTTGTGGTGTAGCCTCCTGAGTTCTTTGATGTGATATCCTGAGCGGATAGCTGTGATGTAATGTTCCGGGTTTTGGTTTGGCTCTGAGTTTGAGGTCTGGCTATATGTTCATGGCATGTGTCAGTTTCCTTAGTTTGGGGGTCGGGATGTGTGGCAGCTGGTTATGCAGCCGTGGTCTGGTTTCTGGACGGTGGTTGCCTTTCGTCTATGGGATGGGTTTGGGTTTGAGTCTGGTGAGGGAGATTGGTCGTGGCGTCCGGTGTTGTTTTGGGTCCAGTGTTGGTTTTCGTGGCTGGGACTCATTTGTTGATAAGGGCTAGTTTCCAGATGTCTGGTAGGCGGGAGGCATCGTCCCATTTATTCATGTTATGGGGTGTTTCTCTATTTCAATAGCTTCCCTGATTATTCTCTTGTTGAAGTATTCAATATTGGAAATTAATTTGGTCACCACACTATAAAAAGATGTTGTGACTCTAGAAAAAGTGCAATGAAGAGCAACCAGGATGATTAGGGGACCGGAGACTAAGGCATATGAAGGACGGTTACAGGAACTGGGCCTGGCTAGTCTAGTGAAGAGAAGGATCAGGGGAGACATGATAGCAGTGTGCCAATATTTGAGGGGCTGCCATAGAGAGGAGGAAGGGGTCAAGCTATTTTCTAAAGCACCCGAAGGCCAGACAAGGAATAATGGATGGAAACTGAACAAGGAGAGATTTAACCTGGAAATAAGGAGAAACTTTCTGACAGTGAGAACAATCAACCCATGGAACAGAAGTTGCCCTCGGGAGTTGTGGGAGTTGTGGGAGCGTCATCATTTGAGACCTTCAAGAAGAGATTGGACTGCCATTTGTCAGAAATGGTGTAGGGTCTCCCGCTTGGGGGGGGGGTTGGACTAGATGACCTATAAAGTCCCTTCCAACTCTGATTATCTGTTATCTATTAAGACATCAGATGGAGACGCGAATGAAGCTCACCCACCTTTCATAGTTAATGGAGAAGATCAGATGCGTGTGTGTGAGAGTGAATCTGGCTTTCGCCACCGTGCTGGTGGCCTCCCCCCTTGGACCTGAGCCCCCGATCATCAATGCCACAAAATCTGAGAAGCAAAAAAAAAGAGAGAGAGAGAGAGAGAGAGAGAGAAGAGAAGTTGGTGTGAACTTCCATTGCACGCCACCTGGAAATAAATTCAGTTATTTATTATTGAAATACAGGGAGTCCTTGACGAATGACTGGTTGCATAGCCACAATTCAAAGTTATAATCGAGTAGTTACAATCCAGATTTGAAATTCCAACAGAGGGAGGGTTCTCGTGGTTATGTGACTATATAGGCAGTCCTCAATTTACATCCGCAATTAAGTCCCAAACTGATGCTGCTATGTGAGAAAAGGGTTCAGTGACATTTTGCCCCATTTTACGACTTTTCTTGCCATATTTGTTAAATGAATCATTGCAGTTGCTAAGTGAATCTGGCTTCCCCATTGACTTTGCTTGTCCAAAGGTCACAAAAGGAGTTCACATCAGAAGTGGGTATTCAGCCGGCTCTGAACAGCTCTGGAGAACTGGTAGCGGAAATTTTGAGTAGTTTGGAGAACCGGCAAATACCACCTCTGACTGGCCCCGCCCCCATCTATTCTCTGCCTCCCGAGTCCCAGCTGATTGGCTGGGTCTTCTTTGGTTGTCCTGCACAGGAGAACGGAGCTGGAAAGCAGGTTAGTGGGGTGGGGAAGGAATGGGAATTTTGCAGTAATCTTCCCCTGCGATGCCTACCAAGTCACATCCACCAAGCATGCCACGCCCACAGAACCAGTAGTAACATTTTTTTGAACCACTGGATCACATGACCCCCAGGACACTGCAACCGTCGTAAATATGAACCAATTGCCAAGGATCTGAATATAAATCACCTGGCCATGGGGATGCTGCAATGGTCGTAAGTGTGGAAAATAGCATCAGCAATACCATGTAGATTTATATATCGCTTCACAGTGCTTTACAGCCTTTTCTAAGCGGTGGTTTACAGAGTCGGCCTCTTGTCCCCAACAATTTGAGTCTTCATTTTATCCACCTCGGAAGGATGGAAAGCTGAGTCAACTTTGAGCCCGGTGGGATTCGAACTGCTGGCAGTGAGTTGAATTAGCCTGCAATACCACATTCTAACCATTGCGCCACCACAACTCATGGTCATCAGTCACTTTTGCAAGTGCCATTGTAACTTCGAACGGTTATCAAACAACCTGTTGTAAGTCCATGACCAACTATACTAAATATCTCTGGAAGATAAAAGTCTGTAACAGCACATCCTGTGGTTACACACAAAAACACACACTCTGGAATTGGGACCTGGGCACCACCTCACCCATACCTATCTGGCTGTCGTCTCGGATCAAGTCCTGAGAGCTGAAGTAGGCACGGTCGTTGTAGTTCCTGTGTAAGCCATCTTCTTTCTCCTGGGAGTATTCCATCTTGTCAAACAGCTGCTCAGATCTCTTCTCCGCGATGTTGTCGGGAGCTGCATGAGGGAGGACAGAAAGCGATTTGAAGCATCAGAAATAAGGGAAATCCGTACATAGGTAGTCCTGAACTTACGACCACACTTGAGGGCCCCTCCCCCTGTATGTTGCTAGGTGAGGCATGTGTTAAGTGAATATTGCTCCTTTGTACAACCTATCCTGCCACAGTTGTTAAGTGAATCACCGCAGGGAATAAATTACTAACAGCATTTGAACCACGGGACACAAGAAGAGAAAATAACTTTTCTTTTGAGTTTAATGGAAAAAGATTTGGGGACAAAAAATTGATGATCTATCTATCTATCTATCTATCTATCTATCTATCTATCTATCTATCTATCTATCTATCTATCTATCTATCTATCTATCTATCTACCTACCTATCTATCTACCCACCTACCTATATTTATATTTATAAAAGCAAAATACCACTCATGCGTCATCACAAAATCTCCAGAACCATAAAGCCTACAAACTTGAAATTTGGCACGGAAGTTCCTCTGGACTTCTAGGTGCTCACTAAGAAAGGATTTTTTAAAACTGACCATCAGAGCATTAGTATTTCATATATATTATTATTAACACGCTCTGATGCTAAGGAGTTCTACTCCCCCTCCCCACCTGAAAAGAAATCTCTTCCAAATACAAAACACAAGAAGAGGAGTTTCAGTTTCAGTTTTAGTTTCATAGCACCAAACAGCTTTAGTACAGAATAGTTGAGCTAAACCACGCCCAGGCTCCTTGCTGTCTCCTACTTGTTCACACAGCAAATACTGCTTCACTTTCCAAACAGCCCTCAATTCTCTCACATACTGACAGGACGCTAGCCAGATGAATACCGATGGATGCTGGTAGGCAGAGGCAGCATTTTGTTTTCATTATTTTCCAAAAAAACAACAACAAATATTTTTGTTTCTACTTGGAAACCGTTTCTGGACTTCTGGCTTCAGGTGGGAAAAAATGAAACATTTATTTTGGATTTTAGTGATTAAATAGATTTGTTGTTGCAGAAGTGACTCGTTTATGCTGTGATGTAAAAATTAAAAAGTTAAGGTTTGATGTTACTGTCTTATTCTACAGCATCAGAGGGAGTCAGATGTCAATGCCTTTTCTTTCTTTTTCCCTTCTCTACACTTTTCCCTTCCTCTTTCCCTCCCCTATTTGTCCTACTATTTGCTTTTGTATTTTATTTTAAAAACTAATAAAAACAGGAAAAAAGAAAAGAATACAAGACAGAATGACAGTGTTAGAAAGGATCTTGGAGTTTTCCTAGTCCAACACCCTGGTCAAGCAAGAAACCTTAAACCATTCCAGATAAATGGCTGTCCAATTCCTTCTTAAATTCACAACTTCTGGAGGCAAATTGTTCCACTGATTAATTGTTCTAACTATCAGGAAATTTCTCCTTAGTTCTAAGTTGCTTCCCTCCTTGATTAGTTTCCACCCAGGGGTGGGATACTACCATTTCACACCTATTCGCATTAACAACCTAGAACCGGTTGTTAACATTCTAAGCAGTTTGGAGAACCGATTGTTAGAAGAAATTACTGGCCTAATCCTGTAAGGAAGGCAGGAAGGAAACATTCTGGTGTTGCTTACAGAAACTGTCTCTCCGTTAACCCTTATTACGTTCTTGGCAGGACTAGACTTCCTGTCTCTGGAACTTCGCTGGAGTTTTTTTCCCCCCTCCTTTGCTGGTACTTTGCTTGTGTGGAGTGACCATTCAAAGTTACAATGGCACTGAAAAAAGTGACTTATGATTGTTTTTCACACTTACGATTGTTGCAGCATCCCCACAGTCATGAGAGGCCAGGTGAGAAGATGCGTGCCTTGATGTGAGTGATATTGAATTAGCCACACCCAGCCAATAATACGAGCACCAAGTCACGCCCATCAACCAAGCCATGCCCACAGAACCAGTTGTTAAAAAATTTGAATCCCACCCGTTTCCACCCATTGCTTCTTGTTCTGTCTTCAGGTGTTTTGGAGCAGTGGTCACCAACCAGTGGGCCAGGGACTAACTTTTGCAACTGGTGGTTCACAAGAAAATTTTGGTAGTCCTGCAGAGAAATGTCACCCCCAAAGCAATTAATCCAGGCTGCGTGGGAACACAAGACTGCGCCACCCACATGGCCCATGGGAACACAAGGTTTGCGTCGCTTGCATTGCAAACAACACGAGGTAGTGAGGGGAGGGGGGAAAGGGCGGGGGGGGAACTTGCCCCACTCCCCTTGCCTGGCCACCGGGCTGCTTCTTTCCGCTTCTTTCTTCTGCTTTTGGCTGCATGCAAGGAAAGCAGCAGACGTCTTTCTTTCTCTCCTCCAAACTCTGCCAGAAATGAGTCTTTGGGACCCTGCAAGGCAACCTGTTCCAAGAGGCTGCGCCGCAAAGACTCATTTCTGGTGTAGTTTGGGGGAGAAAGAAAGACGTCTGCTGTTTTCCTTGCATGAAGCCAAAAGTCTCTCTCTCTGTCTCCCCCTGAGAACGGTATTCTACGATCCCAAATAAAGAATGATCATTCAGTAGGAAAATGGGGTGGAGGATTTTCCTGCAGACTTTTTGGGGGATTTTCCCAGGGTTTCTGGTCCACGGGATTTAAAATTATGAGTTTGGTGGTCCCTGAGGTCCAAAAGGTTGGCGACCCCTGCCCTAAATCATCTTTATTGCTCTTTCCAGAGTCTCCACATCGTTTTTGTGTTGTGGTGACCAAACCTTGGCTGCAGTGGATAAAAACTGACAGCTCCTGACAGCCACAAATGACTCCCCTCTTTCAAAATAAGACCCGGTTACGCGTGTGCCTGGCAGACATACAACAGAATAAAGATGCCGCTATGTCTTGGGTCTGGTATATGGAGCCAACTCTGGAACTGAATTGCCCCAACATCTCTGGGGCAAAGAAGCAGAAAAGGGCTTTCCAACATTACAAGGCTACCTGGAATTCCCCTTCATTTCAAACAGAGTGGTGTCAGGAGGGAGAATCCAACGGAAGAATTTACGGCATCCCCATGTGATGATTAACGCTGCCCAAATGTGCTTTTTTTCTTAAAAAAGTTATGATTTCTGCAGGTTTGGGTGGCATTTTGTAAACAGCTGAGCGAGACCACAGGCCTCAGGCGGCCACGAGACTCCTTTGCCACAACAGGACAAAGTCTCGCTTTCACTCCGATTCCCGCGTAATTCCCAAGCGAAACACCCCAAACGTGAAATTAATCAGCGTATCAAAAACAAGCTGCGGTTATTTTGCCGTGTCAGCAAAGTAACAGATGATTTCAGAGCCGAGTGGAAAGAGAGAACACAGTCCTTACTCTGATACAGATGTGGGATATTCGATTTAGCTAGTGATTGTTTCTCTTTATACACATTTAGTCTTCGATCACAACTGAGCCCAAATGTACTCTTGCTAGACAGTTGTGAAGTGAGTGTCTCCCCACCCCAACTTTACGACTTTCCTTGCCGTTGTTAAGCTAGTAACATGGTAGTTGAGTGAATCTTGGCTTCCCCACTGACTTGGCTTGTCAGAAGGTTCTTTTCCAGGGATGGCGAACCTTTTTGTTGTGGTGTGCCGGCACCCACAATGCAATGCATCCCTCCCGCCTGCGCATGTGCGTGAAAAACCCCGCCCCACCCCTTTACCTGCACTGCGCATGCGCACGCCTCCCAGCTGATTTTTGGCCCGTTTTGAGGCCGTTTTTGCTCTCCTCGAAGCTTGAGAAAAACCTCTGCAGCTTTGAAAGGCTGAAAAACGGGCCCATTTTGGCACTTCTGGTGTCTCTGGAAGGCCCGTTTTCAGCCTCTGGAGGGTCTCTGGAGCCCAGGGGGGGGGGGGGCCTGTTTTCGCCCTCCCGGAGGCTCGAGGGAAACCTCTGCAGTCTTGGGAGGCCGAAAAATGGGCCCATTTTGGCACTTCCGGTATTTCTGGAAGGCCCGTTGTACGGCCTCAGGGAGGGCATAAATGGCCTCAAACAGGCCAAAAATCAGCTGGGAAGTGCACACATGCACAGTGCAGATAGGTTTGGCTGGGGCTTGCGTGCCGGCACAAATGGCTCTGCGTGACACAGGTTCGCCATCACGGTTCTATTCTAGATAAGGGCATCTCCTTTGGAATTCAGCCTGATGCTCCATCACTGGAGGCTTCTAAGAAAAGATTGGAAAACCATTTGTCTGGAATGGGACAGGATTTCCTGCTTGAGCAACGGGTTGGACTAGATGTCCCCCCAAGGTCCCTTCCAAATCTGCCCCTCTGTTATTCTGTATCCCCATTGACAGAACAATTAAACAGGGGGACGACTTGCCCCCAGAAGGTGTGAACGCTCCCAGTGCTGGAAGCTTTTAAAGAAGAGATAGGACAACCATTTGTGTAAAATGGTATTAGGGCCTCCCGCTTGACCAGGGGGTTGGACTAGAAGACCTCCAAGGTCCCTTCCAACTCTTGTTATTCTGTTATTCAAGGTGGCAAAAAGTGATCATCTGAACCTGGGACCCTGCAACCATCATAAATACACACCAGTTGCCAAGCAACCAAATTTCGATCATGCGACCACCGGGCTGCTACAACGTGAGAAATGGCCATAAAGTCATTGTTTTCAATGCTGTTGTAACTTGGAACGGTTGCTAAACAAATGCTAAACAACTTTTTGTGTACATCGTGGTGACAGAACTGGATGCAGTATCCCAAGTGTGGTCTAACCAAGGCCTTATAAAGTGGTATTAACACTTCATGTGATCTTGATTCCATCTCTCTGTTACTACAGCCTAGGACTGCATCCAGGGATGGGATTCTACCAGTTTGCACCTATTCGCTAGAACTGGTTGTTAACATTCTAAGCAGTTCAGAGAACTGGTTGTTAGAAGAAATTACTGGCCTAATCCTGTAAGGAAGGCAGGAAGGAAACATTCTGATATTAACACAGTTGAGAAAGTCCAGAAATATTTTACAAGAAGAGTTTTCCACTCCTCTACTCGTTGCAGAATACCTTATGCCACCAGACTCAAAACTCTAGACCTAGAAAACCTAGAACTATGCCACCTTCGGTCCGATCTAATATAGTATATAAAAACATACATTGCAATGTCCCACCTGTCAATGAATACTTCAGCTTCAACCATAACAACACAAGAGCAAACAATAGATACAAACTCAAGGTTAATCGCACCAAACTTGATTGCAGGAAATACGACTTCAGCCACAGAGTGGTCAATGTCCAAAATACTCTACCTGACTCTGTGGTTTCTTCCCCAAACCCCAAAAACTTTAACCTTAGACTGTCTACTATTGACCTCACCCCTTTCCTAAGAGGTCTGTAGGGGGCGTGCATAAAGGCACCAACATGCCTACCATCCCTGTCCTATTGTTTCTTTTATATTTTATTTTCCTTATATATATCCATGTATTCATAACTATGTTTTTACTTATACCTATTATCTTGTAAGCAATTGACAAAAATAAATGTAAATAATGAATAAATAAATAAATAAATAAAATTCTGGTGTTGCTTACAGAAACTGCCTCTCCGTTAACCCTTATTACATTCTTGGAAGGACTAGACTTCCTGTCTCAGGAACCTCTTTGGAGTTTTTTTCCCCCTACTTTGCTGGTACTTTGCTTGTGTGGAGTGACCATTCAAAATTACAATGGCACTGAAAAAAGTGACTTATGACCATTTTTCACACTTATGACTGTTGCAGCATCCCACACAGAGGCCAGGTGAGGAGATGCGTGCCTCGATGTGAATGATATTGAGTTGGCCACACCCAGCCAGTCACATGACCACCAAGCCATGTCCACCCAGTCACATGACCACCAAGCCACGCCCACCACCTAAGCCACGCCCACAGAACCGGTTGTTAACAATTTGAACCCCACCCCTTGACTGCGTCGACTTTTATTTTGGCTTCCTATCCAAGAAGTTTCTTGGATGAGAAGCAAAACATTTTCCCCCCAAAAATCCCCCAAGAAGGTCAAGTTGCCTTCTGCAAAGGGTGTGGGGGGGGAGAAACCGTGACCTGGATGATTGAGAATCTCCATAGCAGAGGCCGTCTGGGCAGCCCATCTAGTAGTGAACTCCAAGCCCTTTACTCCTTGTAGCCAGGTGGCTCCAGACAACTTTCTTCTGTCCAAACATTAGCTCTGTCCAGCTGCTGGGAAGCAGACAAGGGCAGGTATGTGCAGGGTGTTATGGCGATCAACACATCGCCTGCTTAGTCATCCCGGGAAAGCTAAACAGATGGGAAGTATAGACTATACAAGGGAAAGCAGGGCACCGAAAATCAACACACCAAATAAACAAGAGGGGAAGTTACATCTGTCCTACTCGATGTCTTGCACACACACAAACACACACACACACACACGCACACACACAACCGTCTGCCATCTGAGGCAGAACCTGCGCTGAACATCGGAGTTGGAGAGGGGAAAAAGAGGCAACCGACGGGAGGGAAAGAAGGACATGGGGCGGGGGGAGAACAGGCTGTTCTAGGAAATCTTCTTGTAGGCTAAGCCTACCAAGAGAACATGTCTGTGAGTCTGTGAGTGTGTAGGGGTGTCTACGGTTCCAAGAACTCAGTTTCACTGTTTCTCTGCCAAAAGAGAAAGAAAGAAAGAAAGAAAGAAAGAAAGAGGAAGGAAGGAAGGAAGGAAGGAAGAAAGAAAGAAAGAAGAAAGAAAAAGAAAGAAAGAAAGAAAGAAAGAAAAAGAAAGAAAGAAAAAAGAAAAGAAAAGAACGAAAGAAAGAAAGAACGAAAAGAAAGAAAGAAAGAAAGAAAGAAAGGAAAGAAGAAGGAAGAAGGAAAGGAAGGAAGGAAAGAAAGAAAGAAAGAAGAAAGAAAGAAAGAAAGGAAGAAAGAAGGAAGAAAGAAGGAAGGAAGGAAGGAAAGGAAGGAAGAAAGAAAGAAAGAAAGAAAGAAAGAAGAAAGAAAGAAAGAAAGAAAGAAAGAAAGAAAGAAAGGAAGAAGGAAGGAAGGAAGGAAGGAAGGAAGAAGAAAGAAAGAAAGAAAGAAAAGAAAGAAAGAAAGAAAAGAAGGAGAAAGAAACGAAGAAAGAAAGAAAGAAAAAAAAGAAAGAAAGAAAGAAAGAAAGAAAGAAGAAGAAAGAAGAAAGAAAGAAAGAAAAGAAGAAAGAAACAAGAAAGAAAGAAAGAAAGAAAGAAAAGAAAAGAGAAGGAAAGAAAGAAGGAAGGAAGGAAAGAAGGAAAGGAAGGAAGAAAGAAAAAAGAAAAAGAAAGAAAGAAAGAAAGAAAGAAAGAAGAAAGAAAGAAAGAAAAAGAAAGAAGAAAGAAGAAAGGAAGGAAGGAAGAAGAACAGAAAAGGAAAGAAGGAAAGAAGAAAGAAAGAAAGAAAGAAAAGGAAGAAGGAAGGAAGGAAGGAAGAAAGAGAAAGAAAGAAAAGAAAGAAGAAGGAAGGAAGAAAGAAAGAAAGAAAGGAAGAAAGAAAGAAGAAAGAAAGAAAGAAAAAGGAAAGAAGGAAGGAAAGAAAGAAAGAAAGAAGAAAAGAAAGAAAGAAAGAAGAAAGAAGGAAGGAAGGAAGGAAGGAAGAAGAAAAGAAAGAAGAAAGAAAGAAAGAAAGAAAGGAAGGAAGAAAGAAAGAAAGAAAGAAGGAAGGAAAAGGAAGGAAGGAAGAAGGAAGAAAAGAAAGAAGAAAGAAAGAAAGGGAAGAAAGAAAGGAAGGAAGGAAGGAAAGAAAGAAGAAAGAAGAAGGAAGGGAAAGAAAGAAAAGAAAGAAAGAAGAAGGACGGAAAAAGGAAGGAAAGAGGAAGAAAAGAAAGAAAGAAAGAAAGAAAGAAAGAAAGAAAGAAGAGAAAGAAAGAAGAAGGAAGAAAAGAAAGAAAAGAAAGAAAGAAAGAAAGAAAGAAAGAAAGAAAGAAAAGAAAGAAAGAAAGAAAGAAAAGAAAGAAAGAAGGAAGGAAGAAAGAAAGAAAGGAGAAGGAAAGAAGAAGAAGGAAGGAAGGAAAGAAAGAAAGAAAGAAAGAAAGAAAGAAAGAAGGAAGGAAAGAAGAAGGAAAGAAAGGAAAGGAAAAAAGAAAGAAAGAAAGAAAGAAAGAAAGAAAGAAAGAAAGAAAGAAAGAAAGAAAGAAAGAAAGAAAGCTTCTGGTCCTCATGAATCCCTGCAGAAGGAACCGATGACAGAACGATCAGGTAAGCGAACGTCAGATGGTCCACCCGCAGGGGCAAGAGATGGTTAAGATGGTTCAAGAGACACAGCTCTCACTGCTAGGCTCAGAGGGGCTCAGGCCAGCCACGCAGGCGGTAGAGCTTTGTTGCTCATTTCCAAGTTGTTGGAAACTTGGAACTATATAAATCAGGGGTGTCAAAACTTAATTTCATTGAGAGCTGCATCAGGGTTGTGTTTGACCTGGGGGGGATGAGCTAAGTGGGTGTGGCCAGCTTGACATCACTCATGTTGGGGGATGCTTGTGGTGACCCGAGCACTCTGCCAGTGAAAACAGGCTCCCAAGCTCCGTTTTCAGCTCCACGGGCCTCCTGCAATCCTCTGCCAGCGAAAACGGAGCTTGGGGGGTTCTGTTTGACCTTGGGGGGGGGCGTGGCCAAGGTGGGCATGGCCAGCTTGACATCACTCATGTCGGGGCGGGGACACCTGTGCTGACCCGAACACTCTGCCAGTGAAAATGGTTTCCCGAGTTCCGTTTTCAGCTGCATGGGGTTCCTGCAATCCTCTGCCAGCGAAAACGAGGCTTGGGAGGGCCCTCGCAAGTCCTGTTTTCACTGGCAGAGACCCCTCAGGCCAGTCCTTTGCTCTTTTCAGGGTAGCTCCATGGGCCAGATCTAAGCACCCCGCGGGCCAGATTTGGCCCACAGGCCTTGAGTTTGACACCCCTGACAGTCGTGTCCGACTCTCTAGGGCTGGGGTCTTCAAAACTTGGCAAGTTTAAGACTGGTGGACTTCAACCCCCCGAATTCCTCCTTTCCAGTCCTGTTAGCTCAGGAATTCTGAGAGTTGAAGTCCACCAGTCTTAAACTTGCCAAGTTTGAAGACCCTTGCTCTAGGACACAGTGCTCGTCTCCGTTTCTTAGCTGAGAGAGAGAGCCAGCGTTGTCCGTGGACATTTCCGTGGTCATATGGCCAGCAAGACTTTACATCGAGGCTCACGATCACCAGCCCAGAAAAAAACCAGAAAGTCCAGGGGCCTCCTGAGAAAAAGCTCTTTTGGGACAACTACGACCTGGATGACCGAGAATCTCTACAGACCTTTAGCTCCACAATTTGGGATGAACACCCTTGGAATGATAGTAGGATAGTAGGAATGGATTTCAACGTCAAAAACTACAGACTACAGGAACCAGGAGCCCTACTCTGATGACTCTGAGGACACGACGCTCTAAAAAGAGGCAGATGACCAGCTGCCTGAAAGGAATATAAATCCTTCCATTCCCCCACCATTCAGTCAGAGCCGAAGAAGCTTCTTGGATGAGTAGTGAAATGTCCTCAAAAAAAAAACTAAGGAAGTCCAGTTGGCTCCTGAAAAAAGCACCTTTGGGACTTTTTTCAATCGTTCTTCAAGAAAAAAAAAATCAAAGAAAGTCCACTTGCCCTTTCAGAAGCACTTTGGGGATTAACTCTGCTAGTGGCAAACTGGTTTCAAGCCAGTTGGGAAGCATACAAATGTTGATCAGGTGACTGCTGATGCAGCAACCGTTGTAACTCCGAGGATTGTTTGCCAAGCTAATCCTTCACATCGCCGCCATAACTTCGAACAGTCACAAAACAAGGCTATCCGTTAAGTGAGGACAACCCCCCCCCTTGTAATTTTCTTACCTTTGGGGCACGATTTGCAACATTGTCCTGGAAGCACGACAGCATCGGCACAAGGAAGTTTGGGGCAACTATGCTTAATGTTTTTACAGGTGACTTTGCCGGCAGCTTTCCCTCTCCGATTTCTCTGCTGGAGGGAGGAAAAAGAAAATAGAAAATCCTTACAATGAATCATTTTCTGGTTTTGGAGAGATAAATCCTAGCACCTTTTTGCCCGATTTAGGAATGTGGCATCAACTTTTTGGCAGCCAAATGGATCCAAATTATTTCCACACTGGTCTTCCAAATCCTATTCCTTCCAAGTGTGGGAGGAAGCAATTTTGAATTATTCTTGATATGCAAAGGAGAGGCTACTGATAATCCTGATGCACAACCATTAATTCAGTGTCCGTTCGAAGTTACCACGGCACTAAAAAAATTGACATGACCATTTTTTCATGCTACCTGTACGTGAATCTTGCTGTTAGCACCAATCCTTAAAGGAACCCATGTAAGATTCTCTCTCTCTCTCTCTCTCATATCTATACCTATACCTACCTACCTATCATCTATCTATCTATCTATCTATCTATCTATCTATCTATCTATCTATCTATCTATCTATCTATCTATCTATCTATCTACCCACCTACCCACCTACCTATATTTATATTTATAAAAGCAAAATATCACTCATGCATCATCACAAAATCTCCAGAACCGTAAAGCCTACAAACTTGAAATTTGGCACGTATGTTCCTCTTGGCTTCTAGGTGCTCACTAAGAAAAGATTTTTTGAAATAACCATCAGAGCATTAGTATTTATTCCTACATTATTATTGTTGTTGTTGTTGTTATTATTATTATTATACACAAAAATGACAGTATACACAACAAACGAGATAATCATGCTGGGTTTCGTATCACAAATCACTAGTCGAACACTTCCCAAGTGTTTAGGACTGCATGATATATCGGCGGATTATGCGAGCAGATCCCAGTAAGGTGGCCTTCTGCAGCTGACCAATGGTGATCTTGTCAGCGCCAATTGTTTTTAAGTGCTTGCCTAGCTTATTATTATTATTATTATTATTATTATTATTATTATTAATATGACGGATATTCTGACCTTCCGGCGCGCAGTGAAAACCCTATTTTTTAAACAGGCTGGCCTGGCCCAGTAACTGTATTTTAGTTTTTTAACTTAATTTTAATCGGGTTTTTATTAGTTTTTAATTTTTAACTCTATTTTTGGGTTAGACAGCCGGATCAATTTGGTTTAATTTATTTTAATTGTATTTATTGAGTATTTATTATGTGTTTTTAGTAGGCTGTACACCGCCCCGAGTCCCTTTTTGGGAGAGGGAGCGGTATAAAAGTTTAATTAAATAAATAAATAAATAATTATTATTATTCTCTGATGCTAAGGAGTTCTACTCCCCCTCCCCACCTGGAATGAAATCTCTTCCAAATGCAAAACACAAGCAGAGCAGAGGAGTTTCCATTTCTGTTTCAGTTTCACAGCACCAAGCAGCTTTAGTACAGAACACTTGAGCTAAGCCACGCCCAGGCTCCTTGCTGTCTCCTTGTTCACACAGCAAATAACTGTTTCAGTTTCCAAACAGCCCTCAACTCTCTCACACACTGACAGGATGCTAGCCAGATGAATACCGATGAATGCTAGTAGGCAGAGGCAGAATTTTTCACCCCTTATTTTCCTCCCCAAAAACTAAGCCCGACCACATAGTTTCATAGAGAAGCACAGGTATCGAGCTAGTAAAATATATGTTAAAGTTGGGCTTGGATGGGAATAAGCAGAAAAACATAAGATATTTTTTTTCCAAGTTACAAGCTAAATTCTTTGTCCCACCAAATTCTCTGCTGTTTTGTGTTCTAGTATATTTGTGGATAAGGTTCTTCATTAGTTGAGGTAGGGAGCTAGGTAAAATAAAATTTAAATTGGCTGGTTTAAGAGTGACATTTTCTAGAAATATTTCTAGGCGGGGATGTTTCCTAGTTTTAAAGTGGAGAGCAGGCATAGTATGGATTCGGAATACAAGAATGGAGTCATCAAAGCAGTTGGTGGAACACACTGCAGGGAATCCTTGACTTACGACCACAGTTTGAGCCCAAAATTTATGTCGCTAAGTGAGACATTTGTTAGGCGAGCTTTCTCCCATTTTACGACTATTTTTGACACAGTTGTTAAGGGAAATCACTGCCATTGTTAAGTTAGTAATGCTGTTATTACGTGATTCTCGCTTCCTCGTTGCCTCTGCTTATCAGAAGGTCACTAAAGGGGAACACAGGCCCTTGGGATGCTGCAACCGTCATAAATATGAACCAATGCTCATAAAGTGACAACCATACAGACATGGTTAGAAAAGATGTTAAAGTTACACATAGATTACAAGCCAGAAATATTTTTGCTAGGTATAGCACCAGAAAAAGTATTATAAAGAGAGTGTATATTTAATATTACGTGTCTTGGCAGTTGCTAGAATTGTTTTTGCACAGTAGTGGAAAAATGAGGAAACCCCGACAGAAGAAGATGTAATTTAAAAAAAATACTAGATTGTGCAGAAATGGACAGATTGACGTTAAAGATAAAAGAAAAGGACGATACAGAGTATTTTCAACCATGGGAACCTGTTGTATTCTACCAGTTTAGCCTGGTTCAGCCGAATCAGTAGTAAAATTGCTACCAATTCGGCAGAACATAGGTATTTCCAACTATCAGCTGGGTGACCATCAGCTGTGCTGCACAATTTAGATTAGCTAGAAAGAAGGAAATTGTCGGATTTCTTGCTTTCTAGCTAATCTAAATCGCGCAGTACCCTTCGTTTCAGAATGCATCTTTTTCCAGCACTTCAGAGGATGCTTTGAAACAGCACAACAATCAAGGGCTGGAAGGTACTTGGAGGTCATCTAGTCCAACCTTCTGCTCCAGAAAGTGAGTTTCTGTCTTTTGACCCCCCCCCCAGTCACATGATCAAATGACCACGCCCACCCAATCACATGACCACATAGCCATGCCTACCAAGCCACACCCATAGAACCAGTAGTAAAGAATGTTGAATCCCACCACTGGACCTGTTCTACAAATGGTTGGGTAATAAAGGTAGAAATTAAGAGCTGGGAAAGTATTATTATGTAAGCAAATGGATCCGGACAATATGCTGTTCACAAAGCACTTACATATGTAAACTGAAAATGCATAAATAAACTGTATATATATATATATATATATATATATATATATATATATATATATATGTATGTATGTATGTATGTATGTATGTATGTATGTATGTATGTATGTATGTATATGTGTGTATGTGTTAGGTTTTTGAGCTGATAAATAATTAAACAAGGGAGACTAGGATAGATCTATTTCGAGCTACTTAGCTCTCGTCAGCTAGCCATACCCTTACTGGGATTTGAACCAGGGAAGTATTACATGTTAGGCCACTGGTTCTCATCCAGATCAGGGATACAGGAGAATGAGTATATATACTTGTGTTACAACATATCTATCTATCTATCTATCTATCTATCTATCTATCTATCTATCTATCTATCTATCTATCTATCTATCATCTATCTATCTATCTATCTATCTATCTCTCTATCTATCTATCTATCTATCTGTATTCGTAGATTTTCACGGGTACAGGTATGCAGGTCTTGGCGTGTTCGGGTCTTTTCCCGTGTAAGATTGAGACTCAGGAGGTCATCACACAGTCCATTACCTAGGTCATTACGACCCAGGAGATTACAGCACAAGACCCAGGATGTCAAAACAATAGAACTCAGAAGGTCATCACACAGCCCATTACCCAAGTCGTTACAACACAGGCGGCTGATAGTCACACAGCCAATACCTCAGCCACACATGTTCTTAAGAAAAAGCCAGCCAATCTGCAAACATCAATTCCATCAACCAATCAAGAAATGACAACACAGCCAACCTCCCCACCAGTATATATAGGGAGACAGTAGCTCAGATCACGCTTTGCTCGCACAAGCACAAAGCCGAAAGCACCAGCCTGAAGATGGCAAGTGAGATCTCGTCGAAATGTTGCCAAGATAGTCTCAATCTTACACGGGAAAAGACCCAAACATGCCAAGACCTGTATACTTGTACCCGTGAAAATCTACGAAAACATATATGTTTATATATATATACTTATATGTATATAAACAAGCACTGAATGTAAATCACATGATCATACTGCAACAGTCATAAGTGTGTGAAAAATGGTCATCAGTCACTTTTTTCAATGCCATTGTCAACTTCTAACAGTCACTAAACGAGCTATTGTAAGTCAAGGACTACCTGTGTCAGGATCCCTCATTCCAGA
The DNA here is from genome assembly GCA_023653725.1 of Bungarus multicinctus. Classification (NCBI taxonomy): domain Eukaryota; kingdom Metazoa; phylum Chordata; class Lepidosauria; order Squamata; family Elapidae; genus Bungarus; species Bungarus multicinctus. The sequence goes on from CM042844.1 coordinate 9,463,663, forward strand.
AACCTGGGAAATCTGGCCAATTCAACCACACCTGCCTTATAACCTGGATCTTCATTGACACTTACTGGTTCGCAGGTACACATCACACAGTGCATAATGCCAAAGGGTTCCCCTAAATCAGGATGCCAGGTATCCTCCATGGTGTAGAACCGGCCACCGAAATAGCATCCTGCAAAGGAAAAGAGGTTTGAGTGCTCCAGTAAAAACATGCATTGAACCGGCTGCCAATTCTACTAAATCAGTGTTTCGCAAACTTGGCCACTTTAAGACTTGTGGACTTCAGTTTCCAGAATTCTGGCTGGGAGTTGAAGTCCATGTGTCTTAAAAGTGGCCACATCTGAGAAACTACTGTAACAGTGGTGGATTCAAAAATTTTTAGTACTGCACCTACCCCCCCACCCCCCCCACCCCACCCCCCCGCTAGGCTAGCAAAAATGTTTAACCTAAGCCCAAACTGTTGGAAGTGTAAGAAAGAAAAAGGCACTTATTTTCATATGTGGTGGACCTGCCCAGAAGTGAAGAAATACTAGAACATAATTCGACAATGGCTAGAAGAAATTATAAAATAGAAAATTGAATCCAAACCAGAACTATTTTTATTAGGCATAATAACACAAAAATGTAGCAAAAAAGATAGATATATTATGTTACATATCTTAACAGCTGCAAGGATCTCTTACACACAGTTTTGGAAGCAGGAAAAGGTACCACCAGAAGATGTTGTTAAAAAGGAAACATTAGACTGTATAGAGATGGACAGGCTAACGTTGAAATTAAAAGATAAGGAAGATTCAACATATTACATAGTTTGGGACGCCTGGTATGAATGGTTTAAGAATAAAAAGAAATTAAAATGGCAACTAGGTAAAGAATGAGAAATCATATAAATATGTATATGTATTATGGAGAAAATCAAAACATATGATGAAATATATTGATTTGTAGCAAGAGTAAGGAAAGAATGATGCAATGGTAATGGAATAAGAAATTATATATAGAAAAAATGTAAGGAAATGTAAAAGATGTCTTGATGTTGATATAACGATGTATAAAGTTGTATTTTATGTTTTTAATCTTTGAAAATTGAATAAAATTTATTTAATTATTTTTTTTTACTACCGGTTCTGTGGGTGTGGTGTGGTGGACTTGGTATGGCTTGGTGGGAAGGAAGGGAAAGGAAAGGAAAGGAAAGGAAGGAAAGAAGGAAGGAAGGAGAGCGCGAAGGAAGGGATGGAGGGATGTGTGGGAAGAAAGGAAGGAAAGAAGGAAGGAGAGAGGGAAGGAAGGGATGGAGGGATGTGTGGGAAGAGAGGAAGGAAAAAAGGAAGAAGGGGGAGGAACGGAAGTAGTAGTGGGATTAAAAAAAAATTACTACCAGTTCTGTGGGTGTGGCTTGGTGGGTGTGGCTTGGTGGGCATGGCAGGGGAAGGATACTGTAAAATCTCCATTCCCTCTCCACCCCACTAACCTGCTTTCCAGCTCCATTCTCCTGGGCAGGGCAACCAAATAAGACCCAGCCAATCAACTAGGACTCAGGAGGTGGAGAATAGATGTGGGCGGGGCTAGTCAGAGGTGGCATTTGCAGGCTCTCCAAACTACTCAAAATTTCCGCTACCGGTTCTCCAGAACTGGTTGGAACCTGCTGAATTCCCACCTCTGCACTGTACTTAAAATCGAGCAAGTGAATCAACCCATTTTCTGGGTTGGCATCCTATGTGGGATGCTAAATTCACCAAACTAGGTTTGTCAAAAAAAAATGTAAGCCACACACTTATGGACAAAATGACTTCGCACAAGACTTGGTTTTCGTCTAGCACAGGAGTCTCCAAACTTGATAACTTTATGACTTGTGGACTTCAACTCCCAGAATCCCTCTGCCATGGCTGACTTGAGGAATTCTGGGAGTTGAAGTCCACAAGTCTTAAAGTTGCCAAGTTTGGAGATCCCCTGACATACATGAACACAGAGAAGCCTTCCTCTTCTTCACTTGGGACCCCTTCAGGTATTTTTGGGTAAATAAAATATGGGAACTGGTATCTACCTTTTCGGGAAGACAATGGTTGGGACAGAAAGCTAACCAGATTTCATAGTCTGAACCATTGTTTCTTATCCTGGCCACTTTAAGACTTCAACTCCCAGAATTCTTGGCTGGGGAATTCTAGGAGTTGAAGTTCACCCATCTTAATGTTGCTAAGGTTGAGGAACTCTTTTCTAAAGTAGGAGTCTCCAATCTTGACAACTTTTTAAGACTTGTGGACTTCAACTCCCAGAATTCCTCAGCCATATCTGACTGAGCAATTCTGGGAGTTGAAGTCCACAAGTCAAGTTTGGAGACCTCTGCCTTACACGATCCCATCCTACCCATCCAAAACTGGAGAGGAAACAACTTAGATAGATAGATAGATAGATAGATAGATAGATAGATAGATAGATAGATAGATAGATAGATAGATAGATAGATAGATAGGAGATAGGGAGATAGAGGAAGAGGAAGAGATAGATAGATAGATAGATAGATAGATAGATAGATAGATAGATAGATAGATAGATAGATAGATAGATAGATAGATAGATAGACAGAGGTAGGTAGGTAGGTGGGGAGAAAGAGGTGATAGCTAGATATGATAGAGATAGATAGATAGATAGATAGATAGATAGATAGATAGATAGATAGATAGATAGATAGGAGATAGGGAGATAGATAGAGGAAAAGGAAGAGAGAGAGAGAGAGAGGAGATAGGGAAATAGATAGAGGAAGAGGAAAAGATAAATAGATAGATAGATAGATAGATAGATAGATAGATAGATAGATAGATAGATAGATAGATAGATAGGTAGATAAGTAGATAGATAGAATTCTTTATTGGCCAAGTGTTATTGGATACACAAGGAATTTGTCTTGGTGCAAATACTCTCAGTGTACATAAAAGAAAAGATACATTCATCAAGAGTCGAGAATCATCAGGTCCAACACTTAATGATAGTCATAGGGTACAATAAGCAATCAAATCATACTAGGAAACAGTCCATATAAATCCTTAGGATACAAGCGACAAAGTTACAGCCATACAGTCACAAGTGGGACGAGATGGGTGAAAGGAAGGATGGGAGCATTAATAGTAATACTAATGCAGACTTAGTAAACAGTTTGCTTGCTATTTTATTCTTATCCCACTCATGCCCCTCCCCACAGCCATTTAAAACCAAGGTCTCAGCTGATCCAAATCACCATATCCTACAGCCCCTATTCTTTTATTTCCCCCCCCACCAAGAAGCATTCCTTTGAATCAGAAATTTCCCCAAGAATTTCCCCTTCAACTTGGTTATTGCTGTCAAAGTTTTCAAAAATAAGAAAAAACTGAGCTGGAAGGGACCTTGGAGGTCTTCTAGTCCAGCCCCTCGCTCAAGCAAAAAACCCTATTACCATTTCTGATATACAGCTGCCCAATCTCTTCTTAAAAACCTCCAGTGATGAAAGAGAATTCTGGGAGTTGAAGTCCACAAGTCTTAAAGTTGCCAACTTTGGGAACCCCTGTTCTAGTTGTTAGGAAATTTCTCTTTAATTCTAGTTTGGATCTCCCGTTGATAAGTTTCTGTCCTTTATTTCTTGTCTTGCCGTTCAGGTGTGACAGCAATGATTTTTAAAAAAGATATGGTCCATACAAAGAATTTTTTTTTTAATCCTTGCTAAAATTGGGATTCAGGCAGATGGACAAAAGATGCTTGAACCAAGGTTACCAAGTATTTGAGACACTGACTAAACTAGACTATATTCATACGACACACTTATCCAGACCAGCTAAAGGCTTAGCCATTTCTGCATTTATATCAGGGGTATCCAAACTTGGCAACTTTAAAACTTGTGGACTTCAACTCCCAGAATTCTCCAGCCAGCATAGCTGGAGAATTCTGGGAGTTGAAGTCCACAAGTCTTAAAGTTGCCAAGTTTGGAGATCTCTGGTTTATAATAAACGACTGTACTGTGCAAAGAATGCAATGTGAAACTGGCTCATTTTGTCCAGGATGAAGCATATGGGGCGAACCCCAAAGTGTGCATTTAACAGGTTAAATCTCTGCAGCCGGAGCGTTCACCTCTGGATACACGTATGATCAAGGATCATTCCCACGAACAAAGCAAAAAAAATAAGAAACTAAAGCTAAAAAACAATTGACACGTGCGAATACCCAAGGCAAGCAAGTAGGAAATGAGGCGAGAATCTGCATTCACCTACTTGATTTCAATGACCGAAGGAGATTCATGCCCAGCTGTCTCTTTCCCCCCTTTTCCCCCTCGCTTTAATTCCAAAAATCTGTCCCAACGTCGCCTCGGGAGTCCCTTTCCCCCTAAAAGGCAGATTTAACAGAACTCGGATGGTGCGGCTGCGCCTCCTCAGAGTTCTTCACACGTTCTGAAACACGCCGTCAGGTGGGAAAGGACGGGAGAGGATCGCGCTGTCGAGCAGAATATACAGAACAGCAGAGTTGGAAGGGGCCTTGAAGGCCCTCTAGTCCACCCCTCTGCTCAGGCAGGAAACCCATTGAAGATAAATGGTGGTCCAATCTCTTCTTAAAAGCCTCCAGTGTTTGGAGCAGCCACAACTTCTGGAGGCAAGTCATCCCACTGATTAAATGTTTGAACTGTCAGGAATTTTTTCCCCTTATTTCTTGGTTGGATCTCTCTTTAACTGGCCCTCTACCCCGTTATTTCTTGTCCTGCCCCCTTGATGCTTTGGAGAATAGGTGGACCCCCCTATTAGTCGTTAGTCCGGAATGGTAGAGGGTCTCCTCCTTGAGCAGGGGGGTGGACTAGAAGACCTCCAAGGTCCCTTCCAACTCCCAGCTCCCGCGGTTCCCCGAAGGCACTGCGCCCTTCTAACGCACGCTCGGCGCCTCCGCGACCACCGGCCCATAATTGGGGATTGGCGGGGCTCCAAGGACTTGGTGGGGGTCCAGGGAGGCGGGTGAGAGCCGAGTTCCCCCACACACAGACACACACACGGGTTCGCCCTTTCCCCGACGTGGCTGCGGAACGGATGGAGCTGCAGCGGCCGGGAAAGCGCTCAGGCCGTCGAAGCCAGCTGGAGACGGATGGATCCAGCCAGCCGCGCCAAGAGAGCGGCCTGGATCCGCCCTTGGAGAAGACCGTGGGTGACACGATAGCAGTCTTCCATACTTGAGGGGGCTGCCCCATAGAAGGGGGAAGCGGGGTCGCCAAGCTATTCTCCAAAGCCCCTGAAGGCAGGACAAGAAGCAATGGATGGAAACCAATCCAAGAGAAAAGCAACCTGGAATATTAAAGAGCCACTTCCTAACCAGTGGAACAGCTTGCCACCAGAAATTGTGGGTTGCTCCAACACTGGAGGTTTTTAAGAAGAGGTTGGACGGACATTTGTATGAAATGGAAGAGGGTTTCTTGCTTGACCAGGGAGTTGGACTAGAAAAAAAAAACTCGAAAGTCCTTTCTATCTAACGCTCTCATTCTATCTTGTATTCTTTTCTCTTCTTTTTTTTTCCTGTTTACAGTTTTTATTAGTTTATAAAAGCAAATAATAGGGAAAAAATAGGGGAGGGAAAAGGGAAGGGAGAAGTGTAGAGAAGAAGGGGGGGGGGGGAGAGAAAGAATTGGGCAACCCCTTGTCTGGAATGGCAGAAGGTCTCTCTCCTGCTTGAGCAGGGGGTTGGACTAGATGACCTCCAAGGTCCCTTCTAACTCTTTTGTTAAAATCTCCCCCTCCCGCGAAGAAGAAACTCGGCTCCTCCGCTTTGGGAAGCTCCTTACCTTGCGCGCCCTTGGCAGGCAGCGGCTCCGTCGACTCGGCCTGGATGAGCAGGAGGGTCTTGGCGGGTCCCACGGGCGACCCCGGGCTCGGCCACGCGAGGGCGAAGGGCGGCGGCGGCAGCAGCGGCAGGAACAGCAGCAGCAGCGGCACTAGCTGTGCGCCCAAGAGGCTCATCGCGGCGAGGCGATCGCGGATCCCGGAGCGACTCGCCACCCCCCTCTGGACCAGCCCCGAGCCCCGCCGGGTTTTATAGGCTCCAGCATCGGCCGAGCCGAACGGAGGGCTCGATTGCTTGAGCAAACAAAGGCGAGGACTGCAGATCACAGCCCCAGCGGGGGGCGCGCTCAACACCGCCGCGGGGGGGGGGGGGCGGGTGCGCTAGAGGGATGGAGAAGGGAGGGGGGAGGCGCCCCCCTCCCGCCGCCTCCACGGACGAAGACCCCCCCCCGCCCCGCCCGCCCACCCACCCAATTTGCAACCTCCCCAACAAAAAAGCGCTTATTCCAGGCCGGTCCAAAAAGTGCTCAAAATTGACCCTGACTCTTCCCACCGGGCCTCCTAAATTCCCCTCCCCCCACACCTTTGCTAAAATGAACATGTTTGGTCCCAGCAAAAAGTGGGGACTTATCTCCCCCTTTGGAGACTCCCTGCCTGTCCAGTTTGCAACCCCCCAAAAAGCACCTATTCTAGGCCGGTTCAAAAAAGTCCTCAAAATTGACCCTGACTCTCTCCACCGGGCCTCCTAGATTCCCCCACCACCACCCTTGCTAAAATGAAAACTTTCGGCCCCACCAGAAACTGGGGGGTTTATATCCCCCTTTCCACCCCCCCTAGGGAATAAATTGCCCATCCCTTAAGAAGGGGTTCCTTAGGGATGGAGAAGCAGGGAGGGGGGCGTAGACTAAGCCCATGCAGGGGAAACCCCGAGGGTCCCATGGCCAGTCTAGAGTGAAGAGGGGCAGGAGAAAGCCCCCCCCCAACCCCAAATGTCCTTCTCTGGCCTTCCTTTGATCCCCTCCCCTCACCGGAATGGCTGGCTGGGCCACCCTATTTGCTTTCCCCCCAAATCATCACCAATGATCCCAACCCAGCTCGGAGGTGAGCAATGGTGCCACTTGGAGGTGTATTCCAGGCCGGTCCAAAAAGGTGCTCAAAATTTGACCCTGACTCTTCCGTGCCTCTTAGATGTTTCCTAGATGCCCACCCCCCACCTTTGCTAAAATGAAAATGTTTGGTCCCAGCAAAAAGTGGGGGCTTATCTCCCCCTTGCCGGCCTCCAATTGAATAAATTGCCCATTCCTCAAGAAGGGGTTCCTTCGTAAGGCTCTCCCCCCCACTCAAGTATTGTCTACCTGCGGGTCAAAGGAATGTATGAAATCGGGCTGTCAATCTCGCCTTCTGAAATAACAACCCCCCCCCCCCCCGTATGAAGATAAATCCTCAGCAATCCTGTTTCTTCTTCAAACCAGTCCAGTTCCAAAGTGGAGTGCTCCAAATCCTAGCCACCGTCTTCCTGCGTTGACCTAACGCAGCTTCCCCCAAGACAATTGGATTGAGGTGGAGGAGGGTGGAAGCTGTAATCCATCCCATCTGGAGAGCCCTTGGATCCCTGCCATTGCATCCGTGCCCTTTCACCCTTCTGAAATGGGCAGGTGCCCACCCCAAAGTGTGTTGGCCTTTAGGATTGGGTGCAGAGCATCTGTTCTTGCCTTGCCTGGAAGCTTCCAGATAGAGATGCAATCTAATAAAATAGAATAATAATGATAGAAATAGTAGAATTCATTATTGGCCATGTGTGATTGGACACACAAGGAATTTGTCTTGGTGCAAATGCTCTCAGTGTACATAAAAAGAAAAGATATCTTCGGCAAGAATTGCAGTGTGCAGCAGCAGCAGCCAAAAAAGCTAATGCAATCCTAAACTGCATTAACAGAGGGATACAATAGAGTGGTATTGAGGTACCAATACCACTCTACAAAGCGTTAGTAAGACCACACCTAGAGTACTGCATTCAGTTTTGGTCAGCACACTATAAAAAAGATGTTGAGACTCTAGAAAAAGTACAGATAAGAGCAACCAGGATGATTAGGGGACTGGAGACTAAAACATATGAAGAACAGTTACAGAAACTGGGCTTGGCTAGTCTAGTAAAGAGAAGGACCAGGGGAGACATGATAGCAGTCTTCCAATATTTGAGGGACCACCACAGAGAGGAAGGGGTCAAGCTATTTTTCAAGGCAACCTAAGATCAGACAAGGAATAATGGATGGAAACTGAACAAGGAGAGATTTAACCTGGAAATAAGGAGAAACTTTCTGACAGGGAGAACAATCAACCAATGGAACAGAAGTTGCCCTCGGAAATTATGGGAGCGCCATCACTTGAGACTTTCAAGAAGAGATTGGCCTGCCGTTTGTCAGAAATGACGTGGGGTCTCTTGCTTGGGTGGGGGCGGGGGGGGTTGGATTAGATGACCTACAAGGTCTCTTCCAACTCTGATTATCTGTTAAGAGTCAAGAATCATAAGGTATAACAATAAAAATCATAGGGTACAATAAGCAATCAAATCATACTAGGAAACAGTCAATAAAAACCGTTAGGATGCAAGCAACTAGGTTACAGTCATACAGTCGTAAGTGGGGGGAGATGAGTGAAAGGAAGGATGGGAGGATTAATAGTAATAGTAGTACAGACTTAGTAAATAAATCTGAGGATGAGGATGATGACCGAAGGTTGATGTTTTGTCTAAACATCAAATAGCAGCGTGGGATATCGTGGCGCAAACTTCTAAAAGCATTTAAAATTTATAGAGTTCGACTTGCAGTCCTTACCGGAGGTCCTCCCTCTTTTGATATCGATTTGATCTGCCTGAAGCAAAAGAATTTTGAAACATTTTTAAAAAGTGGGCTACAGGTAGTCCTCAACTTACGACAGTTCATTTAAGGACTGTTCAAAGTTACTGAAAAAAGTGACTTAGGGCTGTTTTTTTTCAGACTTATGACATTAGAATGAAACAAAGGGTAGAGGTGATGGCTGGGATCCCACAGCATGCTTAATCAGGTCAGACTTGGTGGATGAATTCACCCAACATGCTATGCCATGGTTAGCTTTAACAAAGCTTACTTCTTTGTCTCTCTCAGTTTTCTCTTTCTAATTTAGCTGGCAACCCAACACATAGTTAGTAGGTTGCCAATGGGACAATACTCCTAAACTTTCTGGGGAGTTACCACTGTCCCTGCCTGCAAAGTGGGCGGAATGTATTGAATGTTCAGGGCAGCTGCCCTCAGAGCAACCTGAAATGATGGCGCAATAGCACTTAAGAGTTACATACCGCTTTCCAGCACTCTCTAAGCGGCTTACAGAGTCAGCATATTTGCTCCCCAAAATCTGGGTCCTCATTTTACGGAGCTTGGAAGGATGGAAGGCTGCGTCCACCTTGAACTCCAGGCAGTATTGCCTGGAGTGAGTCATTTAAAAAAAAGAAAACATTGGTCTCTCTTCTCTTCAGCATCTTCTGCTCGAGAAATCCATAACTGTTTTACATTTGGTTGATTTAACTGGCCTCCTTCTTTCTCTCCTGTGGAACATTGGGGGGGGGGGGAGAGATGGAGAGAAACACACACATACAGAGAAAGAGAAGGAGAAGGAGAAGGAAAGAGAGAGAGAAAGAGAGAGAAATACACACAGAGAAAAAACAGAGTGGGAAAGAGAGAGAGAGAGAAAAAAATACAGAGAGAAAGAGAGAGAAAGAGACATAAAGACAGAGGGTGAAAGAAACAGAATGAGAAGCACAGAGAGAGAGAGAGATATGCACAGAGAAAAAACAAGAGTGGGAAAGAGAAAGAAAAAACCGAGAGAAAGAGAGAGAAAAAACACAGAGAGAAACACAGAGAAAGAGAAAGACAGTGAAAGAAACAGTGAGAAGCACACACACACAGAGAGAAACAGAGAGGAAAAAACAGAAATTCAGAGAGAGAAAGAAAGAGAGAAGAGAAAAAAACAGAAAGAAAAAGAAAGGAAGGAAGAAAAGAAAGAAAAGAGGAAGGAAGGAAGAAAAAGAAAGAAAAGAAAAGAAAGAAAGAAAGAAAGAAAGAAAGAAAGAAAGAAAGAAAGAAAGAGGGAGAGAGAAAGAAAGAAACAAAGAGAAAGAGAGAGGGGAAGGCTGGAGAATGCCAAGCATCCATCCACATTAACTGGAGGAGTGGAAATTTTCTAGCTCTTGTGCAGTCAAGCCTCAACTTGCAAGGTAACAGAAGTGAGGTGAGAGCGAAGTGGGCCGGGAACAGGCTTGGTCAGCATGGGAGTGAACCAGCTGTGTTTTGTCTATAACACATGGACTTTATTATTTTCCTCATCTTCGGCATGAAAAACGCTCCAGCATGACTGAGCAATGTGTTGGAATGATGAAGGAACTTCCTGGGGTAAAACAGAGAGAGGGACAGAGAGAGAAGGAGGTGGGGGATATATGCCAGGTGTTTTGTAGCAAGATTTGGGGAGGTGTTATTTATTTTATATCTGTAGGTTTCTTGTTCCCATCTCCAACTAAGTTCAAAAGACAATAAACCTTACAGTCTTTGTTTATAGCCTTTAATAAAAAGTTCCAGATTTTTTAAAGTCTGTCTCTCTGTCTCTCTCTCTTTCTCTCACACTTGCATTTTAACTTTCTGAATAAAATAACAAAATATTGCAAAAATAAAAGGCTCAAAAAGGAAAGATTGGGCTGGCCGGGAGGAATAAGGTAGCCCTTTTCCGACACAGGCAGTCCTGAACTTACGTCCACAACTGAGCCCCAAATTCCTGTTGTTAAGTGAGACGTTTGTTGCCTGATTTTAACAATCTTTGTTAAGTGAATCACTGCGGTGGATAAATTAGTAACCTGGTTGTTAAATGAATCCGGCTTCCCATTGGCTTTACTTTGTCAGAGTAAATAGGAACCAGTTGCCAAGCATCTGAATGTTGACGCCGTGATCGTGGGGTTGCCACAAAGGTCGTATGTGTGAAAAACGGCTGTAAGTCACTTTTTTCAGTGCCGTTGTAACATTTGAACGGTCACTAAATGAACCATCGTAAGTCGAGGACTACCTGTGACTAAAAGGAGAAGGCGAGCTTTTCCTTTTTACTTTCCTAGCTCCGTAAAAAGAATATGTCCTGAACTCCTGCCACTTAGTGAATTTTTATTTTATTTTATTTTATTTGGTTTGTCAATTGCTTACAAGATAATAGGTATAAGTAAAACATAGTTATGAATACATGGGTACATATAAGAAAAATAATAAATAAAAGAAACAATAGGACAGGGACGATAGGCATGTTAGTGCGCTTATGCACGCCCCCTACAGACCTCTTAGGAAAGGGGTGAGGTCAATAGTAGACAGTCTAAGGTTAAAGTTTTTGGGGTTTGGGGAAGAAACCACAGAGTCAGGTAGAGTATTCCAGACATTGACCACTCTGTTGCTGAAGTTGTATTTCCTGCAATCAAGTTTGGTGCGATTAACCTTGAGTTTGTATCTATTGTGTGCTCTTGTGTTGTTATGGTTGAAGCTGAAGTATTCATTGACAGGTAGGGCATTGCAATGTATGATTTTATATACTATACTTAGATCAGACTGAAGGCGGTGTAGTTCTAGGTTTTCTAGGTCTAGAATTTCAAGTAGCATAAATTTGCTGCCAGCTCATTTTGCTGCTGTATGTCCGAATATTCTGTTCACCTCATACCCAGCCCAGAAGTGAGAGTGCTTCAAGTCATCTTTAGCAGCCCCTTAGCTGTTGAAATAGGTTTTTTTCCTGCTTATTTCAGCAGGATCAAAAGGCAGCTTCAAGTTGGGTCGAATCCAGTGTTTCTCAACTTTTAAGATGTCTGGACTTCAGCTCCCAGAATTCCCCACACAACCATTGCTCAGATCTGGTGGGTTTTGGCGCCCATTTCCTTAGGGGGCTGGGAAAAGAGGCAACGAAGACAGGATAAGAACTAGTGATCTTTGTTTAAAAAAAAAAATTAGAACAGAATAGAGTTGGAAGGGACCTTCGAGGTCATCTAGTCCAACCCCCTGCTCAAGCAGGAGACCCTATACCATTTCAGACAGGTGGCTGTCCAGTCTCCTTTTAAAAGCCTCTCACAACTTCTGGAGGCAAAGCTGGTTCCACTGGTTAATTTTCCTCACTGTTAGGAAGTTTCTCCTTAGTTCCGGGTTGCTTCTCTCCTGTGAGCATGTGAGAAATGGTCCTAAGTCACTTTTTTTTTCAGTGTAGTTGTAACTATGAACGGTCATTAAACAAATGGTTGTAAGTCTACCTGTAATTTGATTACTGGATCAAGTTGGGGACTGCTTAGGTTGGGGGCTTAACAATAGGCCCACAATGCAGATCATGAAAGGTACAGTTTTGACAGGCAGCTGCTAAGACCTCACAGCTCCTACAAACGGGGAAAGGATTGAAGAGCCCAACTTGCAATAACTTTACATTAGGGGGAGGGGAATTTTCATTTTCTGCTTACATTTTAAACCTTTTGCTGCCTGCCTTCAAGCGTTTGTGAGATTTCTATTCTCCTTCATATGTAGAAGAGATTTTCCTGCCCGCTAAAGAGTCCTCGATTGGCGGATTAGCTTGGCTTTCCTCAATAGGATTTCCTGCACAGCCATTTCAATTGTTGTGGGATAGGATGTCAGACGACAACACATTCGGAGCGAGAATTCTTGTTTATTCGCTATTTGGTCATTTGGCCTGGCTCGCCCACCCCAAATATTCCTGATGGCTTTTTGGCATTGTCTGCTATATATATGCATATGTATAATGTGTATGTGTATGCATATGTATAATGTGTATGCATATGTATAACAAGTATTCATATGTGTATGCATATGTGTGCGTGTATACATCTATCTATCTATATCTATGTATTAGCCTAGTATGTAGATATGTCTGTCTGTCTGTCTGTCTCTCTCTCTCTGTGTCTCTCTTTATATCTACCAATCTATCTACTGTCTATCTGCTATCATCTTAACTTAACAGAAGGGACCTTGGAGGTCTTCTAGTCCAATCCCCTGCTCAAGCAGAAGACCCTATACTGGCCCTCTCTCTCTTTCTCTCTATCATCTCTGCCTGCCTGCCTACCTGCCTGCCTGCCTCTATCTATCTATCTATCTATCTATCTATCTATCTATCTATCTATCTATCTATCTATCTATCTATCTATCTATCTATCATCCTCTGTCTATCACCTCTCTATATATGTATCATCTCTCTCTTTCTATCATCTCTGTCTATCTGTCTATCATCTACTGTCTACCTAGCTATCTACCTATCCTCTATCTACTATCTATGCCTACCTATCTATCCATCTATCCATCTATCTATCTATCTATCTATCTATCTATCTATCTATCTATCTATCTATCTATCTATCTATCATCTATCTATCATCCTCTGTCTATCTATATATATGTATCATCTCTATCATCTCTGTTTATCTGTCTATCATCTTCTGTCTACCTAGCTATCTACCTATCCTCTATCTACATCTATACCTATCTATCTATCTATCTATCTATCTATCTATCTATCTATCTATCTATCTATCTATCTATCATCTCTATGTTTATATCTATATATAGGTGGTCCTCAACCTATAGCAGTTCATTTAGTTACTGTTTGAAAAAAAGTTACCTAAGTTATGACCACTTTCCACACTTATGACCGTTGCAGCATCCTTATGGTCACATGATCAAAATTCAGGCCCTTGGCAAGCTAGCTGATATTTATGACAGTTGCAGCGTCCTGGGGAGGGGGGATGGTCACGGGATCCCCTTCGGTGACCTTCTGACAAGCCAAGCCAATGGGGAAACTGGATTCACTTAACAACCGTGTTTCTCACTGAACAACTGCAGTGATTCACTTAACCACTGTGGCAAGGAAGGTCGTAAAATGGGGCAAAATTCACTTCACAACCATCTCGCCCAGCAACAAAAAAGTTGGCTTTAATCCTGATTGTAAATCAAGGACTAATGTATATAATTAACTAACTGAATAAATGGATGGATGAATGAATGAATGAATGAACGAATGAATGAATGAATGAAATGGGAGATTCTGCATCACTCCAACGCACAATTCTGTGATCGAAGGCAAAATTGTCTTCGCTCAGAAGTCGCTTAAAATAAGGATTCCTTTGCCATTAAAACTTTTAATGGCTCAGTCCTGTATTGTTCGTAGAAAATCATTTATTTGATGTAAGTAAACTGGTAGCAGGGCCTCAGTTTGGGTTCTTCCTCTGGTTTTTAAATTTTTATTAGTTCATCAAAATATCAAATGCAAAAAAAAAATGAAAATAAAGCAAAGGAAACGTAGAGGAAAAAGGGAAGAAGAAAGAAAAGCATTGATTTCTAATGCTTTTTAGCACAGTAGGATAAGGCAATAACAACCAGCCACATTTTTTTTTGTGTTTGCAAAATAATATATACTAGCCATTGCTATAACAACACACAGCAAAACTCAAAATCAAAGTTTCATTTTTCTCCCCCACCTCAAGCACAAAATCCACATATTACCATTTTTACAGATTCATTAGCCGTTATATGGCATTATATGTAATTTAAGCCAACAATTGCACCATTCCTTAACCCCAACAACCCCCCCCCCCCCAGCTTCAAAAGGGAATTTCCTCCTATCAGAGAAAAGTCAGAATAGAACATGTCTTTTTTAGGATCCAGGAATTTTTACAAGGTTGCATTGGGTTTTCCAGAAATTAAACATCTGACGTCAGATCAGTGAAAAGTATATTTTCTGCCCGTCTGAAACGTTGATCATCGCTAATGTAAACTAGGAATTGGCTAAACCTTGGCCAGTTTTTTCCACAAACAAACTATGGCAGACAACCCATTCCCGTTTTTGAACCGTTATTCACCCAACAACTTCCCTGCCCCCCAAAGCAAATAATCAACAGGATGTGCGCATGTAAATCATCTTTTAGACCGAGACTTCTCTTCTCTTATGCACCAAGTGTAGTCCTTAGCCTGAGACAAATGGCTTCTTTGACACTCAACTTGCAGGCCTGCTGGATTCGAAGTGGCTTTTTTTAGAAGACCAGGCAGGGTGGCAGTTTAACACTTGGGTTGTTGTTGCTAGTTGCGAAGTCGTGTCCGACCCATTGCAACCCCATGGACAATGTTCCTCCAGGCCTTCCTATCCGCCACCATCTTTTGCAGTTCACTTAAGCTCACGCCTAACTGCTTCAGTGATGGGATTCAGTGAATCCCAACCAGCCCAGTGGTGGGATTCAAATTTTTTTTTTACTTCTGGTTCTGTGGGCGTGACTTGGTGGGTGTAGCTTGGTGGGCGTGGCAGGGGAAGGATACTGCAAAATCCCTATTCCCTCCCTGTCCCGCTAGCCTGCTTTCCAGCTCCGTTCTCCGCGTTGGGCAACAAAAGAAGACCCAGCCGATCAGCTGGGACTCAGGAGGCAGACAAGGCTGGGCCAGTCAGAGGTGGAATTTGCTGGTTCTCCAAACTACTCAACATTTCCGCTACCGGTTCTCCAGAATTGGTCAGAACCTGCTGAATTCCACTTCTGATCCAGCCACCTCATTCTCTGTCATCTCCTTCTTCTTCTATTGCCCTCAATCGTTCCCAGCATTAGGCTCTTCTCCAGTGAGTCCTTCCTTCTCGTAAGGTGGCCAAAGCCTTTGAGTTTCATCTTCAGGATCTGGCCTTCTAAAGAGCAGTCAAGGTGGATCTCCTCTAGGAGTGACCAGTTGGATCGCCTTGCAGTCCAAGGGACTCGCAGGAGTTTTCTCCAGCACCAGAGTTCAAAGGCCTCCATTCTTTGGCACTCAGCCTTCCTTATGGTCCAACTTTCACAGCCGCACATTGCAACTGGGAAAACCATAGCTTTGACTATACACATCTTTGTTGGCAGAGTGATGTCTCTGCTTTTTAGTACACTGCCTAGATTTGCCATAGCTTTCCTCCCCAGGAGCAAGTGCCTTTTAATTTCTTGGCCGCAGTCCCCATCTGCGGTGATCTTGGAGCCCAGCAAAATAAAACCTGTCACTACCTCCATTTCTTCCCCCATCTATTTACCAGGAATTGAGTCCTTTGTAAAAATCTCTCTCCCCTTCATCCTCCAGTTCCACACCAGACCAACCCAGCTTCCAGGTTCAGAGGAGATCAAAGGAGCCAGCTGTTTCCTCACCATCTTTGCAGCTTCTCCAAGCCCTGTGTTGGTAGCCCAGGAAAGGGAGGAGAAAAGCATGTTTGGCATAAGGATTACTGAATGCATTAGAAAGGGAAGGTTTAATGACACCGGCTATATCCCAGGAAGGGTGTTTGAAAAGTCAGGGCTTGCTAGCATCACCTCCCCAGGAAACAGACCTTCCACACAGGGAGGTCAGGAGATGGATGGAAGCAAATATTTGTGGCAGGTTTCGCAGAGCGGTGAGAAAGAATTCCATTTCTTCGCCCAGCTTGTCTCTGCTTACACACTCAGACGGAGTGTGCAAACCGTCGTGCCGGCTAAAGATCTAACCGTTTGACGCCATCTTTTTTATTGGGTTCATTTATTTCAGTTCTCTGTTTTTCTGGAGGAGCTCAAGAGGTTGACAAGAAGAGGAAATGCATATTCATACAGTTCTACAGAGGAATTGTTGAGTCTGTCATCTGCACTTCTATGACTGTCTGGTTTGGATCTGCAACCCAACAAGACAGACACAGACTCCAGAGAGCAATTAGGACTGCAGAAAAAACAATTATTACTAACCTGCCTTCCATTGAGAACCTGCATACTGCAGGAGTCAAAAAGAGGGCTGTGAAAATATTTACAGACCCCTCACATCCCGGACATAAATTGTTTCAACTCCTTCCCTCAAAACGATGCTATAGAGCACTGCACACCAGAACAACTAGACACAAGAACAGCTTTTTCCCAAAAGCCATCACTCTGCTAAACCAATAATTCCCTCAACCCTATTCAACTATTACAAAGTCTGCACTAGTATTACTATTAATCCTCCCATCCTTCCTTTCACCCATCTCCTCCCACTTATGACTGTATGACTGTAACTTTGTTGCTTGTATCCTAATTGTTTCCTAGTATGATTTGATTGCTTATTGTACCCTATGACTATTATTAAGTGTTGTACCTGATGATTCTTGACTCTTGATGAATGTATCTTTTCTTTTATGTACACTGAGAGCATTTGCACCAAGTCAAATTCCTTGTGTGTCCAATCACACTTGGCCAATAAAGAATTCTTTCTTTCTTTCTTTCTTTCTTTCTTTCTTTCTTTCTTTCTTTCTTTCTTTCTTTCTTTCTTTCTTTCTTTCTTTCTTTCTTTCTTTCTTTCTTTCTTTCTTTCTTTCTTTCTTTCTTTTCTTTCTTTCTTTCTATCTATCTATCTATCTATCTATCTATCTATCTATCTATCTATCTATCTATCTATCTATCTATCTATCTATCTATCTAACAAGCCACAAACAGCACATCCGATACTCTTTAAAAGGAATGCATGCAGTTAAAATAGAGCTGATTTATTTTTCCAAAGGACACCATCTGATCAGTGATGGGATGAAAACTTTTTTACTACTGGTTCTGTGGGCATAGCAGAGGAAGGATACTGAAAATCTCCAGTCAGAGATGGCATTTGTCGGTTCTCCGAACTACTCAAAATTTCTACTACCGGTTCTCCAGAACTGGTCAGAACCTGCTGAATCCCACCTCTGCATCTGATGCTACAAGAGAGCTCCTTTGAGTATGTACAAAGTAAGACTATCTAAAGCTCAGTGGATTCTCTTTTCATATATCCCCTAATTGGTGGACCGACCATGAGAAGTCTCAATTGTGCTTTTTTTTCAAGAGGCGAGTGGACTTTCTTGTTTTTTCTTTGAAGACCTTTCGCTTCTCATCCAAGAAGCTTCTTCAGCTCTGGTTGTCAGCCCTGGTGCCATTTCCCCTGGCCCCTGGCATCTTCAGGGCCGCCAAAGCGGAAGCTGAGCCAGCTGTGGGAGCGGAAGTGGGAAGGGAGAGATAGCAAGGGCTTTGTAGCCAAAATAAAATTCTTTCCTCTGAGAACCAAGGATGTTCCCACCAGGTGTGAGGAAGCGGGACATTGAGTTCGGATGAACTTTGGACGGTGCCTTGATTGGGACATGTGATGGACTGCATGGGCAGGAGGAGTTAAAAATGTATTTTTAGCTAGGGAGAAATGTGAGGGGCTTTAAGAGTTGGGTTTCCCCAGAGGTGCCAATTGTCAAAGCGAAAAAAATTCAGCTTCATAAATTAGAGGAAATGAATCGTGTTTTTCTGTTGCCAGTATACTTTATTTACACATAACTAGGAAGAACAAAAGAATAGCAGTACATTCTAAGAAGCAAAAGAAAGCCAAGTGAAAAAAAGTAAAACTCCTCCCCTGCACACGTGCGCAGTAAATCATACATCACAAGACACTCATATCTGGGTTGCTATGGTAACGTGATAACCATTCTGGTAGCTCAGTAGACAAACCAAAACAACGCAGTGATACCAATATGACCTACCTAATAAATCTTTACCTTGAGGAATATGCCTGATTCCGTTGGGGGGGGGGGGTGTTACTTGGAACCCTGACAATGGTAGGGAATGGAATCCACTCAGGGCTGAAGAAGCATTTTAGATGAGAAACGAACCAGAAAGTCCAGTTACCTCTTGAAAAAAAAGCACCTTTGGGATAACTAGGACCTGGAGGACTGAGAATCTCCATAGACATTTAGATCATGAGAAGGCTTACTACAG
Source organism: Bungarus multicinctus (assembly GCA_023653725.1). Taxonomy (NCBI): domain Eukaryota; kingdom Metazoa; phylum Chordata; class Lepidosauria; order Squamata; family Elapidae; genus Bungarus; species Bungarus multicinctus. Next base: position 9,482,203 of record CM042844.1, read on the forward strand.
GTAGCCCTCAACTATTTGTTTAGTGACCGTGTCAAAGCTACAATGGCACTGATTAAAAAAATGTGACTTTTACAATTTACAACTGTTGCAGCAGAACAACAGAGTTAGAAGGGACCTTAGAGGTCTTCTACTCCGACCCCTTGCTTAAGCAGGACATCCTACACCAGGCGGTCTTCAAACTTGACAGCTTTAAGACTTGTGGAATTCCTCCTCCTCCAGTCATGTTAGCTCAGGAATTCTGGGAGTTGAAGTCCACAAGTTTTAAACTTGCCAAGTTTGGAAACCTTTCCTCTATATCATTTCAGACAAATAGTTGTCCAATCTCTTCTTAAAAACTTCCAGGGTTGGAACTCCCACAACTCCTGGAGGCAACTTCCAATAGCCATGTTAAATGAGTTGTATGAATGCTTGCAGAGGGTACACCCATCCCTGCCTTTTCCAAATGGGCTCTTCCTTCACCAAGGAGGCCTCCCTGCTAAGTCTGTCTGTTTGTTGAAAGATTAGCCACTCAAACTTTTTCTTTGTTTCCCCATTTTGTCCAGCTTCAAAAGAACCTCATTCCCCCCCCCACACACACACAAGACCCCAATTCCATCCTGACCTCCTGCAGGCAATGCTAACAGGATGGCTTTAATGTCAGGATGATAACCCAGGGTTTTTGAAAAGGCAGGGTGGGAGGGAGAAGGTCCCGAGAATTGGGGACAACAGCATATTGATGGGTCCAGTGTCTAGGAAAGAGTTTGAACTCTTTCAAGGTTTTATTTCATTTCATTTTTTACTTTGCACACGCTACAACTGACTTAACAGCTACCTCAAGAGGAGGTGTACAAACTCAGGTGGGGGAATTATGGATTCAATGGGCAGACAGGATGCTGGGCTAATCCAATACCCAGAGGTTTTTTTGGGAGGGTGGCGGGAGAGCTATGCTACTTTCTGGTAGCAAAATACTGAAAGCAGCTTATTTATTTATTTATTTTTGTCAAATTTAAATGCCTATTCATGGAGGGCAGCTCCCAAAAGCTGATGCTTTTGTTTAAAATGTGTTAGTTGGAAAGAAGAAAAAAAAGCAGCCACCAGATTCCTTCAGAAGTTTTGGAGAATGGGGCTGTGGTCCCGTGTTGGAATCAAAGATAACACCTGTTTCAAGAAGCATGGAAAATATGTCTGTTTTGTTTTATGGGGCTTTTAAGGTGGCAGATATTTTTAATGTTGTATGTTGCCCGGAGTCACTTGCATATGAACTGGGAAGGGCCATATAACTTTCTTTAACAAAATAAATAAATTGATGTTAAGTAAATAAATGAAGGCATATTTTAAGGCCCCTTGCAACAGTACTCTCTCTTGGAAAAGACTCGGATGTTGGGAAAGATGGAAGGAAAAATGAAAAAAGGAATAGCAGAGGATGAGATGGTTAGATAGGTCACTGATGCAATGAATGTGAATTTGGAGATCTCCGGGAGATAGTGGAGGATGGGGAATGGGAAGGCCTGGTGTGCTGTGGCTCATAGGCTTGCGAAGATTGAGCGATTGAACAACAACAAAAATTAAGGCAGAGTTTTTCTCTTTCTTCCTCGTTCCTCAGGAGTCAAGAAACTCTTCTGAAACGGGCTGTGAGAGTTGGACAATAAGGAAGGTTGAGCAATGAAGAATTGATGCTCTCAAATTGTGGTGCTGGAGAAGATTTTGAGAATCCCTTGGACTGCAAGGAGATCCAATCAGTCAATCCTGAAGGAAATCAATCCCGACTCTTTTTTTTGGAAGGACAGATCCTGAAGCTGAAGCTCAAATCCTTTGGCCACCAAATGAGAAGAGACGACTCTTCGGAGAAGACCCCCGATGTTGGGAAAGATGGAAGACAGAAGGAGAAAGGGAACGGCAGACGATGAGATGGTTAGATAAAAGTCATGAACAGGAATTTGGCCCAAATCCGGGAGACAATGAAGGACAGCGGGACCCTTGGTGTGATATGGTCCATGGGGTCATGAACTATCAGACACAACTTCGCAACTGAACAATAAACTTATGCAAAAAGGAAGATTTATTTTTTTCCCTTTTTAATGCCCCAGTGCTCGGAAATAAACAGAAACCTCTGCACGAAGGAGATAATTTTCCAGGGAAGCGTGCAAGGAAACGATTGAATCTTAAAATTGGAAAGGAATGTGGATGCCAGCTAGTTTTTTCCAGCTTGAGATTCTGGGGCACGCAGTCTGGGGATGATGGGGCCACAACCTCAGAAAGGCTCCAAGCCACGGGGTCCTCTACTTGACCATTTCTTTGCAGCGACTCTCCAAAGAAAGAAGAAAGAAATTTGGCCACCAACCAACCCTTTCCCAAATCCAACACATCGCCTGTCACCAGAAAGCGGGACAAGAAGTAACGGTTGAGTGATCATTGAAGAGAGATCCAATCCAGAAGTAAGGAGAAATTTTCTGACAGGGAGAACAATTCCAGTAATAAGAGTGGAATAGTTTGGCTCCTGGGGTTATGAGTGCTCCATCACTGGAAGTTTTTAAGAAGAGACTGGACAACCATGTGCCTGAGATGGTATGAGGCTCCTGCCTTGAGCAGGGGGTTGGACTAGAAGACCTCCAAGGTCCCTTTGAGCACTAGGATTTTTATGATTCTATTCAATGTAGATCTGGAAACCCACAACAGGCCTACATACCCTCTCTTCCACGTAGTTGCCTTTTTGCAACAATATGAGCCATGGTCTAATCTAGATTGAAGGGGGTTGTCCACACCTTCTCTCCTCTTCCTCCTCCTCCTCCTCCTCCTCCTCCTCCTCCTCCTCCTCCTCTTCTTCTTCTTCTTCTTCTTCTTCTTCTTCTTCTTCTTCTTCTTCTTCTTCTTCTTCTTCTTCTTCTTCTTTTCTTCTTCTTCTCCTTCTTCTTCTTCTTCTTCTCATCCTTTCCCTTGCTTCTCCTCCTTCTCCTCCTCCTCTTCTCCTTCTTCTTCTTCTCCTTCCCCCCTGCTTCTCTTCCTCCTCCTCCTCCTCCTCCTCCTTCTTCTCATCTTTCCCCCCTGCTTCTTTTCCTCCACCTCCTCCTCCTTCTCACTTCCATCTCACATAGTTGCCACCCTGCAGGATCCTTTAGTCCCCTGCAAACAGAGTGCAAAGTGGTGCCAGCCCATCAACAGAGCAATCCCATTAGCAGCTATTTCCAGGCCCAGCTCTTCAGCAGGAGCAAAAGGGGGCCAATTCCACATTTGCTGCCTCTTTCCTCCCTCCACCCCCCAAGGAAAAACAATCAGCCAGAAAAGAGGACCAAACCATGCAGATTTCTTTTGTTCTGCAGGGAAACGGTGTGTGCTAATGTCTGGGTAGAGCTGCTGATTTCTGTGTAGAGATGCAAATTTGGAAAGAGTGGTTTCCATGCCTGGGATCAGGTGTGTGCCATTCTGGAGGTGATTACGGGATTAAATAGAAGATCCCATCCCCAGTCCATTATACATCATTCCCCACCCCCTGCTACCTTCGTTATTTCTCTATTCATGTTAAGGTTCTAGTTATTGTCCAACTGTTTTAAAACATCAACTAAGAGCAACTAAGATGATTTATATCAAGAATGGTTGCAGGAATTGGGTATGTCTAGTTTAATGAAAAGGACTATAACAGTTAAAACATAATCAGAGTTGGAAAGGACCTTGTAGGTCATCTAGTCCAACCCCCCGCCCAAGCAGGAGACCCTGCATCATTTCTGACCAATGGGAGTCCAATCTCTTCTTGAAAGCCTCCAGTGATGAAACTCCCACAACTTCCAAAGGCTAAAGCTGTTCCATAGGTTGATTGTTCTCACTGTCAGAAAGTTTCTCCTTATTTCCAGGTTAAATCTCTCCTTGTTCAGTTTCTGTCCATTATTCTTTGTCTGGCCTTCAGGTGCTTTAGAAAATAGCTTGACTCCTTCCTCTCTGTGGCAGCCTCTTAAATATTGGAAGACTGCTCTCATGTCTCCCCTGGTCCTTCTCTTCCCTAGACTAGCCAGGCCCAGTTCCTACAACCATCATCTTATGTTTTAGCCTCCAGTCCGCTAATCATCCTGGTTGCTCTTTTTCTAGAGTCTCAACATCTTTTTTATAGTGTGGTGACCAAAACTGGATGCAGTACTCTAGGTGTGGTCTTTCTAAGGCTTTATAGAGAGGTATTAGTACCTCACTTAACAAGGAATGACATTATAGCAGTCTTCCACAGTATTTGAGGGGCTGCCACAGAGAGGAGGAGGGGGTCAACCTATTTTCCAAAGCGCCAGAAGGCAAAGCAAGAAACAATGGATGAAAACTAATAAAAGAGAGGACCAAACTAGAATAAAGGAGAAATTTCTTGACTGAACAATCAGTGGAACGACTTTCCTCCAGAAATCGTGGGTGCTCCATGTCAAAGCGAAAAAATTCAGCTTTATAAATTAGAGGAAATGAATCGTGTTTTTCGGTTGCCAGCATACTTTATTTACAAATAACTAGGAACAAAAGAAACAGCAGTATATTCTGAGAAGCAAGCAAAAGAAAGAAAAAATGAAGGAAAATAAAAGTAAAGAAAAAACTCCTCCCTTGCACACATGCGCAGTACATCAAACATCACAAGACACTCATATCTTGTTACTATAGTAACTTGATAACCAGTCTGGTATATTCTGGAAACTTTTGTGGGAGCTCACCAGACAAACCCAAAATAAATGCAGTGACACTCCATCACTAGAGCCTTTTAAGAAGAGACTGGACAGTCATTTCTCTGAAATGGCATAGAGTCTCAAAAGCAGCTTGAGCAGCAAGGGACTGGACCTCCAAAGCCCTTTCCAGCTCTATTCTGTTCTGATTCTAAACGTTGATCATATTGTTTTATCAAATTGTAAGTGGCATGACAGTGAGGTCATGGCACACAAATTTAATAAACCAGTAAATTAGAGGTGATTTAGACCAGGGCTGTCCAACCTTGGCAACTTTCAGGCTTCAACTCCCAGAATTCCCCAGCTAGCAAGGGGAATCATATTGCACCAGAATGGAGTGTATTGTTCATTTATGACTTTTGTGTCTCATCTCCACTTTCCTTCTCCCAGCTAAAAGACTATCCAGGCAGTTACTTCAGGCTAAATAATGCAAGCGTGTTTTTTTTTCCCCCAGTAAGAAGTTGCACAGAAATATTTGGAAGCATTCAATATGGACACGGTGGAGGCACCGCCAATATTTATGGGGAAATGATGGGGCTAGTACCACCCAGACGGAGAACGTGGCTCTGCCAAAGACACGTCGCTATTTTTTAAAAACCCTTTTTTTTTCTGCAAAAGTTCCACTGTTTGGGTTGGTGGTAATGCTGCAAAACCAGACCGGGAAACTAAACAGAAAAAAAAAAAAAAAACTCTCTTGCCTGCCCAAATTTTATCTCTAAAGTGTTGCCTCTAAAGTGAACAGAAACTTAGAATTGGAATAACAGAGTTGGAAGGGACCTTGGAGGTCTTCTAGTCCAACCCCCCTGCTTAGGCAGGAAACCCTACACCACTTCAGGCAAACGGTTATCCAATCTCTTCTTAAAAACTTCCAGTGTTGGAACATTTACAACTTCTGGAGGCAAATTGTTCTAACTGTCAGGAAAATTTTTCTCCTTAGTTCCTTCTCTCCTTGATTAGTTTCCACCTATTGCTTCTTGCTCAGCCTTCAGGTGCTTTGGGGAATAGCTTCACTCCCTCTTCTTTGTGGCAGCCCCTCAAATACTGGTATACTGCTATCATGTCACCCCCTAGTCCTTCTTTTCATCTAACCAGACATACCCAATTACTGCAATTGTTCTTTGTGTGTGTGCTTTTTTTTAAAAAAATTTACATTTATATGCCGCCCTTCTCCGGAGACTCAGGGCGGTTTACAGTCTATGGAGCACCATGCTAAGTGCTCGGCAATAGCCTTCATTCCATTGTATATGCCTGCTTATTACTAGGGCTTTTTTTTGCCCCCCCCCCCTTCCCCCCCCCCCCAGCAGCATTTTTTACAAGGTCAGCTTATTGCCCCCAACAATCTTGGGTCCTCATTTTACCTACCCCGAGAGGATGGAAGGCTGAGTCAACCTTGAGCCTGGTGGGATTCGAACCTGCACTAATGCTTCCTCCTCCAGTCCCCTCATCCTCTCTGTTGCTCTTCTCTGCACTCTTTCTGGAGCCTCAACACCTTTTTTTTACATCGTGGCAACCAACACTGGGTGCAGTATTCCAAATGTGGCCTTACCAAGGCATTATAATTATGTTACCATCAGGGAGGCGATTATAGGTGTCTTAAAATGAGGACTAATAGACTGAGAAACAGTTTCTTTTCCAAGGCAATAATTGTCTTGAATCAAACAATGCTTATGTGATTTAGCCCTATGTATATAATGGCATTTTTAAACGATCCAACTTACTATATGTTTTAGATAGGTTTTAGACTAGGTTTTTAATTATTATTATTATTTTAATTATTTTAATTTTTAAATACTCTGTAGTGTGATTGTGATGTGGTGTTTGGGGCACTGGGCTGGAGTAGCTTTCGAATTTCATTGTATTTGTAGAATGCAATGCCAATAAAGGTATTCTATTCTATTCTATTCTATTCTATTCTATTCTATTCTATCCTTTCCTATCCTATTCTACTCTATTCTATTTTATAAAGTGGTATTAATGCTTCACGTTACCTTGATTCTATTCCTATGTTTATGCAGCCTAGAACTGTGATCTGTACATGCACACACGTGTGCGTGCACACACACACAAACACACACAAAGCTTGATCTGCACACACACACACACACACACACACACACACACAAACTGTCCAGCATCAGATCTAGACAGACCTCTATGTCAGTATCTCTTAACCTTGGCAATTCTAAGATGTGTGTCAACTCATAAAACATTTTGTATACACGTGTGTCAACTCCCAGAATTCCCCAGTCAGCACTTGGGGAAATAGAAATAGACCAGCTAGAGCAGAGGTGTCCAACCTTGGCAACTTTAAGACTTGTGCACTTCAACTCCCAACTTGTGGGAGTCGAAGTCCAGAAGTCTTAAAGTTGCCAAGGTTGGACACCTCTGAGCTAGAGGACTGGAAGAGGGGGAGAACTTGTATCTTGCCCATTCCTACTAGCAATTCTGGGAAACTCAGCTAGTTTTCCCATGCTTCTTTTGAATATAGAAGTAGAGGGCTTCTTTGCTGGGAGGGAGAGATGAGTGAAAAACCTCTGCCTTGGCTTTCTTCTCCCTGGTCAGCAGAGAACCAATTGTCCACTTCCAACTTGGAACAGCAATAGAAACCAGCAATATCCGGTAGCTGCAGCTCGCAGCAGCAGGAGAATCTGGTGGGCTCCTAGGCCCCCCCAAAAAAGAGTCATTGAGATATTACCTATGCCAGGCCTGGCTAAACCACCATCCTGGGAGGGTGTGTGGAAATCTGGAAATAACAGAGTAACAGAGTTGAGAGAGACCTGGGAATCTAACCTCTTCTTACTCAAAGCAGAAGACCGTAAACCATTTCAGACAAACAGTTATCCAATCCCTTATTAAAAAGGGATTGGATTCTGGAGTTGAAGCACCCATAACTTCTGGAGGCAAGTCATTAATTGTTCTAAGCTGTCAGGAAGTTTCTTCTTCGTTCTAGGTTGGTTTTCTCCTTGCTTATGAGAGTAGAAATCCACGCATCTTAACGTTGCCAAGGTTGATAAACACTGATCTAACTGACTGAACTGAAGGAGCTTCTTGAATGAGAAGCGAAATGTCTTCAAGGAAAAAAAAAAAACCAAGGAAGTCCGGTTGTTTTTTGGAAGAAGCACCTTTGGGACAACCATGACCTGGATGATTGAGAATCTCCATACACATTAAGGAAACTGGGCTCTCGATAGTGTGAAGTCTGAGTCAGAATAGAACTGGAAGGGACTTTGGAGGTCACCTAGTCCAGCCCCCTGCTCAAGCAGGAGACCCAACACCATTTCAGACAAGTGGCTGTTCAGTCTCTTCTTAAAAACCTCCAGTAATGAAGCACCCACAATTTCTGGAGGCAAAGCTGTTCCACTGGTTAATTGTCCTCACTGTTAGGAAGTTTCTCCTTAATTCCAGGTTGCTTCTCTCCTGGAATTAGTTTCCACCCATAGTTTCTTATCTTGCCTTCTGGTGCTTTGGAAAATAAATTGACCCCCTCCTCTTCGTGGCAGCCTCTCAAATACTGGAAGTAATAGAAAATACTAAATTGAAACTAAATACTAAATTGAAACAAGCTTGAAGAGCAAACCTAGTGCCAATACGTTGGCAGTAAGTTTTGCTCTTCAAGCTTGTTTCAATTTAGTTTCTGAATGTCTCCTTACCAGACTGGGTAACATCATCATCAGCAGGATTTTCTCGTCCTATTCCTCTCTACCTTATAAATGTCTTGTGTGCCAGTGTGGGTCAATCGGTCGTGCGATTGGTTCTTTTGGAGCACTGTTTAAATTCTGAGCAGCTGATTGGTTCGCTGGTTGATTGGTTGTTCCGAATGGTCTATCTTACATATTTATATGCTGGATCTGGATCGATATGTTTGTCAATTGCTCCTTTGGTAGAATACCAGGCTTCAATAAATTCACATGTATGGTGGGTGGCTGGCACAGATGATGATTTTTGTTTCTTTCCAATCGAACTGGTGTTGATTATTATCAATGTGGCTTGAGAGCAGGACCCAAAGGTGCTTTTTTCAAGAGGGAACTGGACTTTCCGGTTTTTCTTTGAAGACGTTTCGCTTCTCATCCAAGAAGCTTCTTCAGCTCTGACTGGAAGAAGAAACTTCTTGGATGAGAAATGAAACGTCTTCTTCAAAAGAAAAAGAAAAAAAACCCAAGAAAGTCCAGTTCCCTTTTGAGAAAAAGCACCTTTGGGACAACCATGACCTGGGTGACTGAGTATCTCCATAGACATTTGAGATCAGGAATTTTTGGTCGTGCCATTTTAATTGCTAGTTGATGTTCATGGACTCTTGTTTTCAATGGCCTTCCTGCTCGTCCCACATAGAACATCTCCAACATCTTGAATTATTGAGTCTGTCATCTGTACCTCTATAACTCTATAACTGTCTGGTTTGGTTCTGCAACCCAACAAGACAGACACAGACTTCAGAGGATAGTTAGCACTGCAGAAAAAAACAATTGCTGTCAGTTGAGGACCTGTATACTGCACAAGTCAAAAAGAGGGCTGTGAAAATATTTACAGACCCCTCACATCCCAGACAGACATAAACTGTTTCAACTCCTACCTTCAAAATGATGCTATAGAGCACTGCACACCAGAACAACTAGACACAAGGACAGTTTTCTCCCAAATGCCATCACTCTGCTAAACAAATAATTCCTTCAACACTGTCCAACTATTTACGAAGTCTGCACTACTTTGCATTATTAATCTTCTCATCACTCCTTATCACTCATCCCCTCCGACTTGGGACTGTATGACTGTAACCTTGTCGCTTGCATCCTAACAATTTTTATTGACAGTTTCCTAGTATGATTTGATTGCTTATCGTACCCTATGACTATTATTGAGTGTTGTATCTGATGATTCTTGACTCCTGATGAATGTATTTTTTCTTAGAATAGATAGTATAGAATTCTTTATTGGCCAAATGTGATTGGACACACAAGGAATTTGTCTGGGTGCAAATGCTCTCAGTGTACATAAAAGAAAAGATGCATTCGTATCAGTCTTCCTTTATGTACACTGAAAGCATTTGCACCAAGACAAATTCCTTGTGTGTCCAATCACACTTGGCCAATAAAGAATTCTATCCTATTCTATTTTAGTCCTGTACTGTAGGAGTCTTCTCACCATCACTTTCATTTTGCTTTGCATTTTGGGCTACTTCCCTGAACACAGATCAGGTGTGCTGCTGAAGCCAAAGAGAGGCCCCTCAGCTCTCATTAGCTACTAATAGCTGCAGGCCATGCCGTTGTTAAAGGATAGTGTTAGGAACCATTAGAGGACTTGATTAACCACTGGTTAATCTTCCTTGGCTGCACTTGAGGTCTTTCCTTGGAGGAGTGAAGGTGAGACACAAGAAAAGTGTCTGGATAAAGGAGAATATTTGTAGCTCAGGGTTGAAAAGAGGGGGTCGTTGGGTTTCAGTGAGGTTAGTTGCTTTCTTGCAGACATTTCATGACCCAAGTTGGGCAACATTATCGGTGCTAGGAGACAGTGGGATTTGCTCTCATGTTATATTCTACTAGTACTGATGATGTTACCTAGTTTGGGTCATGAAAGGATCTTAATTCTAATTGCTGTGCATCCATTTGATGACGGAAAGTGGGAGATTCTGGTATCCATCATGCTTGCAATCAGTCAATCAATCAGAATAGAGCTGGAAGGGACCTTGGAGGTCTTCTAGTCCAGCCCCTGCTCAAGCAGAAGACTCTACACCATTTCTGACAGGTGGCAGTCCAGTCTCTTGTGATGAAGCACCCAAAAACTACTGAAGGCAAGCTGTTCCACTGGTAAATTGTCCTCACTGATAGAAAGTTTCTTCTTAGTTCTAGGCTGCTTCTCTGCTTGATTAGTTTCCATCCATTGTTTCTTGTCCTGCCTTCTGGTGCTTTGGAAAATAAGCTGACCCCCTATTCGTTGGGGAAGCCCCTCAACTATTGGAGCACTGCTGTCTCCCATAATCCTTCTTTTCTCTAGACTAGACAAACCCAGTTCCTGAAACCGTTCTTCATATCTTTTAGCCTCCGGTCCCCTAATCTTCTTAGTTGCTCTTCTTTGCACTTTTCCCCAAAAGAAGCACAGACATGTGCCTCTTTCTTGCCAATTGGCTCTCCTTTGTCCCTCAAGGCTAGGATATGGGCAACATGTGGTGGTAAGGAGACCATCAACAAATAAGGACCCAAAGCATAATTTGCCAATACCAAGGAATGAGGATCAAGACTAACATAGCAACATACCAACACTCTTGTCATGTACAGGTAGAATACATTCTGTATTCAAGGTAAATGTAACTACAGGAAGATCTTTTGGATCCCTTCCTATTCAAAAGGATCCAATAGCAAATAGAGAATATTGGTAGCTCAGGGTTGTTTTCTTGCAGACAGATAACAGATAATCAGAGTTGGAAGGGACCTTGTAGGTCATCTAGTCCAACCCCCCACCCAAGCGGAAGACTCTACACCATTTCTGACAAATGGCAGTCCAATCTCTTCTTGAAAGTCTCAAGTGATGGCGCTCCCACAACTTCCGAGGGCAACTTCTGTTCCATGGCTTGATTGTTCTCCCTGTCAGAAAGTTTCTCCTTATTTCCAGGTTAAATCTCTCCTTGTTCAGTTTCCATCCATTATTCCTTGTCTGGCCTTGGAGAATAGCTTGACCCCTTCCTCTCTGTGGCAGCCCCTCAAATATTGGAAGACTGCTATCATGTCTCCCCTGGTCCTTCTCTTCACTAGACTAGCCAAGCCCAGTTCCTGTAACCGTTCTTCATATGTTTTAGCCTCCAGTCCCCTAATCATCCTGGTTGCTCTTCTCTGCACTTTTTCTAGAGTCTCAACATCTTTTTTGTAATGTGGTGACCAAAACTGGATGCAGTACTCTAGATGTAGTGTTACTAAGACTTTATAGAGTGGTATTAGTACCTCCCTTGATCTTGATTGTATCTGTTTCATCACCCCATCTAGGTAACATCTTCAGTGTTAGTAGGGGGTGGATTTCCTCTCATTTTATATTCTACTAGCACTAATGATCTTACCTAGTTTGGGAGATGAAACACCTGCAAGAAAACAACCAAGTTCAGAGAGCACCAAGGACTTTTCAGAAAATAAACTCTCACCTCTTTTATCTCTCCAACTACAAGCTGAGCAACAGGAATTGACTCCCAGGTCTCTGAATGTGTGAAGACCGAACCCAGATACATGCAAGCAAAGTTCAACATCTGAGCTATTACAGCCTGCTGGTTCTTTGATAGATGGCTTTTCATCGCCATTTACTTTCTCTGTTTCTTGCAAGCAGGGAGGTGCAGAGCTGTTGTCAAAATGCATCAAATAACTGCATTAAATAAATATTGGAGATCAGAGAAGAGTTGAAATAAAAGGAGTAATCCTGCTGGCTCTTAGATCTTGGAAAGTTCACCAGAAGAAAAATGATAGGAATGCTCCAGTGTTGCTCATTCGTTGTTTATTCTGGTTGGTTTTAGTTCAGCCATGTATTATGCAGTGGCTCTGCTTTATTCCCAAAGGTGTTTTTTGAAGGGGTGAGTGTGTGTGTAGATGACATCAAGCTCCCATTTCTACCCCTCTTTTTTGTTCTTTGTCTATCTCTTTTCCTTACCACGGGAAAACTACCAGGAGAAGTTGGAATCCAAACGATTTTTTGTGCTGCCTGAAGAGAGGGAGAAAGGAAGAACAAACTTCCTTTTCAAAAAAAACAAAAGCATGAAATCATAATCCCAAAAGTGATTTTTCAAGAGGCAATTGGACTTTCTGGTTTTTCTTTGAAGACGTTTGGTTCTCATCCAAGAAGCTCTAAAGAAGCTTCTTGGATGAGAAGTGAAATGTCTTCAAAGAAAAAAAACCAGAAAGTCCAATTGCCTCTTGAAAAAAGCACCTTTGGGACAATCATGTATACTATTTTATGTACACTGAAAGCATTTGCACCAAGACAAATTCCTTGTGTGCCCAATCACACTTGGCCAATAAAAGAATTCTAATTCTAATCATCACCTGGATGACTGAGAATCTCCATAGATTTTAAATCATCGTATAAAATACAAATGAAATAAAAATAGTAGGGAATGGGAAAGAGAAAGCAAGGGGAACGAGGAGTACAGATAGTCCTCAACTTAACACAGTTCATTTAGTGACCATTCAAAGTTACAAAGGCACTGAAAAAAGTGACTTATGGCCATTTTTCACACTAACTAGTGATCAAAATTCAGGTGCTTGGCACTGACTCATATTTATGATGGTTGCAATGTCCTGGGATCATGTGATCCCAATTTGAGACCTTCTGACAAGCAAAATCAGTGGGGAAGCCAGATTCACTTAAGAACCGGGTTACTAACTTAACAACTGCAATGATTCACTTAACAACCATGGTAAGAAAAGTCATAAAACGGGACAAAACTCACAATAAATGTCTCACTTAGGAACATTAATTTTGGGCTCAATTGGGATTGCAAGTTGAGGACTACCTGTATAAGATAATGGGGGGAGAGTTGAAAAAAAAAGATGTTGAGACTCTAGAAAAAGTACAGAGAAGAGCAACCAGGATTATTAGAATGGTTACAGGAACTGGGCTTGGGTAGTCTAGGGAAGAAAAAGACCAGGGGAGACATGATAGCAGTCTTCCAATATTTGAGGGGCTGCCACAGAGAGGAAGGGGGTCAAGCTATTCTCCAAGGCCAGACAAGGAATAATGGATGGAAACTGAACAAGGAGAGATTCAACCTGGAAATAAGGAGAAACTTTCTGACAGTGAGAACAATCAACCCAATGGAACAGAAGTTGCCCTCGGAAGTTGTGGGAGCGCCATCACTTGAGACCTTCAAGAAGAGATTGGATTACCATTTGTCAGAAATGGTGTAGGGTCTCCCACTTGGGCGGAGGGGTTGGACTAGATGACCTATAAGGTTCCTTCCAACTCTGATTTATCTGTTATCTGAGAGAGGGGGGGAAGCATTCCTTCCAATTTTTTTTCAGTGCAGAAACGTACAAAATAGAACTGGAGTCTCAATTTTTGACTATACCAACTTATCTTAGAAGCCATTTCTACAATAACTAACCAATCTCAATTAGCTAAACTCAAAGTCAAGATTTCCCCCCCGTCTCCAGAAAAAAGTTTTTAGGTAGAACCAAACCTGGATTATCTAAAGCTAAATCGATGAATTATTCTTTTTCTAATTAAAACAGTCCCTTTTGCCATCTCTTGTCCATTTCATCTCTTTTTCCATCCATTCTTCCCTGGTGAGGCTAGAGAGGGATTTTTCCATTTCTGTTCGGGGGTGAGGGAAGGGAGCTTCCAATGATGGCTAGATGCTTGTGAATCTCAGAAATGGGTTTGCTTGCAGTCTCATGCAGACTGCTCCTCTGTATGTGTATGTGTGTATTTCTATATATCTTTATCACTTGTATCCTTACGATTTATGTTGACTGTTTCCTAGTATGATTTGATTGCTTATTGTCCCCCATGACTATTATTAACTGTTGTACCTGATGATTCTTGATGAATGCATCTTTTCTTTTATGTAGACTGAGAGCATTTGCACCAAGACAAATTCCTTATGTGTCCAATCACACTTGGCCAATAAAAGTATTTTTTTTAGTATTTATTTGATTTGTCAATCGCTTACAAGATACAGATATAAGAATAAATATAGTTTTGAATACATGAAAGAGATACTTATAAGAAAAATAAAAGAAACAGTAGGACAGGGACGGTAGGCACGATGGGTGCGCTTATGCACGCCCCCTACAGACCTCTTAGGAAGTGGGTGAGGTCAATAGTAGACAGTCTAAGGTTAAAGTTTTTGGGGTTTGGGGAAGAAACCACAGAATCAGGTAGAGTATTTCAGAATTGACCACTCTGTTGCTGAAGTCGTATTTCCTGCAATCAAGTTTGGTGCGGTTAACCTTGAGTTTGTATCTATTGTGTGCTCTTGTGTTGTTATGGTTGAAGCTGAAGTATTCATTGACAGGTAGGACATTGCAATGTATGATTTTATATACTATATTTAGATCGGAACGGAGGCGGCATAGTTCTAGGTTTTCTAGGTCTAGAATTTCGAGTCTGATGGCATAAGGTATTCTGCAATGAGTAGAGGAGTGGAGAACTCTTCTTGTGAAATATTTCTGGACTTTCTCAACTGTGTTAATATCAGATAAAAGAATTCTATTCTATTCTATATCTGATAAAAGACAGAATAGCCAGGGAAGAGGAGTAAGTGACTGCTATGCTTATTTGGTGCTTATCACTAAATTAACGTGAGATTGTTGCAATGAATGGAACACATTAAGCCCATTTTCCCCCAATGTGGATTCATTCCATCCCACCGCCTGGGGCCTTCCCAACCAGCCAAGGGCTTGAAACCTTGATTTTGACACTTCCAGTTAAATTGAGGGTATAAATCCACCCCCAGATCATTAACAGCTGTCTTTGCTTTTCTCCCCAGGAGCTGTGATGCTAATTAGTAGCCAATCAAAGACTGCCAGCTTTTGGATGGAAGAGGCAGCTGGACCTTAATTGCAGTTTGAAAGGCTGGCATTTAACAGGTGATAAGATGTGATTTATTTTCTGATTTTCAGAAAATGGCAGGGGGTGGGGTAGTAGGTCTTTTAGTCTGTGAAAACCATGGTGGGGTGTGGGGGGGGGAGGGGAGAAAGTAATAATAATGACAGAATGAGGGTGTGTAGTTTGTGATCTGGCAAATGCACGCCCTCAGTCCACCAATTTAATTATACAAAACAATAGAGCTGGAAGGGACCTTGGAGGTCTTCTAGTCCAGCCACCTGTTCAGGAGACCCCTATAGCATTTCAGATAATATAAATGATATTAAATTTATTTCAAGCTTTATTCCTTTATAAATGGTAGGAGAGTAAGAGTCAATAATTCCTCTTTCTTTCTTTCTTTCTTTCTTTCTTTCTTTCTTTCTTTCTTTCTTTCTTTCTTTCTTTCTTTCTTTCTTTCTTTCTTTCTTTCTTTCTTTCCTTCCTTCCTTCCTTCCTTCTTTCTTTCTGCTTTCCAAGACCAAAACTATCAAGGAGACTGTGACTTTCCTGGACATACTCTTCAAATAAATAAAATAATAATAATAATAATAATAATAATAATAATAATAATAATAATAATAATAATAATAATAATAATAATAATAATAGCTAAGCACTGGCTAGGGGATTCTGGAAATTTGAGTCCACATGTTTTATAGTTGCTGAAACTGAGTGGCGTAGTTTTGGAAGATGGACTGCGCCAAATGTATAAAGCCTTAGTAAGGCCACACTTAGAATGCTGCATCCAGTTTTGGTAACCATATTAGAAAAAAGATGTAGATTGTTAGAGACTATAGAAAGAGTGAACAAAAGAGCAACAAAGATGGTTAGGGGGGATGGAGGCTAAAATATATGGAGAACAGAAGTTGGGTATGTCATGATGACATGATAGCAGTGTTCCAATAGTTGAGGGATTGTCACAAAGAAGAGAGAGTCAAGCTATTCTCCAAATCTGTTTTTAAATTTTATATTTTTTGTATTGTTTTAATCTGGCTGTATACCGCCCCGAGTCCCATATGGGAGAGGGGTCGGTATATGAATTAAATAAAACCTAAACCTAAACCAAAGCACCAGAAGGCAATGGATGGAAACTAATTAAGGAGAGAAGCAACTTAGAACTAAGGAGAAATTTCCTAACAGTGAGAACAATCAAGCAGTGGAATGGCTTCACTCCCGAAGTTGTGGGTGCTCCATTACTGGAGGTTTTTAAGAAGAGACTGGACAGCCATTTATCTTAAATATAAGCTCTCCTGTTTGAGCAGGCAGTTGGTCTAGAAGACCCCCAAGGTCCCTTCCAACTCTATTATTCTGTTAAATTGCTTCGATACATCTGTCAGGAAACTTCCCCAGATGTGTAACTCACCAGTGGATCATAGGAATCAGTAAGACTGGAGAATTGCTAAATATCTATGGCGATTCTCTGTCATGGTTGTCTCAAAGGTGCTTTTTTTTCTGGAACTTCTGTTTTTTGCTTAAAGACCTTTTTGCTTCTCATCCAAGAAGCTTCTTCAGCTCTGAGAAGATGGTAGAATGTTACAATTTTCTAATTGGACAACATCTGGAGGATTTTAAAAAAAAAGAGAATGAGAAATGATTAAAGGAAGGAGCGCATGCATTAGAGGTGGTATTCAGCAGGTTCTGACCAGTTCTGGAGAACTGGTAGTGGAAATTTTGAGTAGTTCGGAGAATAAAATAGAATAGAGTAGAATAGAATAGAGTAGAGTAGAGTAGAGTAGAGTAGAGTAGAGTAGAGTAGAGTAGAGTAGAGTAGAGTAGAGTAGAGTAGAACAGAACAGAACAGAACAGAACAGAACAGAACAGAATAGAATAGAATACTTTATTGGCCAAGTGTGATTGAACATACAAGGAATTTGTCTTGGTGCAAATACTCTCAGTGTACATACAGAAAAGGTACATTTGTTAAGGATCAAGAATCATAATGATAGTCATAGGGTACAATCAACAATCAAATCATACTAGGAAATAGTCAATATAAATCGTAAGGATACAAGGGACAATAGCAATAATAGTAGTGCAGACTTTGTAATAGTTGAACAGTGTTGAGGGAATTATTTGTTTAGCAGAGTGATGGCTTTCGGGAAAAAACTGTCCTTCTGTCTAGTTGTTCTGGTATGCAGTGTTCTATAGCGTTATATTGAGGGAAGGAGGTGAAACAGTTTATATCCGGGATGTGAGGGGTCTGTAAATATTTTCACAGCCCTCTTTTTGACTCTTGCAATATACAGATCCTCAGTTGAAGGCAGGTGGGTAGTAATAACCGGCAAATCCCACCTCTGACTGGCCCCGCTCCCATCTCTTCTCTGCCTCCTGAGTCCCAGCTGATTGGCTGGGTCTCCTTTGGTTGCCCTGCACAGGAGAACGGAGCTGGAAAGCAGGTTAGTGGGTGGAGAGGGAATGGGGATTTTGCAGTGTCCTTCCCCTGTCATGCCACGTCCACCAGCCACACTCAGAGAACCGGTAATAAAAACTTTTGAATCCCACCACTGGCATGCATCAACTTTTCATGAAATAGCTGTTCACAAATTAGAGCTTAACTTATTCAAAATTACTTTCTAATTTGAAGGGAAAATGCCCCTCATTTAAACTGGTTCCAGTGGTTCGGTCACTTGAAAACAGCGTTCCTTTGCTGCCCTCTGCTGTCCTCCTGTGACATTGCAGATCAAGTTAAACATTTTGCTCCCTTGCGATGTAAGAACAGGCTACAGGTAGACCTCGATTTACAACCACCATTGGGATTTTAACTCCCTTTGCTCAGGGATGCAGTTGCTAAGCAAGTCATGCCAGATTTTACAATCTTTTTTTGCCGTGGGTTATCCAGTGTATCATGTCATTAAGCGAATCTGGTTTTCCAAAAGGCGGTTAGGAAGGTTACAAACAGTGATGGCATGATCCCTGCAACAGTTGTACAGAGAGTCCGCGACATATGACCACAATTGAACCCGAAATATCTGTCGCTAAGTGAGAAAGCTGTTAAGTGAACTTTGGCCCATTTTACGAGCTTCCTTACCGCAGTTCAGAAGGTCACAAAAGGAGAAATCATATGATCCCGGGGCGCCGCAACCATCATAAATGTGAGCGAGTTGCATCCTAATTTTGATCATGTGACCACAGGGATGTTGCAATGGTCGTAAGCATGAAACAAGTCAGCTTTCCAGTACCGTTGTATCTTCGAATGGTCACTAAACGAATGGCTGTAAGTCAAGGAGTTACCTGTATGAAACTCCTCCGTATTTACTGGACCCAGATTGAGGAAAACTGGCCATCAGCCCAAATAGATTTACCAGTCTTTAAAGCTCCATGAGAGAGATTCTTCTCTACTTTTCAGTAGCCAACTAACAAATTATCTGTCTAGACCAGGGGTGTCAAACTCAAGGCCTAGAGGACAGATCCGGCCCGCGGGGTGTTTAAATCAGGCCAAAGGGGCTGGCCTGGAAATACTGGCCCACGGTGCCTCTGGTGGCTAAAATGGGCTTTGTGAGGGAGCCCCGCACCTTGTTTTCACCCTCCATGGCCTCCTATAGCACTCTGCCGACTGAAAACGGGCCAAAGTGGCCACAAAATGGACACAAAATGGCCAAAAAATGAGCCAAAAAACAGGCCTAAAACGGGTCCAAAATGGCCTAAAAATGAGCCTGAAAATGGGCTGAAAAATGGGCCCAATTGGTCTGAAAAACAGGGCAAAATGACCAAAAAATGGGCCAAAAACCAGGCCTAGAACAGGCCGAAAATGGCCAAAAATGAAAAATGGGCCCAAAATTGATGAAAATGGACCGCAAAATGGTCCAAAAACAGCCCCAAAAACGGGTCCAAAACAGACAGAACACAGGCTGAAGATGGGCCAAAAAATGGGCCCCAAACAGGCCAAAATGGGACCAAAAACAAGCAGGAAACAGACTGAAAATGGGCCAAAAAATGAGCTGAGAAATGGGCCCAAAATTAATGAAAAATGGGCCGAAAAATGGGCCCAAAACAGGCCAAAAATGAAACTAAAAACAAGCCGAAAACAGTCGAACACCAGGCCGATAACGGTTAAAAAAACGGCCCGAAAATGGGCCTCACCAACTCCTTGCCCTCCCCCTGCCCTCCCCCCCACTGCCATCCTGCAGACGAGAACTACGATGCTGATCCAGCCCTCAAAGAAATGCAGTTGGACGCCCATGGTCTAGAGACACTGTTAGCTCTTAATTTCCAAAGAACTTCATAGGAACGAAGCCTTGAGCTCGCTTCCTGCAACTGAAACAAGCTCATTTCCCGCCAAAGCCCTTGGCTTGCTCGGAAATCCTGGTCGTAGCTTTTACTATGACAGGGGAAGTCATCTCATATGATCCGGAGGGACTCTGGCAGGCGCCCAGCTGCATGCGTGAGCTACGGCAGCTTTAGGGTGCCGAGGCCGAGTTGGTTGACCTTCCTTATCATTAACTGTCTCTTTTTGCTCCCTTGCAACTCAGTTTCCGCTCCAGTCCTCTCCCGGTCCTGGAGTGTCATCAAGGCTTCCGACTGTCGCCTGATTTTACCCCGGATCTCCCAGGGATCTGTTATGCCTCAGAGCAGGATCAAGATCGGTGTTTACTAGACAGGGTCAACTTCAGAGAAGGAGCTTGAGATACCTATGGAGATTCTCCATCATCCAGGTCATGGTTGTCCCAAGGGTGCTTTTTCAGGAGACTTTCTGGTTTTTTTCTTTGAAGACATTTTGCTTCTTATCCAAGAAGCTGAGGACACAGATAAACCTCCAGGTGGCCTCAACGACTCTCTAAAAGGATGCAAATGACCAGCTATCTGCAAGGAATATAAATCCTTCCATTCCCCAACATCCAGTCAGAGCTGAAGAAGCTTCTTGGATGTGAAGCGAAACGTCTTCAAAGAAAGACTACAAGAACCAGGGTGAAAAACAAAACAAGTCCAGTTGCCTCCTGAAAAAAAGCACTTTTGGGATATTAAAGTTTGCTTTAAGACACTTTTCATTTTTTTTGTTCTAGACATTCTGGATTTGGTAGATCCCCATGAGAGGCAGCAAAGTCAAGATCCAGCTTGATTCAGCTGGATTCCATCAGAATAGAATAGAATAGAATAGAATAGAATAGAATAGAATAGAATAGAATTCTTTATTGGCTAAGTGTGATTGGACGCACAAGGAATTTGTTTTTGGTGCAAATGCTCTCAGTGTACATAAAAGAAAAGATACATTCGTCAAGAGTCGAGAATCATAAGGTACAACACTTAATGACAGTCATAGGGTACCATAAGCAATCAAATCATACTAGGAAACAGTTAATATAAATAGTAAGGTTACAAACAACAAAGTTACAATCATACAGTCACAAGTGGGAAGGGATGGGTGAAAGGAAGGATGGGAAGATTAATAGTAATAGTAGTGCAGACTTTGTAAATAGTTGGACAGTGTTGAGGGAATTATTTGTTTAGCAGAGTGATGGCGTTGGGACAAAAAAGTTGTTCTGGTGTGCAATGCTCTATAGCATCGTTTTGAGGGAAGGAGTTGAACCAGTTTATGTCCGGGATGTGAGGGGTCTGTAGATATTTTCACAGCCCTCTTTTTGACTCTTGCAGTATACACGTCCTCGATGGAAGGCAGATTGGTAGCCATTGTTTTTTTTTCTGCAGTCCTATTTACTCTCTGAAGTCTGCGTCTGTCTTGTTGGGTTGCAGAACCAGTGACACCTATGTCCCATATAGGATTATGGGGGCAATGTTGGGCATCCCAAATGGGTGGCTGGGGCTGCATGGTATACCTCCAAGCCAGAGGCTGGAACGTGTTTGCAAGATCCCTGTGGATGGTGCCTCCGTAGCCTGTGCCGGCCTCCTCCATCAGCTCTGAGCCAAGACGGAAATATCTGGAAGTGAGAAGTTTTCCTGACAGCCGGCCGTGTTCCCTTCTCTAAGTGCTTTGGCCCAGAGGTCACCACCACCAGTAGCAGCAACACAACAGGAAGCGACGCAACCCTGACTTTGGAAAGCTGGAATTGCGCAGCAGAGGGCCTGGCAAGAGAAGCCAGCAACCTCTGGGCTTTCCCTGGAGCACGGCAGCCTTCCCTGGATGGCGTAGTCAAGCCGTCTTCAATGGACGCCGGGCAGGAGCTGGAGAGCAGCTGTTGTCCCCCAGCGGAGCGAGGAGGTGACCAGATGGACAGGGGGGCATGGAACTGAACCGTGAGTTGCCAGCCTGGCAGGAGAGGGCAGGGCAGGGCACCCCAAAAGTCAGGGATCCTTGGTGCTCTCCCAGCCTGGGTGTTTTGTTGCAAGCTTTTTAACTGGCACTGATGACGTTACCTAATTTGGATAATGAAAGGTGTGCAAGAAAGCCACCAAGCTCAGAGAGCACCAAGGACCCCTCATTTCAACCCTGAGTTACAAATATGCTCCTTGATTGACACTCCAATGTATTAGGGAGGGAGGGAAGGATAGGAGCCCACATGGCAGGGCTGGAATGGACTCTGTCCTGAAAATAGAGCATGCAAGGAGAAAGGCACTCTGCATATAAGTTGAGGCTAAATGGCAACAACCAGTGGTGGGTTTCAATTTTTTTTACTAGCGTGGCTTGGTGGGCGTGGCATGGCTTGGTGGGTGTGGCAGGGAAAGGTTACTGCAAAATCCCATTCCCTCCCCATCCCACTAACCTGCTTTCCAGCTCCATTCTCCTGTGCAGGGCAACCAAAGAAGACTAGCCGATCAGCTGGGACTCAATGGGAGGCGGAGAAGAGATGGGGGCGGGGCCAGTCAGAGGTGGGATTTGCCGGTTCTCCAAACTACTTAGAATTTCTGCTACCGGTTCTCCAGAACTGGCCAGAACCTGCTGAAGACTACCTCTGGCGACAACCCATGATGAGGTCTGGGGAGGGAGAATTACCCTCCCTATTTCCCAAGACTAAATATTAACCCTTTATAGGAAGTTTCCAAATGGGGAGGGATTCTAACTAGAACCCAGATGATTAGGTTTGAGATTAGAATTGGGAATCTGCCATTCAGTTTAGCCAAAGTTGGGATCTTGTTAATAATCAGCTGGGGATGATGGAAGTTGAAATCCAACTGCTTTGCAGGGGTTCTGGGGAGGGTAGTCAAAAAAAGGTCAAGATGGAGGCCTCAACAATATACAGGTCCTCCATTTATTCGACCAAGTTGAGGCCAACGTTTATGTTGCTAAGCGAGACTGAATTTCACCCCCCCCATTTTATGATCTTCCTTGACACAGATATTAAGTGAATCCTTGCTGTTGTTAAATGAATAACACGGTTGTTACGTGAATCTGGCTTCCTCATTGACTTGGCTTGTTCAGATGGTTGCAAAAGGAGATCCCATGACCCCGGGACACTGCAACCATCATAAATGTGAGCCAATTGACAAGCGTCTGAACTTTGATCACATGACCACGGCAAGGTCGTAAGTGTGAAAACCAGCCATAAGTCCCTTTTTTTCAGTGCCGTTGCAAATTCAAACTCTCAATGAATGGTTGTAAGTCAAGGACTACCTGTATTAGAAGCTCTTCCTGTTTCTTGCCTGCAGAGAAACCAGGCTGAGCTTTGATTGTATTGTTGTGGCCGCCAACTTGACTTTTTTGACCACTCCCTGAATGATCAAGGGCACTTTTGTGGCCTAACCCCCCCCCCCAAACTACAGTATCCATTATCCCAGGCTGAGTGGAGAGCCACGAGGATTACATAGTTGGAAACCAAACTCTTATTGGAAACCCACCCCTCTCCTAGGAAAATGAAATATTTTAGGATATACTAAAAAGGCAGAATATTTCCCCTAAAAGAGAAGTAGAAACTCAGAAGCAGAAACTCACCTAAGAAGCAGAAGCTCACCTCCCACCTTTGTTAATGGGCAGCCCATTAAGGCCTAGGCCAGAATATTCTACATAACAAAGGCCTCTGCCCATCTCACCATCTGGCCTGGGAAGATCGCATCAGCCAGCACTCAGGTGAAGCCATGTGGTCCAGGCAAAGCCTACAAAGTTAGCTAAGACCCCCGCCCTCTGGGAGTCTGACAGCCAATGGGATACATTTCTTACACAGGAACAGGAAACACTAAGGTGGGGCCCAACAGAGGGTATAAAATAATTGCACTCTCAGCATCTTGGCCCTTCTTTTCCTTCACCTAACATCTAGAAGCATGTGATCATCCTTTTCACTTTGGAGCTCCAAGCCATGTGGTCCTGCTGTCCACCATTAAACCATCTTTCCAAACAGCCTCCACTTCCCCACTTGGAACTGAACCCAGAAGGATCATTCTTCCAACACATCGATCTGTGCCATAAAATACTACCATCAGCATCTCGGCCCTTCTTTTCCTTCACCCTGGTTCTGTCCACCATTAAACCATCTTTTCAAACAGTCTCCATGTTTCCAGTGTCTTTTTCCCCACTTGGAACTTCTCCAACTTTTCTCTTTTGGGTTTGAAACTAGATGCATCTGACTCAGCAACCAGCAAAATTAACACCGGATGTTTGAAGTGCAAGAACGGAATTCCGGTTAAATTAAATAGCATTGTATTTAAAATATAGGACTGCGGCCTTACGTTTGCACTTGATGGGTTAAGAGGGGGGAATTCCCTCTCACTCCTGATCTTTTGCATGTGAATTTTGCATTTAACATTACGTCCAAACCATAACAACCTGGGCTGATCTCAAAAACTGCAGCATAAATGTTTGGATGGGATGGACGGGGCACCACCAGGAGATCCCAGGGCTATCGGCTAGACAGGAAAAGTGAAAGCCTAACCTCAGACTAAAGTAATGCCAAATCTCTTCTGTGGCACAGCGGGAAAAGCTACATGAATCTGCCCCTTCCCCTCCCAATCCTCAGGAGCTGAGTTTGACCCTAAAGGAGAGTTTACTACAGCACTTCTTTTACTAAGAGGAAATATGGGAATTGTTCTTGCTCTCTGTACATCCTGACCCAACGGCTTAGTTGCCTTCTTGGATTCCCAGGCCTTAGTCCAGTTTTCTCAATCATAGGCAATTTTTAAGACTTGTGGATTTCAACTCCCAGAATTCCCCAGCCAGCTTGCTGGCTGGGGAATTCTGGGAGTTGAAGTCCACACATCTTAAAATAGCCAAGGTTGAAAAAAACACTGCCTTAATCTAACCAGGCTTCATGTGATCCTTCTAGGCCGCTCCTTAGACCCTTCTAGGCTCTGATCCCTTGTATCTCTATGACCTGGAAGATGAGTAGCCTAAGGCTTGGAAAGGAAATTCCATGAAGAGTTCATGGCTTTCAACCTCCTGCTTGGAAAGTGGCAAAAATGGACATTCAGGACTGAGGGATGATGAGCTTTTTTTTATTCTGCTTTTCGTTCAAGAGCTCCAGGCCATCCCTCTTGGCACCCATCAAGCTCTCTGGCTCGCCCGAGTGAATTTCCTTCATTGAATTTTTACAAGTAAAAAAACAATGGGAAGTTTGGAAATGTCACTTTAATTTCTGAGACGTCCCGTGTTCCTAGAAGATCAGCATAAGAGGGGAAATGATCCTGAATTTGGGTTTGGGAAGCTTACTTTCTGGCTCGGAAAACAAAATAGAATAAAACACACCAAAAAAAAAAAATGATGGAAATAAGACAAAAGTCAGTGGCATTGTAGTGAAGAGCATCTGTTGATGGGATACCGCCATCACGGTTCATCTTCTAATAATCAATGTAAGCTTGTGACTGTTTGCACCTGTACATTTTAGCTATCTGTGGGATCGGGCAAGCAGTTCCGTTTCGTGAGAGAGCCCCACATCAAACGCTAGCAGAAGATGGTTAGTGAGTCCTTCTCGGGTCTGTCTCATTTGCCCCCTCCAGGGCTGCTGGTCTTCGTTGTATTCCTGTTCCAGATGAGACTCTCCGGGATGTGGCCCACGGAGCTCGTATGTGACAGGCGACTGATCCAGAAATACGTGGCCGAAGCTGTGGACATGGAGGAAATGTTGGTGAGAAAGCACCCGTTGCTCTGTCCAAACACACGCTGAGTTCAAAGGGACCCAGTTCCTCCTTCTTAGCCTGCTTCAGATGCTTTGGGGGGACAGAATAACAAAGTAGGAAGGGACCTTGGAGGTCTTCTAGTCCAACCCCTGCTCAAGCAGGAGCCCTTGACAACACTGTCCAACTATTTACTAAGTCTGCATTACTATTACTATTAATCTTCTTATCCTTCCTTTCACCCATCTCCTCCCACTTATGACTGTATGAACGTAACTTTGTTGCTTGTATCCTTATGATTTTTTTATTATTTTATTGACTGTTTACTAGTATGATTTGATAGACCCTAGCTTATTATTATGTTTCCTGGTATGATTTATATGTTTTATATGTTTCCTATATATATGTTTCCTAGTATGATTTATAGTACCCCATGACTACTTTTACGTGTTATACCTATGATTCTTGACGTATGTATCTTTGAGAGCATATGCACCAAAACAAATCTCTTGGATGTCCAATCACACGACCAATAAAGAATTATATTCTATTCTATTCTATTCTATTCTATTCTATTCCTTCTGGACAAACTTGATTGCAGGAAATACGACTTCAGCAACAGAGTGGTCAATGTCTGGAATACTCTATCTGACTCTGTGGTTTCTTCCCCAAACCCCAAAAACTTTAACCTTAGACTGTCTACTATTGACCTCACTCCTTTCCTAAGAGGTCTGTAGGGGGTGTGCATAAGCACACCAACGTGCCTACCGTCCCTGTCCTATTGTTTCTTTTTATTTTTCTTATAAGTATCTATCTCATGTATTCAAAACTATGTTTATTCTTATACCTGTATCTTGTAAGCGATTGACAAATCAAATCAAATCAAATCAAAATAAAGAAATAAATAAATGATTGTCCAAACTCTTCTTTAAAACTTCCATTGATGGAGCACCCACAGCTTTGGGAGGCAACTGTCCCACTGATTAATTGTTGTCACTGCAGGAAATTCCTCCTTCTTTTCCAGCTGTTATTTCTTGTCCTGCCTTCATGTTCCTTGGAAAATAGCTTGACTCCCCCATTCTTCTCTGTGACAGCTCCTCAAATATTGGAGCACTGCTATCACGTCACTCCTAGTTCTTTACCAGACTAGACGTTCTTACTTCCAATAACCGTTCATCGTACAACTTAGTAAGGGACGTGCATAAGTGCACCATCGTGCCTACCGTCCCGGTCCTATTGTCTCCATTTATTTGTACCTATTTCCTGTATTCTTACTCGTGTTTATACTTATACCTCTTATCTTGTAAGCGATTGACAAATGAAATAAATAAATAAAAATAGTCCCCATAATAATATTTGCATTTCTAATAAGAATATTCCTGTTTCTGTTTCCTGGAAGGGGTGTAAATGTTTGTTTATGTTTATTTAATTTATATACCGCCCCCTCTCCCATTTGGGACTCGGAGCGGTGTACAGCCAAATTAAAACAATACAAAGAAATTTAAAATTTAAAAACAGATTAAATCAGTGGCTGAAGTTAAAAATAATAAAAACAAGGGTATATAAAATGACAAATTTAAAACCTCACAATACTACTAGGCCAGATCGGCTCGTTGAAAAAGATGAGTCTTCAATGCGCGCCTGAAGGTTCGCAGAAGTGAAAGGCAGAAGTGAAATTTAGCCAGCCTTGAGTTGATTTTCTTTTGTTTTTATCCTGTCTCTGCAGAGCCAATGCGAAGAACTTCCTTTGCTTCTGGAACCTGTGCATTTACCCTTGGTGGGATTGAACCTCAGGGTGTGGAAAACAAAGACAGTACGTATGTAGGCTGTATGGAAGTCACGGTTCTTTGGGCTTCATTGTCTGGGCCGCAAAGATGCTTTTCCAAAAGGCAACTGACTTTCTTCGTTTTTTTTTTCTTGGAAACATTTCACTTCTCATCCAAGAAGCTTCTTCAGTTCTGACTGAATGGTGGGAATGGAAGGATTTATATCCTTTGCAGTCATCTGGTTGTTATTACTCTTTCTGAGAATCGTTCAGGCCATTTGGGGGTTTATCTATATCCTCAAAATCACCTGAATCAAATGGTTATGGAAGCTTTTTGGGACTGCTGAAAGGACCATGTTGTAGACAGGAGGTAGGCGGGGTCATCTCCTAATAACAGAATAATAGAACTGGAAGGGACCTTGGAGGTCTTCTAGTCCAACCCCTGCTGAAGCAGGATATATCATTTCAGACAAATGGTTGTCCAATCTCTTCTTAAAAACCTCCAGTGTTGGAGCACTTACAACCTCAGGAGGCAAGTCGTCCCACTGATTAGTTAAGAGAAGGCTGCTCAATGTTAACATAGATAGCCTCTTTGATCCCTCTTTCAAACCATTGGTTCTGTCTGTCTGGGCCAAGTGGACCGGTGTTTCCAACCTAAACCACTGGCTGAGGAATTCTGGGATTTGAAGTCCACACATATCTTAAAAGTTGCCAGTTTGGGAAACAGAGTTAGATGGACACAACTGTAATGGGAAGAAGAAATAACCTTGAGGAACAGTAGTCAAAAATCTAATGAAGGTAACCTTCAGATAAAAGAAATTTGAGTCCAGGACAGAATGGTAATCTGATTTAAGTATCTCAGACAATTTCTCTTCCCCAGTTCTCATAAAGGGCGAGAGAGTGAAGATGCATTTAAACTTGCAAGCTTTATAACTTATAAGAAAGGTAACATTAGCATGCATCCCTTTGGTTTCCTAGTCTAGTCTGCCTTGGAGAATTAACAACTAGTGTGGTAGTTAAGCATGACATTTGGCTATAGCTTATATGGATTAGTGATGATATTTTGGGGAGCGGTGTTGAAATTCTGCTGTAATATAAAATAAGGAGGTGAATGGCATTGCAGCTAAAATGATGACAGTTTTACCCCTCAGATTTTAAGAAAATCCTCTGTTTTGGTCCCACTGTCCCTGGGTAAATACAGCAATGTCTCTCAGTTTGACAACTTTTTTTGGTATTTTTTTTTTAAATTATATACAAAAAATCCATTCCATTTCAATCATGCATTGATTAGGTACATATTTCAAATTACTTATCCATTACTAATATTCTTCTTACTCATCTTAACAACATAGCAGTAATCACACTCCCATATACGTAATATAAATACAATCTAGTATATCTATTACATTAATTCCTCTTATTACTTTATTGATATGTCTAATCCCTTTTAGTTTATTCTATTTTCTATCCATTGGTAAAACAAGTCCCATACCATATAATATTCAGATTCAGAAGAATCAGTTTGACAACTTTAAGAGGTGTGGACTTCAACTCCCAGAATTCTGGGAGTTGAACTCCATACTTCTTACATTTGCTAAGGTTGAGAAACACTGAAACAAATGGCAAAATTACCGACTCTATTTCAGAATGAAGTCAAAACACAGGAAATCCACCAAGTGTTGATCAAACTGATGGATGGCATAGCCGCCGCCCAGCGATCGACGAACGCAACCTGCCTCCTGGTACGTCTTCAGCAGCTTTATGAGAAAGCCAACTTCTTCCTTCTGCACTTAAGGAACTTCCAAGGGCAGGTGAGCCAATCCCAGAATTCGATTCAAGGTGGTACTGATGGTATTTAAAGTGCTCCATGGCTCGGGACCTGGGTACTTACGGGACCGCCTGCTGCCATCAACAACCTCCCGCCGCCCAGTACGCTCCCACAGGGTGGCCCTACTTGGGGTGCCGCCGCCTGACCGTTGTCGGCTGGTGGCCCCGAGAGTTCGGGCTTTCTCTGTGGGAGCTCCCTCCCTATGGAATGATCTCCCCCCGGAGATACGGGCTATGACGGACATTCTGACCTTCCGGCGCGCAGTAAAAACCCTGTTTTTTGAACAGGCCGGCCTGGCCCAGTAACTATGTTTTTTGGTTTTAATCAATTAAATTAGGGTTTTATTAGTTTTAAATTTTTAACTTAAATTTTAATAGACAGCCGATTTGGTTATTTAATTTATTTTTAATAGTATTTATTACATTTTTATTGTATGTTTTAGTGGGCTGTTCACCGCCCCGAGTCCCTTTTGGTAGAGGGAGCGGTATAAAAGTAGCGAGTAATAAATATAAAATAAATCAATAAATTTTGGGGGTGGGTGGGGGTCCCTGTAGACAGCCATAGCATTTCTGGCGAAGTCGCAGAACTGAGGAAAGATATTCTACATGGATTTGGAGCAGGGGTGTCAAACGCGATTTCGTTTGAGGCTGCATCATGGGTTGTGTTTTGGCCTCCGGGGGGCAGGTGTTGCAGGGGGGAGTGCGGCCAGATTCTACAACATTCATGGCAGGGGTCACCGGTGGTGGCCATGCCTAAGGCAGGACGGTTCGTCAGAGCCTCACTCACTACGCACTCCTCATTATAATCGCCCCTTCCTTCCTTCCTTCCTCTTTCTCCTCCCTCCCCTCACTTCCTTTCCTTTATT
This sequence comes from Bungarus multicinctus, assembly GCA_023653725.1. Taxonomy (NCBI): domain Eukaryota; kingdom Metazoa; phylum Chordata; class Lepidosauria; order Squamata; family Elapidae; genus Bungarus; species Bungarus multicinctus. The sequence goes on from CM042844.1 coordinate 9,511,812, forward strand.
GTCCTTCCTTCCTTTCCTCCCGCCCTCCGTCTTTCCTTTCCTTCCTGCCTCCCTTCCTTCTTTCTTTATAGTCCTTCCTTCCTCCCATCTCCTCCCATCTCCTTCCTTTCCTCCCTCCCTCTTTCCTTCCTTCCTTTTTTCCCTCCCTTTCCTTTATTCCTTCCTTTCCTCCCTCCCTCTCCTTCCTTTCCTTTATTCCTTCCTTCCTTTCCTCCCTCCCTCCCTCCTTTCCTTCCTCCCTTCCTTTCTTTTATTCCTTCCTTTCCTCCCTCCCTCTCCTTCTTTCCTTTCCTCCCTCCCTTTCCTTCCTTTCCTTTATTCCTTCCTTCCTTCCTTTCCTCCCTCTCCTTCCTTCCTTTCCTCCCTCCCTTTCCTTCCTTTCCTCCCTCCCTTTCCTTTATTCCTTCCTTCCTTTCCTCCCTCCCTTTCCTTCCTTTCCTTTATTCCTCCTTCCTTTCCTCCCTCCCTCCCTTCCTTTCCTCCCTTCCTTTCCTCTCTCACTTTCCTTCCTTTCTTTTATCCCTTCCTTCCTTTCCTCCCTCCCTCCCTCCCTCTCCTTCCTTCCTCCCTTCCTTTCCTCCCTCCCTTTCCTTTATTCCTTCCTTCCTTTCCTCCCTCCTCTCCTTCCTTTCCTCCCTCCCCTCCGTCCTTTCCTCCCTCCCTTTCCTTTATCCTTCTTCCTTTCCTCCCTCCCTTCTTTCCTGCCTCTCCCTCCCTTCCTTTCTCCTTTCTTTTATTCTTCCTTTCCTCCCTCCCTCTCCTTTTCCTTCCTTCCTTTCCTTCTTCCTTTCTTCCCCCTTTCCTGCCTGCCTCCCTCCCTTCCTTTATTCCTTCCTTCCTCCCTCCCTTTCCTTCCTTCCTTTATTCCGTCCTTCCTTTCCTCCCTCCCCTTTCTTCCTTCTTCCTCCCTTCCGTTCCTCCCTCCCTCTTCCTTCCTTCCTTTTTTCTTCCTCCCTGTCCCGTTATTCTTCCTTTTTCCTCCCTCCCTCTCCTTCCTTTCCTTATTCCTTCCTTCCTTTTCTCCCTCCCTCCTTTCCCTTTCCTTCCTCCCTTCTTTCCTTTATTCCTTCCTGCCTCCCTCCCTCTCCTTCTTTCCTTTCCTCCCTCCCTTTTCCTTCCTTTCCTTTATTCCTTCCTTCCTTCCCTCCCTCTCCTTCCTTCCTTTCTTCACTTCCCTTGCCTCCTCCCTCACTTCTTTCCTTCCTTTCCTCCCCCCTTTCCTTTATTCCTTCCTTCCTTTCCCTCCCTCCCCTTTCCTGTCTTCCTTTAATTCCTTCCTTTCCTCCTCCCCTCCCTTCCTTTCCGCCCTTCCTTCCTCCCGCACTTTCCTTCCTTTCTTTTATCCCTTCCTTCCTTATTCCTCCTCCCTCCCTCTCCTTCCTTCCTCCCTTCCTTCCTCCCTCCCCTTTCCTTTATGTCCTTCCTTTCCTTTCCGCCCTCCCTTTTCCTTTATTCCGTCCTTCCTTCCTCCCTCCCTCCCTTCTTTCCTTCCTTCCTCCCTTCCTTTCCTCCCTCCCTGTTTCCTTTATTTCCGTCCTTCCTTTCCTCCCTCCCTTTCCTTCTTCCTTTATCCCTTCCTTCCTTTCCTCCCTCCTTCATTCCTTTCCTCCCCTCCCTTTCCTTCCTTTGCCTCCCTCCCTTCCTTTATTCCCTTCCTTCCTTTCCTCCTCCCGTTCCTTCCTTTCCTTATTTCCTTCCTTTCCTCCCTCCCTCCCTCCCTCTTCCTTCGTCTTCCTCCGCTTCCTTTCTCCCTCCCTTTCCTTTATCTTCCTTCCTTTCTCCCTCCCTCTCCTTCCTTTCCTCCTCCCTCCCTCGCCTTCCTTTTCTCCCTCCCTTCGCCTTTCTTTCTCTCCCCCCTTCTTTCCTTTCCTTCCTCCCCCGTCCCTTCCTTCCTTCCTTTCTTTGTATTCCTTCTTTCCCTCCCTCCCTCGCCTTCCTTCCGTCTTCTTTCCTTCCTTTCCTCCCTCCCTTTTCCTGCCTTTCCTCCCTCCCTGTTCCTTTAGCCGTTCCGGTCCGCCTCCCTTGCCTGCCCGCCCTCCTCCTTCCTTCCTCCCTTCCTTTCCTCCCGCCCTTCCTTTATTCCTTCCTTCCTTTCCTACCTCCTCTCCTTCCTTTCCTCCCTCCCTCTCCTTCCTTTGTCTCCCGCCCTCCTCTTCCTTCCTCCCTCCCTTCTTTCCTTTCCTTCCTCCCTCCCTTCCTTTCCTTCCTTCTTTTATGCCTTCCTGCCTCCTCACCTCTCCTTCCGTCCTTCTTTCCTTCCTTTCCTCCCTCCCTTTTCCTGCCTTTCCTCCCTCCCTGTTCCTTTAGCCGTTCCGGTCCGCCTCCCTTGCCTGCCCGCCCTCCTCCTTCCTTCCTCCCTTCCTTTCCTCCCGCCCTTCCTTTATTCCTTCCTTCCTTTCCTACCTCCTCTCCTTCCTTTCCTCCCTCCCTCTCCTTCCTTTGTCTCCCGCCCTCCTCTTCCTTCCTCCCTCCCTTCTCTTTCCTTTCCTTCCTCCCTCCCTTCCTTTCCTTCCTTCTTTTATGCCTTCCTGCCTCCTCACCTCTCCTTCCGTCCTTCTTTCCTTCCTTTCCTCCCTCCCTTTTCCTGCCTTTCCTCCCTCCCTGTTCCTTTAGCCGTTCCGGTCCGCCTCCCTTGCCTGCCCGCCCTCCTCCTTCCTTCCTCCCTTCCTTTCCTCCCGCCCTTCCTTTATTCCTTCCTTCCTTTCCTACCTCCTCTCCTTCCTTTCCTCCCTCCCTCTCCTTCCTTTGTCTCCCGCCCTCCTCTTCCTTCCTCCCTCCCTTCTCTTTCCTTTCCTTCCTCCCTCCCTTCCTTTCCTTCCTTCTTTTATGCCTTCCTGCCTCCTCACCTCTCCTTCCGTCCTTCTTTCCTTCCTTTCCTCCCTCCCTTTTCCTGCCTTTCCTCCCTCCCTGTTCCTTTAGCCGTTCCGGTCCGCCTCCCTTGCCTGCCGGTTA